>CM075453.1:17037388-17637388 GCA_037832335.1 Carallia pectinifolia
CCTCCTTCTCTTTCCAATTGCACCGTGACAGCAAAAACAAAGCGAAACCCAATGAAAAAGCGAAAGCAACCTACTAGTTCTGGTGAAACTAGCGTCTCTTCTTCTGGTAAAACTAGTTAGAACTTTTCAATTTAGATAATTCCTCTCCCAGTTCCGGTAAAGCTAGCATCTCGTCTTCCAGCAACCGGCCTCCTCCTCCTTCTGAGTTTATCGTGACAGCAAAGAAAAAGCGAAACCCAATGAGGCTCTTAATAAACAAAAGAAAGAGGAAAAAACCTCTCAACCTCGAGGAAATCGCCTAGAGACGTTGGCTTGGAGCCGCTTTCCCTATAAAGCCTCTATCATCCATGTCGTCGTTCCACAATGGTAGCTGAGATTTCTTTTTTTTTCTTCTTGTAATCAGCACTGACTAAGCCAGGAGGCAGGGCGGACGTAGTGGCGCCAACCAGATGGGTGTCACAGAGGTGCTGTGGGGGAGCTCTGAAAGTGATGGCTAGAAAGTTCACACCCATTAGAGTGCTTAACGTGGTGCTGCTATCGTGGAAGAAGGATCCGGTGGACTACATCACCAACAAAAAATATAAAGAAATGAAATTTACAACTAAAAATATTTTAAAAAAAAAAAGAAAATTGATGATGGTAATCTAAGCACCCTAAAATTGGGTGACAAAATAAAAGGGAAACAAATAGGTAATGTGCAAGAAAGAGAAGTAATTAATGGGTACCTCATAGTCGAGATTAGAGGAGAATATAGATGACTTGGTAGGCAAGGACGGCGGTGGAATCCACTTTTTGATAGACCCACGTTAGATGGTAGAGAGAAGATAAAGAAGAGGATAGAGATATTTTAGGTAATCTCAGCCATAGTCATTATGAGAGAGAAAAGCTTTTAACCATGTCAGTAAAATAAGCCGACTTACAATGCCACGTTGCGTGACATGTTAGCAAATAAAGAGACGTTCAACGAAAACAAATTTGCTGACCTAATTGCAAATTTTTATTAAGGGAAGTGACCTACATTGAAACTTTTCAAAGTTACTAACCGAGATTTGTCAAATCAAAAAGTTAGTGACCTGATTTGGGACTTATCCCATTGGCCTTCAATTCTAGTCCATTAATGTCACAATTTCTAAAGTGTTTTCTAGTATTTAGGTTTTGCATTTTCTTTTCCACATTAATAGAAGTTTTTTCAAAAAAAAAAAAAAAAAAGGAATGACAACCTGAATCTTAACTGAAATGAAAATGGAATAGTTCTAAGGACCATGAATCATGCTAGTTAATAATAACAAGAAAAAAGTTATACTAATTGTATTATACTCAGAAAAATATTGAAAAATCTAAACTATTAATTAATAAATGAAAACTATACTGTAAAATTATTATGTTATATTTTTATTTTAAATTCTATGTTTATAGTTGTTATTATTATTCTTATTGTTATTATTATCATCATTACCATCATTATTACTAGACTTATTCTTTATTGCAATTTTATTTATAAGCTTATTTTTTCAATAATTTTAATAAATTTTCATTATCAATTCATATTCGAATTATGTTTCACTAAAATTTTTTCTTCTTTTATGTTAAATGAACAACAAAAGTGTAGAATTATTTGCCAGCCTTTCTTAATGTTATTTATTTATTTATTTATTTTGAGAAAAAGGCTAGAGGAGATGAAAATTGAAAATAAATAGAAGAAAAGTTAAATAAATGAAAAATGGAATATAAATTTTTTTTATGCTTGTTATATATATTTTTTGGTTTGTTATCCTCTTTATAATATTTTGGAAGAAGGTAATATGAAAGAGAAAAAAAAAAAGAAAGAAAACATATGTTTGGTTTTTTCTATTTACGGTAATATTTTTGGTACTAAATTGGTTTTGTGTATTTCCAAAGTTAAAAAAACATAAGCGTGATGCCACAAATTAATTAAATTATAAGTATATCTATATAATCTATTAATTTACAAAGAAGAGTAAAAGTTCAAGCTTTGCTCTTATTCATTTTGGAGGTCATTTTCGCTTGGGCAGCAAATGCCTTAATTTTAGGATTTAATTTTTTTAATTTTTAATCAAATAACTATCACTCAATTTTAATTCGATTAAACTACTACTCATAAGATGATAAGGAGCTTAGCAAAAAATCAATCTCTTTGTTTCGATTCAATTAAAAAACTACTCACGAGACGAGATAAGTTTACAATCAGGTTAGTTACTATCAGCTTTGGTCAAATAAGATCAGTTAAACAAAATTTGTTCAAATAGAGTCATAATATTTACAAATCGTCTAAATTTGGGTTTTCCGTTAGATCAAATGCTAATTGCTGACATGTCACGCGTTGTGGACGCTAGCGTGGCATTAACCAACAAACACAGTCAGCATTTAATGTTGACATTGACAAAATGATGACGTGGTGAGTAAGAAGTACGTCACTAACTTTTGATTTCCACCAAAAATTTGAAATTTTGTGAAACAAATGTGAAAAAAAATTCAAAAATTCTAAAAATTGAAAAAGTTAAACCCAAAATTTGTGAAAAATTTATCAAAAATGTTAAAAATTCAAAAATAAATTTAAAGCTTATATAAATCATAAATTTCAAAATATTTTAAGGTAATCTGCCAAAAGTTTAAAAAATATAAAAAATTATAAAAATAATTCAAAACTTCTAAAAATATAAAGAAATCTCAATATATTAAAAAAATATAAAATTTTTTTATTAAAAAATATAAATTTCAAAGAAGTTTTGAATTAAAAAATAATTCACAGTCTTCTCAATCATGAACAAAACAACAACCTTCAGCAACACCACAACTACAACAGTAGGAAGCTACACAACAACATGAAGCTACACCACCATTCTAACAAATGCTTCCACTTCCACTCCTCCAACCTCAAAAATTAGTCACAAAGAAATCTGAACACAAAAAATCAATAACTAATAGGATTCGAGGTCTTGTTTTCAAATTATTGCTTCAGTAAAGTGCCGGCAATGCCTCCAAATTACTACTCTTCCAGGTTTCTTGTGTTTGGTGAAATTGTGACAGAGATGCCTTTTTGCTATCTTTTTCATTAAAATTTCATTTTTTATATAGAATTTTCAATTTTATCAATTTTTTGAATTTATCAATTTTTTGGATTTTTACATTTTTTTGATAATAAATTTTTAATATTTTAAATTATTAATAAAATTTCCAATTTTTTTAGATTATATAATTCTTTGAAATTTATATTTTTTCAAAACAAAATTTTATATTTTTTAATATATTGAGATTTCTTTATATTTTTAGAGGTTTTGAATTATTTTTATAGTTTTCATATTTTTTAAACTTTTGCTAGATTACCTTAAAATATTTTGAAATTTATGATTTATATAAGCTTTAAATTTATTTTTGAATTTTTAACATTTTTTAAAAACTTTTCACAAATTTTGGGTTTTACTTTTTGAATTTTTAGAATTTTTGAATTTTTTTCACATCTGTTTCTCAAAATATCAATTTTTTGATGGGAATCAAAAGTTAGTGACCTACTTCTAACTCACCACATCATCAAGTTTGTCCACATCAGCATTAAATGCTGACTGTGTTTGTTGGTCAATGCCACATCAACGTCCACAACACGTGACATGTCAGTAATTAACTTTTGATCTAACGGAGGACCTAAATTTGGATAATTTGTAAACGTTCTAACTCTATTTGAACAAATTTTTTTTAACTGACCTTCTTTGACCAAAGCCGATTGTTACTAACCTAATTGTAAACTTATCCCCTCACAAGACATTTAAGAGTTTAGCAGAAAATTAGCCTCTTTGTTATTGTTCTCGAGTTCGACCTTGCTAAGAAGTCTAAAGTCACCAGTAACACTTTGACTCTTTCTCTTCCTCTTCACTTCTTTTCCTTTTTTTTTTTTTTTTCTTTCGATGGGCTTGGGAGGTTCTTTGCAATTTTCAATAATTATTTATGTTGGAGGTAATTATATGTTCCTATGTTTACAGTATAACTTCTTTTATAATTGTAATTTGCAGTTTTTATGGAGAGTTTATTGCTAAATTGGGGAGAGTTGATATGCAATATTGGGGAGTTTTCTGCAACAGTAGATGACATCTTCCAAAGATATAAAAAGGCTAAGAGTACATCATTTCTATTCACTAAGATGACCATTTAAGGATGATAACAGGGAAGATCGACAATGGGGATGGCCTTCCCGATCTCCGTCCTTGGTTTTGAACCCTATCCCGGTCCCAAGTGAGATGAGATTTTGATCTCGTCTTTATCCCTGTCGGGGACCGGGTATCCTTGTCTCTACCCTATTCCTATCCTAAATAAAAAAATACTTCAAAAAATTTCTACATTTTGTATGGAACACAAGAAGATATATAGAAAATACATATTCCAAGTTAGGGATATCAATATTTTTAGTCCTAAGCCTTTAAGTTTTTTTTACGTTTGAGTCTTAAACCTTTTTGACATTTCATTTGAATCCTAAACCTTTTGATTTTCTACCAAATCAGTCCCTCTGTTTACCAAAAGTGATCAATCTATTAAAAAATTATTTTTAACTTTACAAAAAATTATTTAAAAAAACATTAAATATATAAATTGAATGTCTTTTTTTATCAAAAATATATATGTTATTTATTTAATTCGTATATTTTTTGATTAAAAAAATATTTAATGTGCATGTTTTATTGATGAAAAAAAATATTTAATTCATGTATTTAACCTTTTTTAAATGATTTTTGTTAAGTTAAACTCATTTATTAATCGATTGACCACTTTTTGTAACTTAAAGGACTGATGTAGTATGAAATCAAAAGGTTTAGGACTCAAACGTAAAAAAACTTAAAGGTTTAGGACTAAAAATATTGATATCCCTTCCAAGTCATATGTCACAAGAAGACTTGAAATCAAGGTATTAAAGTATGTTAGTCAATGATCCTTAAGAGATAAGGAAACCGAAACAAAGGAGGCAGATAAATCCAACGCAGTTAAAGTAGTACCCAAGTTTGAACAGAATGAAGTAACAAAGATACCTTCAATTAAAAAAGACACCATTTTATGCATGACACACTGAGTCTACTATTGTGTCCAGTGTCACTCTCAATGTTCATCTTCTCAAAACACCACTGTATGGTCTCCATTTCCCTTATCATTCGCACCTTTCTGTCACCCGAATGTAAGAAGCTAAACACAAAAGTTGGCCTACCACTTGAAGCATCCAAGCTGCCAGTGTTCTTGCAATTATATTCATACTTAAACACTGTAAGTTCTAATGCAATTTTGGTCTTAGTGTCAGATAAAAACTGAAAATAGCTTTGACTTGTAAGAAATTTTTTAATCCAAAATCATATATCAATACTAAAATCACATAAATAAATTAAGTATGAATAGAGATCAGACATTCCTCTTGTCGCCATATTGATAATATTGATGATGAATAGAGTTAAAAGCACTAATAGGCACGTTAGAGATCATATCTTCCTCTCCTACACAGTCGGCAAATAAACGAAAAACTCTAATGGGGAAAACTAAACGTAACCCTCAAAAACTGTGTCGAAAGGGGACCTGTTTCTTTATTTATATTATAACCCTAGCTAAGTCCACCCATCATGGGCTTAACAACAAGCTCTACACCAACTGTTTTTTCAGGCCCAAGCCCATAATCCAAAACACATTCTTAATTTTGTAGTAAACACATAAGAGGTAAATATGACCTAATGGATTACTTAATAATATTCAAGTCCATAATTGAACTCCACATCTGATCTGGTT
Organism: Carallia pectinifolia; assembly: GCA_037832335.1. NCBI lineage: Eukaryota > Viridiplantae > Streptophyta > Magnoliopsida > Malpighiales > Rhizophoraceae > Carallia > Carallia pectinifolia. The sequence goes on from CM075453.1 coordinate 17,043,161, forward strand.
TTAAATAAAACAAAAAATCCAATTAATGGCAGTCCAAATAAGTAATTTTACATTCTCCCACTTGGAAAATATTAATTGGTTTTGTTAATTTTGAAAACAAGTTAAGAAAATGACTCTCAGATCAAATGATAACTTTAGTGGCCATAAAAACAATCCATAGCTCAATAAATTTACCTCCAAACATGATCCAGTCTAATGAGATATTCAACTCCGAACTATGGACGATTATACACTATTCATCAGTGTAGTGCATCCATAATTACTAAAGCAAACAAACTCATTGACATGATCACAAGAATGTGTAGGCGTAGTCACACTTATAGTACAGTCAAGTGATCTTTCTATACTATTGCGCGAAAGGTCCTCATTGTGGTCTTTTTATACAAAAGCCACTATAAATAAGAATACATCTCTTCACGGAGATAGCTGCAGCTTAAAATACATCACCCTTAGGAGACAACTGCAATTTAAAATATACATCTCCCCAAGGATACAACTGTAGTTCACAATTATGTGGAAGTAAATGAAGTTTCACTAAGAAAACAATCACATCTCGAGATAATAAAATATACACATATCACAAAACTTATCACAAAATTTAAAATTTCATAATTTGCATAGCGAAAGTAATAACATATGATATAATCACGCCCACTAACCAATTACATCAAAAGAACTCAAAACACCCATATCTTTGACATGCTGTTTGAAAACAAGAGGTGCAACAGCTTTGGTTAGAGGATCTGCTATCATTGCTTCAGTTCCAATATGTTTAATAAGAATGTCGTCATTCTTAACCAATCTCTGACTATAAGATACTTGATCTCAATGTGCTTGGAACCATTAGACGTTTTGTTGTTTTTAGATAACATCATTGCAGTTGAACTGTCACAGTAAATTCTCAAAGTTCTAGAAATAGAATCCATTATTTTCAAACCATAAATAAAATTTCTAAGCCATATTGCATGTGTTCCATCACCATAACAAGCAACAAATTCAGCTTGCATAGTAGAAGAAGCAGTAAGTGTCTGTTTCACACATTTCTAAGAAACTGCTCCATCAGCCAAAAGAAACACATAACCTGATGTGGATTTCATGTCATCAGTACAACCAGCAAAATCTGAATGTGAGTACCCAACCATCTGAAGGTCACTAATTCTCCTATAGACAAGCATGTAATCCTTTGCCTTCTGTAAATACTGCATCACTTTCTTAATAGCAACCCAATGCTTTTCACATGGATTAGAAAGATATCCACCAAGCACACTTACAGGAAAAGACAAATCAGGCCTAATGCAAACTTAAGCATACGTCAAACTGCCAACAGCATTCGAATAAGGCTTATCCTTCATCAAGCTTTTATGAACTTCATTTTGAGGACATTAATATTTACTAAATCTATCGCTCTTAGCCATAGAAACATCTCCAGACTTACATTTATCTATATTAAACCTTTCAAGCACACGATTTATGTAGGCCTTTGTGAAAGACCCAACAAGTGTCTAGACTTGTCTCTATGAATTTCAATTCCCAGAACATAAAAAACACTACCAAGATCCTTCATGTCAAAGTGCCTAGATAAGGCAGATTTAGTCTCATAAAGGAGATCAATATCACTACTAGCAAGTAAAATATCATCTATATAAAGTATAAGAATTATTCCCACTAACCTTGAAATAAATGCATTGATCCACACTATTTTTAGCAAAACCCATTGAAGATATCACTTCATCAAACTTCAAGTACTACTGTCTGGATTCCTGTTTAAGGCCATAAATTGATTTCTTCAACTTACACACGAAACGCTCATTTCTACTTTCAACAAAACCTTCAGATTGTTGCATATAAACTTCTTCACAAAGATCTCCATTCAAGAAAGTCGTCTTCACATCCATTTGGTGAAGCTCTAAATCAAAATGAGCGACTAGGACTATAATGATTCTAAAGGAATCATTGGAAGAAACTGATGAAAAGATTTCCTTAAAATCTATCCCCTCTTTTTTGTGTATATCCTTTCGCCACCAATTTAGTCTTGAACTGCTCTATATTACCCTTAAAATCTTTCTTGGTTTTAAACACCCATTTACAACTTATGGGTCTAAAACCATCTGGAATTTCTACAAGCTCCTACACACCATTAGGATACATAGATTGAATTTCCTCATTTACAGCTTCTATCCACTTACTAGATTGTTCACAAGATACAGCCTCACTATAAGTCAGTGGATCAACAACTTGTCCAATATCCTAATCTACCTCGCCCAAGTACACGACAAAATCATCTGAAATTGCAGGATGCCTACCCTCTCAGAACGCCTAATGGGAGTAGAAGCAGGTATAACAGCTTGCATTAGCTCAAGTGGATCATTAGCAACATTCTCATGATGTTGCATATCAGCTGCTTCATCAACAGGTAGATACACCACTTTCTCATGCACAATAGGCATAAGAATAATTCTAGGTGCCTCTTCTAAAATGGTTTCACTATCTTGTGAGCCATCATGATCATAGACATCATCTTTAAAGAACTTGGCTACCAATGCCTTAACAATCTTTGTCTCTCGGGTAAGACAATAAAATCTTTTGTCTTTAAAGCCACTGGGATAACCAATGAAATAGCACCTGGTGGTTTTAGGACCTAATTTGCATGTCAAAGGTGTTTTGGGTATTGATTTGGGGGGACTCTATTTAGAATATACATTGCTATTTTCAAGGCTTCATCCTAAAGAAAGGTTGGTTAATTAATTCTACTTATCATGGACCTAACCATGTCAATTAGAGTGCGATTTCACCTCTTAGCTACCTCATTTTGCTCAAGAGTCCTAGGCATAGTAAATTGAGAAAAAGTCCCACAATCCTGTAAATACATGGCAAAAGGTCTCATGAACATGGCAAAAGGTCTCATGAACTAACCTGTTTTGCTAGTTTTACCACAGTACTCACCACCATGGTCAGACCGCACAATTTGAATCTCTTTGCCATATTGCTTTTCTACCTCAGCCTTAAAAATTTTAAAATTTTCAAGTGATTGTAACTTATCACTTATGAGGTAAATATAACCATAACGAAAGAAGTCATTTATAAAGGTTATAAAATATTTGTTTCCACATATAGTGTTCTTAGAAGGAGAACTTATATCAGTGTGAATTATTTCTAGGAGCTCTCTACTATGAGTAGAATTTTTATTGATTTTTTTAGACATCTTTCCTTGAAGACAATCAACACAGTCACTCTCATCAAAGGTTTCAAGACATGGAATGACATTTTCTTTTACTAGTCTTTTTATCCTTTCTTTCGAGATGCGACCTAAAGGTTTGTGCCAAAGAAAATATGAAGTTTCTCTAAACAAAGGCCTTTTATTCCCAACATTAACAACATAAAGTGTATCAAACTGTTTGGGATCAACATTCAATTTATATAAATTCTCTGATCTAGAAATATCTCCAATGACAATAGAATTATAAAATAAACTATAACATCCTTTATGAAAACTCAAATAAACACCAATATCTTGAAGTTTGGACAAAAAAATTAAATTTTGTCTCATAGTTGAAACAAAGAGAGTGTCTTTCAAAATCAAAACAAACCCAGAATCTAACTTTAACTCAACTACTCCTATAAACTCTATTGTCACTCATTCTCCATTCCCTACTAATAGATTGACTTCATCAAGACTTGGCTTTCGCTTGCTCTTGAACCCCTGCAAGGTATTAGCAACATGGACAAATGCCCCAGAGTGAATCCACTAAGAATTAACAGGAACATCTATCAAACTGGATTCAAATCAAACGAAAGCAAAAGAATTACCTGATTTATTATTCTTATTCTTCATTTCGAAGTAATTCTTATAGGCAAATGAGTCTTTTTCCTGTGACCAACTTTCTTACAAAACCAACATTCATCTTTCATTATCACAGGTTTAGGACTAAAGTGCTTCTGACTAAGATTGTTTTCAGGACCACCCTTTACCTGAGTCTTAAATTTCTTCTTATGAAAAGACTTATGTGGGCATGGCTGATTGCCTAAATTCATTCCCTGAAACCTCACGTTTCATCCTATCTTCTTCTTGAGAATAAATGGATATCAAAGTGTTTACATCCCGACATTCCTTTTGGGTATTGTAAGAAGTTTTTAGTGCATCAAATTTGGGAGGTAAAGAGTTCAGGGCATGGTTAATAAGAAAAGGATCAGCAATAGGGCATTCAAGCTTACCAAGTCTAGAAGTAAGGGAAACCATCTTAAGAATATATTCCCTAACACCACATATACCATCATACTTCATATTGATGAATTTTTCCATCAATTGACTAGTTTCCGCCTTACCAGAAACTATATACCTTTCCCTAAGAGATGCAAAGAAAGTTTTGGCATTATCAGTTTTGGGAATAGAATTTCCCAAACCCTCAGAGACAGATCTTTTCATTACCATGAGAGCCAAACGATTAGCCCTATCCCACTTCTCATAATATGCTTTCTCTGCAGCAGTACTCTCATTAGTCAAATCAGCCGGTTTATCAACTCTAATGGCCATGTCCACATCATCATAGTCAAAACCATCTCCACATCCTTTTTCCATCTCTTATAATGTCCACCAGTTAGTGTTTCAATTGGAAAGGACTAATTATTTAAGGAAAAAGTACATGGAGCTGAAAAACAGTGATAGTAAAAATCAGTAAACATAATGAGCAAAAGCAATTATTCATATTTAATCATTAAAAATTTCAAAATATCATTACAAACTCTCCTATGGGTGGAAAAGGTAATAAACTCTGAAATTTTCCAAAATAACAAGCTAAAATAATAATAAATATAATTGAAAAATCTAACACCGTGGGCTAAAGGATTCTCGACCCGTTTACTATTAGAATAGCTATATGTCATCCAAATTTATACACATAATAACCTCTTGTGGGTAAGCGATTATATGCACTAATTTAAATAACAAGAACATCCCAAAAACACATAAGAATATCATTGGTTAATTAAACGGTCATTGTAGTGACAAACATTTAACTACCCAACTCTATCCCAAACTGGGATCATACAACAAAATTTCAGCTTTATATAATTATTTTTAATATATAATATATTACCACATGGTTGTTGATGGCCAAAGCTACCAAATTAATTATTGATTTGTGTGGTGTCGAAGTCATAAAGGCCAGGCTGCGTCTCGACTTCGCCAGAACAAACAAAATCTCGCCTAAGGCTCACGAATATTTCATATTCGTGTACCTCCACAAACGGCAAAGCCAAGTTTTTTTTTTTTTTTTGATAAAATCATAAATAGTTGAAGAGAACTGTATCATAAAGAGTTGAAGAATTCAACTGCAAATAAGGACTCTAGATTGATATGACCGCTCTAATACCCACGTGTAAGAAATTTTTTAATTTAGAATCACATATCAATGTTAGAATCACATAAATAAATTAAGTATGAATAGAGATCAGACATACCTCTTGTCGCCATATCGATAATATTGATGATGAATAGAGTTAAACGCACTAATAGGCACGTTAGAGATCAGATTTTCCTCTCCTACATAATCGGCAAATAGACGAAAAGCTCTGATGGGGAGAACTAAACGTAACCCTCAAAACCTGTGTGAAAAGGGAACTTGCCTCTTTATTTATATTGTAACCCTAACTAAGTCCACCCATCATGGGTTTAACAATAGACTCTATACCAACTATTTTTTCAGGCCCAAGCCCATAATCCAAAACACATTCTTAATTTTGTAGTATAACATAAGAGGTAAATATGACCTAATTGATCACTTAATAATATTCAAGTCCATAATTCAAGTCCATATTCAAGTCCATAATTTTGGGTAAACACATTCGGTTCTGTAGTCACTTACATGACTATTTTAAACCAAAGAAAAATATATATAATTATAACGGTTGGGTAACGAGAATGGGATGCGGTGGGTATTGGGGCAGGGACTGCCATCCCCATCCCCATCCCCATCCCCGTCCCTGTCAAAGAAACAGGACTGGGGTGGGGATCCTTAATGCCCGGTCAAACTTGCTTAACCCCATCCCCGTCGAGGTGGGGTGGGGCAGACACCCATGGGGATAGTAATTTCCGCCATCCCACGAAACAAACCATAAAATAAAGATTAAATAACCAAAAAAGAATTGGAGAAGGAATTAAAGAAATCAATAGAAAAAATATAGTAGTAGGTGAGATCTAAAATTTTAAAAACGAGAAAACAAGGTCCGATGGACCTACAATTAACGTTGTTTTGACTATCCTTCAATTCGTAGAGAGTAAGATGCAGTGTTTCTTACCTTGAACATATTGAGACGAAATGATTTGCCAGGATTCATCCTCCTCAAATTCTGATATGTATAGAAAAAACTAACCTGATCACGAGAACTGAAGCAATCAACCTCATTGAACCTGAGCCAAGAGAATACGTTCGTCATCCCAGTATATGCTTTCAAGATATAAAAAAAAAAAAAAAAACCTTCAGGCACATCTGAACAACGAAGAATGCACTTGTAGTTAGAAATTTATGGACTAGCATAATTTAGGCAAGATTAATTGAACCACCAAATATTTGCTGGAGATGGCAAATCTTACTATTGGGGAAAAGCTTGTTTGGTTCAGAGGCATTAAATCTTTTTAATCCATCTGCTTGGTAGTAAGAAAATTGATGGTCAATGACATAACATGATTGTATTTGTTCAATTTCCTATTTTGTGTATAAAAAAGACTATACTTTATGAGTGCGTTTGTTTCACGGAATATGATAAGATAAAATAGGCTAGTGACTAATACTCACTTTAGCCCATGTTTAGTTGATTAATAAAATAGGATAGTGTGGATTTACTATCCCATGAATGTGAGATAATACTATGTTTAGTTGATTAATAAAATAGGATAGTGTGGATTTACTATCCCATGAATGTGAGATAATACTATTCATCTCACTCCTATAGGCTAGTTTATCCCACATCATAGACTAGTGTTGATAAATAATATATTTACTAAAATATCCTATTAATTAAAATAAATTTTAAATATTTTTAAAAAATTAATATAAAATTTAAAAATTCATTTCTCTCTCCTTTTTTCTCTCTCTCTCCTTCCTCCTCTTTCTCACTCCTTGTCTCTCTCTCTTTCCTTTCTCTCTCTTCCCTCTTCTCTCTCTCTCACTCCTCATCTCTCTCTCTTCCCTTTCTCTCTCCTCCCTCCTCTCTCTCTCACTCCATGTCTCTCTCTCTCTTCCCTTTCTCTCCCCTCCCTTCTCCCTCTCTCCTCCTTCCTTCCTTCCGTTCTCTCTCCTCTCTCGCTCATTCTTTCATTTCCTCTCATATAATTTTGAAATTTTATATTTTAAAATTTATTTAATTATTTTCCGCAAATTTTTTAAAAAAAAATATTAATCTCTTTTCTTTGATATCTTAAAATTTATTTGTATAAATAAAATTAATGCTTTATTTTGAAAATTAATTTTTATACAAAATTGAAAATTTATAAACAGTATAATGTATAATAACATATAAAATAAATATTAATTTTATTGCTTAATTTTAATTATTTTTAATAACATATTAAAATTAATAGTAAATATAAGTTAATTATTTTTAAGGGTAAAAAAGTCATTTTAATATACTATACTTTTTTGTCTTATATCATCCACACATTAAAGAAGATATATTTTTTATACTATTTAATGACATTTAAATATAATATAAACTAGTAGTTTAGCCTATTTTATACTATATTAACATATACTATCTTATATTATAATATTCAATTTATGTACGAAACACATTTTTTATGTACACCCACGCAATCTTAGATTGGGAAGTTTTCTGCCATGTCCGTTGAGAAACGAAATCTTTGATGTCTAGACTATTTAGAGAAGATTCGTCTGATCAAGACAACACAACATGTTGAAAGAAAATAATAATAAAAGGAACTGTATGCCTCATTTTTAAGTAATTATATTTATTAATTTTGTGATATTATAATTAATATTATTGTTATATTATATTATTCATATTATTATTTTTATATTAAAATTCTTATATTATAACATAAGTAAGACAACTTGTGCATCTTACAATGTTTGGAAACTAATATAATTAAATAATATAGACAAAATTATGTTTTTACAATTATCTCAATCAATTCCTTTCTTCTTAATTTTGGAGAAATTAATTTTTGAGTAATGAAAAGAATTTTAAAATTCTTGCTCTCTTCGACATAATTCAATTCAAATTAACATTATTCAAATAAGAAAGAACGCCAACATTTTTCTCCCTGTTTTTTTTTTTTATCCCCTCTTTTTCTTCCCCTCCAACTATAATGTACGGAAAATTAAGATTTTCTGCAAAGAAAATTAAAAAAAAAAGGAAAAGAAAAAATTCCTGTAATTTAGTTTTTTTTTTAACAAAAAAAAAGGGGGAATTCACTTAAATAAAGGGCTAATATAAAGAGCAAGTATACATGTTTTTAATTTTTTTTTAAGCAGTGTTTTGATTAAAATTATAATTGATATTTTTAAAATAAAATTAATAATTTTTAAAATAAAAAAATAATAAAGATTTTAAAATTATTAATTTTTATTTTAAAAATATCAATAATAATTTTAATTAAAATACTCTTCAAAACAAAAATAATTAAGGGGCTAACATTTTTTCTAATATAAAAATAAAACCCTTTCTAAACCTCAAAAGGAAAAGACGGTAAAGACAAGAAGACACAAGCCGCTCTGTCTCCCTCCAATCTCAGTTCAGCTTCCACCTCGGCCTCCAAGCGGTGGCTATATTGTACTTGTGTAAATTGAGTTGAAGTCGGCAATGGCGGGGCTAATACCTCCGGGCACCACGGCGACGTTGGGGGAATCAGCTGCGTCGTCGGCCAAGAAAGTCGATTACTTTAATCTTCCTTGCCCTATTCCCTATGAAGAACTACACCGCGAAGCTCTTAGTTCAGTTCCTAATTATTTTTTTGCACCTTTTTTTCTTTCTTCCTCACTATCTCTTTCTCTCTCTGTTTTTTTTTTTTTAAATAAGAAAAAAGTTGCTGCTTTGCTTTGCTTTCTATGATATGTATTATTGATAGAGTCTGTTGATTTGAGATTGTTGGCTTGGAATTTGTTGAAATTTCCATTTTTTTTCAGTGTCGTTGAAGCCAGAGCTTTTTGAGGGGATGCGCTTTGATTTTACCAAAGGACTGAATCAGAAATTCTCACTCAGTCACAGGTGATTGGTTCAGCTTGCTTTTAATTGAATTGAACCTACCTCGACTTCCTTACTTCAATTCAAGTTGTTCTTTAATTTATTTGATAAACCATCTTCAGTGTGTTCATGGGACCTACGGAAATTCCTTCTCAGTTTTCTGAAACTACCAAAATCCCTACCGCTCATTATGAGTTTGGTGCAAATTTTATAGACCCCAAGGTATGCATCCATTGAAATTTTTAATCTTTAGGCGTTCCTTTTACTGATTGACCCATTTGCAAATTGTTTGATTTTTATTTTTTATTTTTTTGGGTAGTTGATGCTTTTTGGGAGAGTGTTGACTGATGGGAGACTAAATGCAAGAGTAAAATGTGATCTGACTGACGATCTTACTTTGAAGGCTAATGCTCAGGTCCCTTCACATATTTTTGGACTTTTTCTTTTTCTCTTGTGAACTCTTTTGTTTATTTATTGTGGTATTGGAAGGGGAAACAGGTAAGCTTGAGCACATAACTTTGTTAATTTTTTTTTTTGCTTTTTTTTGTCCATGCAGCTTACAAATGAGCCTCATATGTCCCATGCCATGTTCAACTTTGATTACAAGGTCCAGCCATCTTACTTTATAATTTTTTTAGGTGAAATTTATTTTATGATGATACAAAATGCAATTTTTGTACTATGGTTACCTATCATGGAGAAATATAGAGCAGCAATGATCTTCAAGGTTATCACTTTGTTGACATATCTACTTCATAAGTCCTAAAAGATGCACATTAGATTGTTCTCTTTATTTCAGTTACATTGGAATTAACTGTTTTCTCAATGCTTTCTTATTGCATATGTGGATATTTATCATTTTAAAATAATGTCTTGTGTGAAATAAAGTAACTAAGTTCACATATCAGAAAATTTCCTGTCCTACCCCTTCACTTTGAATTCTGAAACCAAACCAAGCTCATACCTAATGTCCTTGTTATGCTTTTTGTTCGCTTGCTTACGATGTGTGCGTCTTTGAGCGTAATATGGAGGTTGAGCATGTATATTTATATGTGCTTATGACTGTATGATGGCTGCAGAAAAGGGAAAACAGCTTTGCATTGCAGCCTATAAATCCAAGCTTGTCAGTTTATTCGAATATGTCAAGAAATATCAGGAGATATTTTTAGAAAGCATTTTGGGAGAAAAATTGGGAAATAAAGGAATTGAGAATGAATCTGTTGAAAATGAAAGGACTTAGGAAAGAAAGATAGAGCTTCAAGTCTGGTAGCAGACAATTAAGAGGGAGTTGAAGATTACTAACCTGTATTAATCAGCTAGACACCAGCAAGAAGTAATATGTCTATTCTGATGAGGCCAATAAATATATCTGATTTTCAAGGATGATTTCTTTTTCTGAAGTTGATTTGAAACAATTCTCAGCATGCCCCAGTAGGTTTGGGGAAGAGTGGCTCGGACATTGACAAACAACTGCTTGGTAGAAAATTCAGCCAAGTTTAGCTTGCTGCATTCGATCCTATGTCACTACTCACACCTCACTTGTTGCCTTTTGTGCACAAACCTAGGAAAAATTACCAAGTGCTGGGAATTAAGCTTGGCACTGTTGTTTTTTCAATTGATTAAGTTTATTGGTATAGCTCTATCTTGATAAACTATATTTTATTTGTTTTTCAATTGATTAAGCCTTTCTGAGATTACTCTATATTCTGAAACTTATAATTTTGATTGAAAGTTACTGGTTGCCAATAAAAGTGAACAATGCAGATCAGTCTTGTGGGCAGTTAAAGCAAAACTATATTGCTGTAGTGTTTAGATATAAACTACTGCAGGCTTTGTGCCTAGAAGTACGAAAAATACATTGCCGGATGAGTGCTTTCCATTTTGAGTAGAAGTTTGAAACAAAGTGACCTATTGAGATTTTCTAATTGTCTACATAACGTCTCAACAGAATATATTCATTCCTATCGTGATGCTTTTGTAATGCCTTGTATAGCATTCTTTTCCCTTTTACAGGGTAAAGACTATAGGAGCCAATTACAACTAGGAAATGGGGCCTTATTTGGAGCCAGCTACATTCAGGTAAATACTTTGATTGAACCCGCAGGATGTTTTTGTGTTGCACTTTAATATTGTTTTTATGTTTTGTACAACCAGAATTGGAATTGAATTGCCTGTCTCTGTTCAATTCCAGTTCTGTTGTTTGGCTGTAACTAGGAATTGGATTTTAATCACTTAGATGATCCGAAGGAATTAGATTTCAGTTGTTTTGCCTAATTCTCAGTTCGTAATTCAGGTATTTTGTTGTAAAGGATTTTTGCTTTAAACCACTTTACAGCTATCAATTCCTTTTCATTGACATTTAACTCAGTCGACTCATATTACCATTATAACCATCATGGTCCTCAACTCTTGCCGGCAATGTCGCTACCATTTGTGGTCATCGTAATGCAACATGCATCCAGCAAGAGTAAAATCTAACAGCAATATTACTAGAAATGGTCATGACTGGCAGCAGTTTTCCTAATGGCAGTTATGTTGCTGCAGACAATGAAGGCCTGCAGTAATGAGATTGAAATTCAAGATTATCATTCTTTTCATATCCAAATTCCAGAATTAGAATTCTGACCAATTTCAATGTTGTTACAATTGGAATTGAATCGAATATAGTTTTATACTCAATTGTTGTTCCAATTGTTGTTAGGCTTGACCAATTTAAAGAAATGTCATTAGTTCTTATATTCACTGAAAATTTGGACGACAGTAACCAAAGCTTATAAACATTGTTGTGATTCTTGTTCACTAGTCCTTATGTTCGCACTAGAAAATTGAATGAGTAAGCAAAGCTTATAAGCAACGTTCTCATTCTTGTTCCTAAAGTACCCCCTGTTCTATATGGATTATCTATCTTAAAACAAATTATACTGCTGTTTTATCCATTTTATTTTTTCTTTTTTGAAGTGTTAAAATTTTGTTGTTTCAGTTTGATCTATGCAATTGGTAATGATCCTGGTTCTTTGTGCGTCATGAATGACCTCCTTCTCTAACTCTCATGCAAGACTGTCACATAATATTCACGTTTTTTTTTTTTTTGACATATGATGCAGAGCGTGACACCACATTTGTCTTTGGGTGGTGAAGCATTTTGGGCTGGGCAGCATCGAAAGTCTGGTATTGGATATGCTGCTCGGTACGAGACAGATAAGATGGTAATTGGCTTGAGTTTCATATGCTATCACACCTTGAGCAAATAGGTTACCATTGACTCTTAATTGTTCAGTTATTTTTTGTTTATCTCTTGCTCCTGTGTAAAGGTAAAGTGTACATCTTCATTCTTCTTGTCTCAAAATGTTGAAGAGAGGCATTGATTGCTTCCCATACCCTGAAGTATTAAAGATATTTCTTAGATCAACATATTAAAATATCTTTATTTTTAAATTTTCGAGGAGGAAAGTTGTATGGATAAGTGACTTAGTTGAGGTAGGAGTGTGATGCATGGTTTGTGACAAATAGGAGCTAGACGTTGAATGAGAACTGTGATCTGATGAGGAAATAATGCTGAGTCACCAAAATCTAAACACATATGTAGTATCAATTCAGACTTATCTATTTATACAACTGATAATAGAAGAGATCTAGACATGCTGTAGTTCATAATAGTGAAACACGTTGCTCTGCAGAGAGCACAGACCACTCTCAGCTAGTGAAGATGAGCATAAGCATCCTGTGAATGTGGAATTTTCATTTTTTTCAAAAATTATCCTAATTTTCACTTTTATTGTTAGTCCCAGAAAGTGGGTGGCACAAGTCTTCACAATCCTCTCAACAACTGCTCTTTGGTCTCCAGGTTGCCACAGGCCAAGCTGCTAGCACTGGAATGGTTGCTTTGAGCTATGTTCAGAAGGTTTCTGAGAAGGTACAACAGTTTCTTTAGCTACTAGCTATGAGATTGTTATCTACATGTAGTTCTTACACTAGTTCGTCCTGTTAAGGTTTCACTGGCAACAGACCTTATGTACAACCACATGTCAAGAGATGTTACAGCGAGTGTTGGTTATGATTACATCCTAAGACAAGTAAGTGCTATGATTATTAAACGTCATGTGATGGGTGATTGAGTTTGTACTTTATTAGTTGTGAGTACATGGATTAAAGTACTATGTATGAAACCTTCTTTTCTACTCATCGAAATGTCTGTGTTACACCACCGTGTCATGCTATGTTTTTAATAGATGCAAGGCTGGAGTTGAGTTGGTTGCATAATACTTATATTGCAAGTTGATTCAGTTTTCATATTCTATTGGTATGGTGGTTTTTAATCTGATTTTGAATGTTCTATGAACTTGAATGGCGGTATAAGTATGTGATTTCATTGAATTAGGTCAAGAAGTAAGAGTATTCTTTTTATTGCCTTTTTTTAGGAAAAATATATATTGTTTGTGTACATCTAGTGTACAGGATTTATTCCTTTATAAAATCTTTAATTTATATCTATTACCCTCTTTGTTAGTTATTCAATGTGAATGTATGTTTTGGTTGTGTAAGAACTATGTAAAATTTTGTCATCTTAACTATTCGTATTTTCACTTTATTCCTATTCTTGACGGTGGTTTTCCAACTTGAAACTGCATAATGTCAGCCAGAATGAAAAAGATAAATTGTAGATCACGAAAGAATTTCTTTAGAGCAAATAAAAACCTTTTTTTTCATTACCCAAAATGATTATGCATGAGAGGAGTTGAGTATTGGGGATTCACAATTGTACACAGTGTGGCGTATGTAGGTATGATGTTTGTACTGTAAACAGGAAAAGAATAAAAGAAAGCAAAAAAATGAATGTTTTAGTTTTTATTTCCACTTGGGAAGCATCATCATATCATCCATTGTTACAACTCATTGTACGTTTTCCTTTTTGTTTGCAAGTTTGTTATGGAGGCATGTACATTTTGGAGGTCACATGTGTGAAGCATACTTAACACACTGTAAAGAATCAGCATGGTGTGCAATTACTATAAGTTCTTGTATTTGCTTGGTATATTACTTTATTGTGATTTTTTTTTAGAACTACTTTATTGTGATTTTTAACATTTAAGGTATGCAGCTAAATTTTCACTCCCCCTCTGTGATGTCTAAATAATTATACTTTCATGTGCAGACACACATACGTCCATCTTTACTGAATCTATTTGCCTTCATCATGTGTACTTTATTCTCTTAACCATTGTACTGCTTACTGCGATGGACAAGTGCAAAATGTTTTGTGTATACTTCTGTATTTTCTTAGTATGATTGAATATAAAAACATAGTGATATGATATGCATACAGCAAAAATTAAATAACATGTAATTTTTGAATTAAGTTGATAATATGCAGGCAGGTTTTTTGTTTGCAATTGTGATTAGTATGTCCACCGCACTCCACATAATTCTAAACCACACCCCCCCCCCCCCCCCTCCCCCCCCAACCAAACCCAAAAAAAAGGTCTTTTAAGCCAAACTGGGCCCTGAAGCAGAGAAAGGTCTGGTTTTATGGTCGCCAGTCCGACCATTGAGCTAGTGGTCAGACCAGTGGTTAATTCTTTTTTCTAAAAAATAATTAATATCTTTATATCATAAAAAAAAACATAAAATGTTATTAAAATAAAAACTATATACAAGTAATCTTAATAAGATAATTTAATCCTATACAATAATTTTTGCAAAAGAAGAAATAAAATATTTTAGCAAAATCCGATCGAGCTATCTAGGTCAATTTGGGTTGAACAGTTTTTTTTTTTTTTTTTGTACAATGTCTATCTGGTTTTTTAACCAAACTGGAAGGAACTGATGATTGGTTCACTCTTTTCCCATCCGACCATTGGTCCAGCCTGGCTTTTAAAACTATGCCTTAGCCCTGACTTGTTGAAACCACTTTATACTGTTACATTGCAACATTCTGAGTGGAACTGTTGATGTTTCAACATTTTAATTGCGAAAAGGTCAATGCTTCAACTATAATCTTCTTGTTGAGCTTGGATTGTGTGTAGGTAGGCTGGTATAGGTTTCCTGCTAAGCCCAAATTTGAATAGCTCTAAACATCAGGCTTTTTTATTTTCCATTTATAAGAGAATCAAAGCCATAACTACGTTTTGTGGTTTTTCCAGGCTCGTCTACGAGGAAAAATTGATTCCAATGGCTGTGCATCAGCTTTCTTGGAAGAACGCTTAAGTATGGGCTTACAGTTTATTCTTTCAGCAGAGGTAAGGTGTACCATGTCCTCTGATGCTTTATTCCCAGCACCTAGTATTTCAGCTCCGTGCATCATTGAGCTGCATATTTGCTTGCCCTCACATTTATTTCGTATTTTCTTGGAGATGTGTTTCACAAATAATTGGCCTAACTAAATGATTAGGTTAGTCACAGTACAGAAGTGTAGTGCCCCCCTCGTCCCCCAATCTCCTACCTCCCATTTCTGTCTCACAAAAGTGCTTTTAGCTAGGATTTCTTGGTGTCAGATGCTTGGTTACTCCCTTCATGCATGCATCATATGGTTCAACTATCGTAGATTTGTTGTGTCGAAGATGGATTCTTAATGAGCACAGTCGTTCATCAACATCCCCCCCCCCTATTTTCCTCTTATTCATATTCTTTGTGTCCTGAGTTTTTTTCTTCTTTTTTCTTCTTTGTTCTTGTTTGTCTTGTTTTAACATCTAGTTTTGGATTTATGTTTTGCAGTTAGATCATAAGAAGAAAGACTACAAATTTGGGTTCGGGATGAATGTTGGGTAATTGAATTGAAAGCCTCCGAAGATGCACCATCAATGTTTCCTTTAACATTGTTGCTAGCTAGTCCACAATTTTACCATATCAACTTTGCCCTTTTGGGTTTGAACATCAAGGAATATCTATCTCTGTACTGTACTGAGCTACATTATTTGTGGGGCGGCATTAGGTGCTGCAGTATTCAATTGATTTGGTAGTTTGAAATTTTTGATGTGTTTGCATTCCAGTGCTGTACAATAAATTTTTAATGAGCAGGAATGCTCATCACTTGAAGCTGGTTGCATGATGTGGTGGTATCTTTGGCTTGTTTATGGGCATTAGTAAATGATTCTTTTCTTGGGTATGACATGGTAGAGCTGGTGGTGATCTGGCCCTGATCGCCGCTATTTGTATGATCAAACAGCAGACTGTTAGTGTTAATCACGTCAACTAGGGTGATCCAGATTGCATACTCGTCAGTGGCTCCTCAACCCTGGGCTTTCCTTTCATTAGATTATAAGGAACTGTGAAATGATGATGGTGATGTACTTATGTACAGTCCGCTTCTCAACGGTTCGTGGATGGATGGTGACGGTTCCATGCAATTAGCTGATGAAATCTTGGTCAAATTAGTCCATTAATTTAATTAAAATCTGTTGTGGAGGTCAAGGACACTATATGTCTTTTCTGTTTTCTTTTTTCTTCGTTATTTCATTTTAGATATCTTAACCCAATTGATTAAGAGAGAAGAGACAATATGACATTATTATTACTACCGTTTGCATTATAAGTTTACGGTGTGTATCGTGCATCTTAGATATTTCGAGTTGTAATTCTAAAGGTAGATAAATAAAGGGGAAATAAGAATTTTTTTCATTATGTAATTGATGGTAGAATCGATCTTTTAATGTATAAAAAATCATAAGCTAAAAATCGGAATCGAGTGGAATCAAAAATAAAATCATTTATTTAATAACATATTTGGTTTACTTCGGAATTAGAATCAAAATTTTCTATAAATGTTTGTTTTAGATTGAAATCATAATCAATATTAAATTTATAATAATATTTATGTCACACTAAAAATAAAATAAATATTATTAAAATTGAAATTATAAATATTAAATTAAAAATTATGAAATATAAAAAAATATTATAATGTAATGTCAACTTAAAAATATTAAATTATCATAAAAATAAAATAAAAAATTATGATAAAAACTCATAATAATAATAATCATTATTATTATAACAGAAATAGTGTTGTATAAATAATAAAATAATTTATTATCAATAAATCAATGATAATTATAACTAGAAAAAATTATTATAATTTATAATTTAATTATTATCATAAGTTTAGAAATATTTAGTTTTATCGTATTATAAAATTATTTATTATGATTATTATTGTTAAAATGAGAAAAAGAATATAATATCAATATAAAAATAAAAATTCTTCACAGACCATTTTAATAATAAATTTTTTTAATAAGAAAGTAAAAAAAAAAAAATTGAAAAGAAATAGAGGAAAGAAAGGCCAACGAGAGAGAAGTAAATTTTCCTATTTTAAAGAAATGGAAATCAACTTTTTATGAAACAAATAATGAGAATGAGAAATAAGTAGTTGATTCCCATTTTTTTTTCTCTAAACAAACACCTCCTATATGTCTTTTATTTTATTTTATTTTATTTTATTTTAGATATCTTAGACCAATTGATTAAGAGAGAAAAGACAATATAACATATTATTACTATTGTTTAAATCACAAGTTTATGGTAAAGACATTATACATCTTAGATACTTTGAGTTGTAATTCTAGAGGAAGAAAAATAAAAAGAAAATAAGAATTATTTTTATTATGTAATTAATGGTGGAATGGATCTCTTAATTTATAAAAGAATAAAAGACCATAAGCTAAGATCCGATAATAATGAAAGTGGGTGGGTCTGGCGTTCGGCCCTACTCCAAGGATTGGGCTTCGCACACATGATCTTTCCACACATTGATTAACAAAGTGAAAATAGGTTTTCTTTGTGTTTTTTTTTGTTTGGGTAGGTTTTGAGAAAGAAACAGATCGGGGACGGCATCAACATTAACATTTTACTTTAGGACGCAGAAGAAACACAATGAAATGAAGAGAAGCTACAAGAGGACAGCGACTACCACCACAATAGATACAACAGCTGCTGCAAGAGAACGAGGAAGAAGATCAGCAGCAGCAAAGGATGCGGAAAAGGAAGTAGAACAACTGCTTGAAGCTGCTGAGGACGAGTTGCTCTTGAAGCTGTCGGTTGATTCGCACATGTCCCGCGTCTCACCCGATCACCTCCTCCCCGATCTCGACCGTCGTTTCCACGCCCTCAAATCTAAACCCTTTCGAAATCTCCTCAGTATCAATTCCACCACATCCTCCAATTCTCCCAATCAATCATCGCCGTCCAAAGCCACACTGCCCAAATCACCGCCGCCTCTGCAAGAAGATCGCGATCCTGATCCTGTTTCTGTTGTTGGCGAAGATCATCTCTTCGCTAGATTTGCCGCCCTCAAGGCTTCCTCCTCAGCCAGTTCTGCTGCCACAGCCGGTACCTGTGGATTGGTTAACCAAGTGGACGGCGGTCATAAAGGAGAAGAAGAAGAAGATGATGATGAGGTTGAGAAGATAATTAAGTGGGCCAAAGACGCTGCTCGGCTCGATCCTTCTCCACCGTCCGACGATGACGACGGCGACGACGACCTTGATGAAACGGACGAAGACGAGGACGATGACCACAAACACAAAGTAATTGCCCCTATTATTCGTTAATCGTATTTTATTGTTCGTCCTTTTGTTTTGTCCATTGTTTTCAACTTGTCTTTCTGAAGATGAAGAAAATTAGGACGCGAAAATTGGGAATATATGCCAGCTGAGTTATATTATTATGATTTTCCCAGAAAAAAATATACCGAAAATTGTATGTTGGAAGAAAATAGGACGTAATAATTAGACAATAACTAAATTGCAAAATGCCCAGCTCTTCCTCCCTTACATTTTCTTAATTCTTTCTTTTTGCAGGGTCACAAAGGGCGTCCAAAGAAGGCCTAATTGAGTAAACTCTGCAATTACTACTCTTTTGCTTTTTTTTTTTTTTGTTCTTTTTTCTTTTTTGGGTACATTGGATGATTTGACACTGTAGAGGTGTCAAAATCTGACCCGACCCGATGGGTTGACCCGAACTCGCCCAAAAAATACGACCCGAACCCGATCCGAAATGACCCGAACCCGAATGACCCGAAAATATTTGGGTCAAACTCGACCCAACCCTAACCCGCCCGTTTGACCCTAACTTTTTTTTTTCTTAAGGGAACAAAAAAAATAAAATGAAAAAATTTAGCATATTTTATATTATAAAAAGTATAGATTATACTATTTTCATTATAAATCTTAATTATAAATTTTTTTAGAATATTTTGAGATTTTTTATACAGTTTTAAATTTTATTTTAATTTTTTAAAATATTTTAAAAGAAAAATTTTCAATTATTTTTCAATCATATGGTTTTCTTTGATTTTTAAGAATTTTTAGTAAAATTTTTGAAATTTTTAAATTTTTAAAATTTTTAATAAAAAATGTCACCTTATCATTTTTGATGACGTGGCCAACCCGTGGGTTGACTCGAACCCGACCCGAATCTGAAGTGACACAACCCAAAATGACCCGAAGATAACTTGACCTGTAAGTAACCCGACCTGAAATGACCCGAACCCGAAGTGAACCAACCCGAACCCAACCCGATAACCCGTTTTGACACCTATATTTGACAGTGATAGTTTCTTATTTAAGTGCTGATACATGGACATAGTATTGCTAGCCGAATTACTTTTGTTTTTTTTTTTTTAATCTGTCTTACGTAGAATTTATAGTGTGTTTGGATTGTAAAAGATTTTGGTGAGAAAGAAAATAGTGAGAAAAAAATAATTTAAAAAGAAAGTTGTAAGTAAGAAAAGTTAATGAATCTGTTATTTAGATAGGTAAAAATTTAAGAAAGAAAATAATTAAAAAGTGAATTGATATGTTTAGATTGTATGAGAGAGTGATAAAAAAGATAATTATATATTTAAAATTATTAAAATATATGCTTCTTAATAATATGAGTTAATAAAATTGTTTTTCGATTATGGACATTTTTGTCATTATACTGCTAGTGCATTTTTATTCGTTTTTAAAATAGGTATATGACAGATGGCTGTGTTGCACGTCTCATTTTTTCATCAGATTCCCATTGTCACTGTACCTTTTCACATGCTGTTCTCACATAAACCAAAAAAGCAGAAAAAAATGAAAAAACTGTGTTTTCTTTCACATTCATTTCACACGCCTAAATCAAACATAGATTAGTCTTGTTACGAATAAATTTTATTTATTTTTATATGGTATTTCAAAAAAAATTATGTGTGATTTGGTAGCATTTGTTTCGTTAAAAAACAAAACATTTTCCTTATTTTCAAGTGTTTGGGGTGCAGTAAGTTTGTAGTCAACCGAAAATATTATAAAAGTCAAAAGGCCAAAACATGTGCATTTTATGGAAAACAACTTCAAGTCTAATGCTGTGAGATAAAGTGCTGTAAATAAAAGTGTTGTGAACAAATTGTTGTGATTAAAAGTACTGTTATTTAAAGTTATAAATTGTTTGGTAATAATTATAAAAAAGTTGTAAAAAAATTTAAATTTTTAATGTTTAATAATTTTTTAAGTTGATAGAATTAGTTTTATCCATTTAATTCAAAATTTGTGTGGTATGATCATTAAGTTTTATCACTTTCTTCAAAAGCATGTTTAATATGCTTTTGTGAAACCATAGTTTTGAGAGTTATTACGTTTGCAAAACTCTGTTTAGAAAGAATTACCAAACATTAAAAAAATTACTTTTAGTTTAAAACACAGTTACTATATCACAACACATTTTTCACCTCAATACCAAACATAGCTTTCATCTCTCATCCGCATAAGGCTGGTTGAAAAAAAAAAAAAACAAAGAAAGAACAAAAAAACGGTGACAGAGCATCAGATCGAGTATGATGGACCGAGTGGTCGGACTCGTCGGTGACGGCTCCTCAATTTCGACGGTGGTCAGACTCCCTGGTGACGGCTCCACGATTTTAGCGGCCGACCGACAAGTTAGCCTTTCACAGCATCCTTGATCACAAGTCCAATGGAGACAAGATTATGGTCCTTGACAAGCTTATCGCCACCAGTGGCGAGCCAACAACATCTGTCCGATTTCAAGCACTTAACGGATGCAGGCATAACGTCAATTTCCGTCATCTAATCCTCCTTTTCTTCTTTATGCCCGACTGATTATTAATGGGCTCTTCTTTTTTTTCGTTTTTTCATTACACAATAACCTTATCTATTAATTGGTTTGAATAATTAGAGTTTCAGAGGCTGTGTACCTGTGAAAGAGAGAGAAAGAGAGAGAGAGAAGAGGGAAGAGAGAGGAAGAAGAGAGGGGATGCTATGAAGCGCTATGGATGAAAAATTTATAAGTTATTATAAATTTTTAATTAATTTATAATTTATTTTGTATATCTATCAAACACAAAAAAGAAAAATTAATAATAATAATAAATTTTAATATCATAACTAAACGGTAAAAAATAATATATATTTTTTTATTAATATTTTACACAAACAAATAATTTTCTTCCAAACAAATAGGAATTTTTTTTTTTTTTTTTTTTTGTGTATTTCAATCTTATTCCACTTCATTTCTCTCTATCTTGCCACGACCTCCTTAATGTCTGGTTATAATTGTAAATTTTCGTTTGCATCAATATAAAATTTTGAATTTGAACTAATACAAGAAGAAAATATACAAGCCGGCACTTCCGGTGGTATCGTTTTCTTCTCTTATTTATATATAGTTCATCATGTACAATCTCGGGGATCCGTTGTCGTCCTTGGATTTATCGTTATCATTCGGGTTTGAAAGGGCAGAAACATCAATCGTGCAAACAAACAATGATGTCAACGGGTTAAAGCCTTTAAATTCATATGTACAGTAAAGTTTCATGGAAGCAATCATACTCACACGTTAGGCTACCATGATTGGCCGATCGTCACAAATTTTTATATATATTTTTTTTATGTATAGTCTACCTCAACAAAAGAAATTACAATTACACAGTCAACAATCACAATAGCTTAATGTCATTCTATCAGTACTTGTATAATAGAACTCATACAACAATTGAGTTTGATACCACAACTGTGTTTCAGTTCTGCTTTCAAGACTTGACATGGCAACTACAATGTATATCGTGGGAACCAAGAAAACAATTTGGCCCATGAAAGAAGGATGAACAAATTCTTTCACAGCAATCTGAACCTTGCCTTTGTATGAATAACGATGAAACGCACAGATTCTCACCGGAGATGTGACCCTTTGAATAGCTTTGATCCTCAAGAAGATTGCAAAAGCAATTTGGTAAACAAAATTGTACAATTCACTGAATGGTTGCTAGTTAAAGAATTTGATTCCACTGCTCCCATTCCTTTCTCAGTATCCTGCAACTGCCGTAATAATCAGCAACGACCCAAGCAACCCAAAAAAAAAAAAGCATCTGTATGTCATTCAGAACGCAGAACACAGCAGAGTTTGGAAAAAGAAGCCCAAGTAGTGTTATTGTTTACCCAGCTCAAATTATCGAAACTCATCATGGAAGTCATAATCATCTTCCTCGTCATCATTGAATATGGCACTGTAAAATACGTATGGATTATCAATCATTTCTGTCAATGACAGACGCCCATCTTTATCTTCATCTGCCTGCAGAATATTGTACATAATATTTTAGCTCATCAACAAGAAAGCTCTGCTAGTCTTGCTTGGAGCAATCAAATAAATAACCTGGGTTCCACGTAACCAAAAACCAAATGGTTTCCAACCTTGCAAATCAGTAAGTGAAACGAATACCTGTGATATAATGTAATCTGCTTGTTGTTTTGCATAGTAACGCTCAGATGGATGAAGTTTTCCAATTACAGTTAGCAATTCTGTGGCCACCAGGTATCTACAGTGGACAAGGCCAACTCAGACCATCTATTAACCGCTAAAATCATCAAATAATCATGGAAAACAGATATAATTCTTAGTGCTTACCCATCACCATCTTTGTCTAGCTGTGAAAACAACACCTTTGCAGGGGCATCCGTTGAATCATCTGACAAATGAGACGAATTATGGCTTTCTTCATCATAATTTCTCACCAAGTCAAAGAGCCCATGAAAGAATTCTTGGAAGTTAATCTTTCCATCTTTGTCTGAATCTCTTTCCCTGACGAGAATAAAGAGAAAAGGTGACCAGTTGCCTAACTTAACCCAATGAATGCACACCAAGATGAAGCCTAAGTCATGCAGGAGAACAAATAAAAGGGCCTTAAAATGCACGAGGCTCCCCCACTATAGGGTCTAGGAAAGGGTCAAATGTTTCACAAAATTATCATTACTTTCACAAAGATGATGATTCTGTGACTCACACTCAACCTCTAGATCACATTAGGATAACCTTAACATTACCTCAAGGTTCGGCCTTCATGGAAGTACAAATATCAAAACAAAAACAAAACACAAAATAGTCAAATAAAACCACTAACATAATGAAAGTATTGCATTTTGTGCAACAGAGAATATGTTGCCATTTACCCATCACCAACCTTGACCAGGCCCCAAAAAAAAATGATATGCATTTTCCAGGAAAACTAATCAAAACATGCCTGCAAGGATAACGGTCTTCATGTTTTAGGTATGATACAAGCATATAAAAATTGAGATGGAGGTACCTTTTTGGATTTTTCCTCCAAAAACTTCCAAATTCTAAACCCCCAAAAAAAAAAAAAAACGGTTGTCGATATTATCTCCAAGATAGACATTAGAAATTGTCTATGCAGGGTCTAGGGAAGGATGATGTACACAGTCGTCCTTTGTCTTTTGTAAAGAGACTGTTTCTAATATTTGAACCCATGACCACCAGGTTACAATAGAGTAACCTTCCCATTACACCAAGACTCCCCATCAAGGAGATCTAAAACTCAAAACAACATTGTAAAACATCTTAGAACTTTTCTTTCTTTTGTTTTTCCTTTTTCCCGGGGTTAGCAAAAACAAAGAAAAACAAGTATGTTGATTGCTTCCTTTATCATCTTGTCCCAAGTAGTTTAGCATCTGCTCCATGCCCTCTTCTGAAATACTTCCAAGTTTTTTTTAAGAAAATTGTATACTACAAGAGGAAAACACAGAGGAGCTCAAGACTAGTGAACAAAAAGTGTTTGCCTATGCCTTTTACATTTAGGTATTCGTTAGCTCTGTCACCTTTCATTTTCCCCAGTCTCTCCCTTTAGGAGTTGGGAGGAAGGTATAGAATCTTCACTAAATACATTACAACAAGAAGACTGGCCACCTTTTCCACAGAGGACAAAGTCAAAAGCAATTCGAACATTACGCAGTTAGAAGAACAAAGAAATGTGAAATTAGAGAAGAGACAATGTGATTTATGCACCTCACTTCCTCCTTGCACAACCATTCAAGAAGCTTTGGGTTTTTGCTGTCAGCTGGATGCTGAAAGCTAAAATCACAGAGACAGATGGGCAAAAGAATATCAGTAAAAGAATCAAAAGCTCACAAGCAAAGCAAAAATTGACAAAGGAACTCACTCATTGAACTCTGTTATATTCAAGAGACCATCTCCATCTGCATCTGATGCATTGAAATGTTCTTGTTTCCACCAACCCATATCATATCCAAAAGAGTTTTTGTCTGCTAAAGAAACAAAATCAGCTAACAAAACCACATAAACGTGGGAATGATAGCTTATACTGCAATGTAATTGGACCAAAAAATAGAAAACTCAAAGATATTAACTTCATCAAAGTTCACAGGCAAGAAAGCAAAAAAAGAAAGAAACAAGAGAATTATGTGAACAGGCAACTATGACAAAATTGTGCATGAATACATGATTCCAAAGCAATGAAGAAGTCCAGGTGATTGTTTATGGTTTAGACCTTTAAAGGATTACCAAAAAGACAAGAAATAGGTGATCCAGGACAGATTAAAAATATGATTTACTGATATTCTGTATTTGATTATTCCTCATTTCTAAGAACTTGTCTTATATAGGACTCGTCTTAGTACAATTCCTATTCAATAAATAATTTGATTTTTAATCCAAAAATGACTAACTTTCCAAGTTTTCCTACGTAGGATATACTTGGATTATTGCCTCTCTTCGATCTTATCTATAAAAGGCTTGCAAATGGCTTACGAAAATTAGTTTATTCCTAATGATTTTACAAAACAACATTTTCCGTCGCTAGTTAATAGATTAAGCAGAAGAGAGCTTAGTCATAATCTCTATCTCTTAGCCTCTACAAATGTGGGGTTTCATTTATCATACATAAATTTGATATCAAACTTCCAGTTGGATAAATAGGGTACACAGCCAACAACAAACTATCAAAGACATGCATCATTGAAAATAAATTAAAGGATTGACTCCCATGGAGTTTTTAAATCCACCAGAATCAGTCACAAATTTGGAAAGAGCATGACCTACTTGATGACAAAGAATTTACATATCAACAGACTCATGCATCAGTCCACAAGATTGCAACATTTCAGGACTTCAGACAGAGAAGCTTCATTGCTTCATGAAGCTTAGCTGCCTCACAGCCATTCCTGCCTACTGCAAACTCAGTTATTAACAGAAGACCAGCAACACTTAAAGACAAACCAGAACAAATGCAACCCAAGAACTCCATGTTTTCATGACAAGGATGCACTTAATGAAGTAAAAATTTTCCATAGGATTAAATGCAAAGCTACTTTTACTAAAGAATCAGAAACTGCATATATGGTCTAGCTATGATGCAACCTGGAGTGTATGAAGGCAAGATTGTCAGGTCAAATCCTGATGAGAAAAAGAAGCCCAGGTTGAGAAATGAATTTTGAACTTTTGCGAGAAAATTCCCTTTTGACTTACATCTACAAGGCCAATCTCTTCTTACAAAACATGACAGCCAATATTCTCAAAAGGGCATCCCAATGTTCTCACGCCAAATGGGAAAATAAATCATCAAATCTAAAGTACCAAAAACAGCAAATGCAATTTATGCTAAAGAAGAGATGTTAACCTGAATTCTGAACCCAACTGGGTGGCTCATACTCGGTGAATGAAACAAACCCATCATGATTTTTATCATGTACATCCATCTCTCTTTGGGTCCTATGCATGACTTCTCTCAAGGCCTGATTCAAGTTCCACTCAGTCAATTCATGCTCCGTTACATAACCATCGGCTGGTTCCACGTCAATCTTTGGAAAAAGCATCAATAACCTACCATGCCACTCCGCATTAATTCACTCAGAGAATATTTAGACAAAAACTATCCAAAACATAGGCATATGTAAGACAGTAGGTGCAGAATAATGACAAAAGTATTTAGAAAATTAACAACCATAACTATTCGAGTAATGGGCACAAGCAAGTTATTTGGCATGCATCTATACAACAACATGGTAGCATGCATGTCCAATTTAGTAACCGTGCTTGTTTATATAATATGGCAGAACAAAATTAAAGTACATATCAATAACATAAATAATGCCAACCGTTACAGGTAATGCAAACACATCCATTTTTTTTGTTTAACATCATAAGTTTCATATAAATGAGCAAGGACTTTGTAATGATTGCAGTAGACCAAACCCATATACACAGAAATATGATTTCTAAATTCTCAATCTGGCAAGATCATAACTTGATGATTGCGCTTAAAATAAGACCAATGTCAAACAGAACAAATATTATCCACTACTCTATGGCACCTTGCTGAAAACATTAAAATCATTTCAAGCCAAGGCACATCAGAAATAGAAAAAGAAAAAATAAATAAATAGATCTTTGTAATAACAGGAATTTATCAAGAAACCCAATAATAAAAATAAAAATAAGAAAAGGGGAAGAAAAAGAGACCTGTCGGTGACATTGAATTTCTCATCGTCATTCAAATAATCCTCAGCGTCCATGAAATCCTCCCACTCGGGCTGGGCCTCATGGCCAGGGGCAGACTCGTCGGAGGAGGAGGACTCGTGGTCGGCGACATGCTTGGCGAACTCGGGATGGGCGTGCTCGAAGTAGCGCTTCTCCCAGTGCATGTCCTCGCGGCGGCGCTCGATGTCGGCGACGAGAGGGTCGAAAGCGACGGGCTGACGGTGGTGGACGAGAGGGTTGGGGTCGGCAGAGAAGTTGAAAGAGGAGCGGAGCTTGAGGCGGCGGCTGCGGTGGGGGTGGCGGGACTTGTTGGGGGCGTGGGAGATGAGCAAGAGGAGAAGAAGAGCTATTGTAAGGTAGATAACAACTGATGCTCTTACTCCTCCAACCACCGCCATTGTAATTGGCATTTGTAATGATTATAACTATTAACGATTACTTATTATTTATTATTACAAGATCTACACCTAAATTTTGTATTTGCGGGGCGGCTCGGCTCCACGCGATCTAATTGAGATTCCAACTCTGGAATGTTGATTGAATAATAGAGTAGATCTGGAGGAGGTAATCAATCAATCGACCAAATCCAAAGGTGGTGATGAAGAACAAAGAAGAAGAAGAAGAAGAAGAAGAAAGTGGGTGGGAAAAGGAAAGAAGAAAAAGGATGGCGTCAGTCAGTCAAACTTAAAAAAAGTTTTGGACAATACAGAACAGTGACGTCCGTCCTCCTCCTCGTCCTATTCCTGTCTTTCCTTCCCCTTATTCCCTTCTCGTCTCCCTCTCTCTCTCTCTCTCTCTCTCTCTCTCTCTCCCTGTTTTGCTTTTGTAAGAGACTAATCTGTTTTTTCAATTTCTTTTGCACAACTTAGTGTTAATAAATATAATGCCCCCGTGTACGCTCGGTGGGTCGGCAAGCTATTGATCTGTGCCCAGATCATTTCTCTACGGTCTCATTTATTCCATTTTTTTTTTTTTATTAAGGTGCCCTAAATTTCAGTTTTGTCGTAAAGACAATTGAGGTGTTTATAGATATAAGTATAAGTGATTACATTACATTACATAATATAATAAACGCAACTTTTCCTGCCTAATATAGAATCAACACTTATTTATACTCATCTCCTGCAATTTATATATATTATATAGTATTTGAGCTGTACACAAAAAGTTATTAATATAATATTTATACTATAATAATCAATATATTTAGTAAGATTTCAATCAAATATGTAAATAAAAAAATAGTAATATCTTTTTCATTCCACATTTTACCATTATAATTATATAAAATACACTAATTATTATATTATAAACACTATATAAATAACTTTTTGTATGCTTATAAAGTAATTACATAAGAAAAAGATAGATTATGCTTTACTCTCATCTATTTTAAATTTTTCTCTTTTTTTTATATTTATATTGCATACTTTCTATAAACTAGGTTTTAAATTAAACTAACGTGTAAACTTTTTTTATATATGTCATAATATGATAATTTTAACATAAAAATAATAATCTGAATAATATAATTATTGTTAAAAAAAATGCAAACAAATAGCAATAGAGTGAATAGCAATAGCAGGCGTTTCAACTATGTGCTCCCCGCTAATAGGACCCAACATAGAACACCGAGCAGACATTCGCCCAGTCACCCGAAGACCACCTAATCAAACATACACAATAATGATTGACGGGTTTTAAGAACAATAAACAGATGCATAAATAGAAATTCTATAAAAAAAAAAAAAACAAAGAGAAAAACAATAAAACTATTGGACTTGTTTGTCATTGAAAATAGAGGTCCCAAGAAAGAAGCTGAGGAATATGAATTAGAAGCAAACCTGACTTCAGCTTAGGAAGTATAGGATGCCTATTTTTTTTGAGATTAGTATAGGATGCTTTTGAGTGTCTTGAGTAATGTAAAAAAACCATCATCTCAATTTTCAGGTGAAACCAGCTTGTCAAGAAGAGTATCTAAAAATGAATGCTTTTTCTCTCCTCTTGACAATGGTCTTGTGGGAGTTCCTTCTCTTTTTCCTACAAGTTCCCCCTCTCTCCCTTTGAGTCATCTCTCTATTCTATGAGTTTTGCTCTCTCTTGCTGAGCGTGTTTTCCTTTCCTCTCCTTTCCTTTCTTTTCTCTTCTTTTCTTTCAGTTACAAATATTTATAAGCACCCTTGTGATAGCTTTAAGTTATCTGCTGGCTTTTATCACAATGGAAGAAGAAATCATTGACCTTGGTTCTGGGTCGGGGGGAGCCGGCAATAGAACCGGTGATTCCTATCTCCTTGGGAAGTTATGGACGGAAAAGCCGTTCAATGCTAAGGCTCTCCTTAATACAATGCAGATGGCCTGGAAGCCAAGGAAAACATGACAGCAAAAAAATTGACTCAAATCTCTTCAACTTCAAGTTTTCATCTCTGAAAGATAAGCAAGCTATGATCAACAATGCTCCTTGGTGCTTTGACGAGCAAGTGTTGATCCTGCGTGAAATCAAAGGAAGCGAACAGCCATCAAAGATAGACATGTTCCATATCCAATTATCGGTAAGGGCTTATGATCTGCCTTTCAGTGCGTTCTCAAAAGAAACTGCTATGGTCTTAGGCAACCGCATTGGAAGTTTTTGTGTGCTGGATGAGGATAGCGTGGGAAGCTTAGGGGGATTTTTGAGATTCATAGTTCTATTCGATGTCTGAAAACCCCTACTTCGTGGTGCAAAGGTTGGGTAAAGACGAGGTACAATGGATTGGGTTTAAATATGAACGCCTCCCAAACTTCTGTCACCTTTGCAGCTTCTTGGGACACATGAAGAAAGACTGTGACCTGTTAAGTGAAGAGGACGATGCGGACGAGTCAGGCCCTGTACCCATATGTAGTTATGGGGAGGAACTCATAGCATCTCCAATGAAAAGAGCTACTGTGATGCTGGAGGCGTGTAAATCAAAAAATGGGAATCTGTTCCCAAGGGGCTCAATAGATACATCGGAGGAAAGCTAGTCATCAGGTATGACAAGCCGACCGCCGTTTTTGGCGACAACGGGGGGCATGGAGGCTAGAGAGAGGAGAGAGGCGGTGCGAATCCAGGAAGGTGAAAATACGGAGACAATTTTGGCAGAAATTGATGAATTACAAATCCAAAAGTGGTAGTCTCGGGATAGTGGCAAGCTGGTGAAAGATAGTCTGCTCTTGCACAATAATGGTGTTTTAATGCACATGTCAACTGAAAAGGAAAACTTGTGTCCAATAAGAACAAAGTAGATTTTAGAGCATCAACTATGTAAGGAAGTAAACGAGACAGCTGGTATACACATGTTTCTGCCAAGTCAGCCCATGTCACAGCCTATGCCATCGCCATGTCATACACCAACCCCTGTGCCCAGCTTCACTGTCACAACAGGTAAGAAAAAGGTCCAAATTCGCCATAGAGAAGCCCCCAAGCCTGCTGATGGTTTATTTAATATGGGCCTGCAAATTGGGGCTGTACAGAAGACAAACGCTAAGTCTACTCGAGTCACTAGGTAAAAGGGAGAATCTCAAGCTGAACGGTACGCCTCGCTAGTTGGAAAACGGAAGCTGCTGCCACTTTCACTAGCTGATGACATAGAAGTATTGGATTCTTCAATTAAACGTGCTAAATATTCCTCCTTTTCACCCTCTACAAATGATGATTCTGCTATATCAGCAGAGGCTGCGGTGCAGTCCTGCCGATAGCCATGAATTGCCTAAGCTAGAACTGCCGCGGGCTGGGGAACCCGCGAGCAGATAGTCGGTTGAAGAAACTTCTTCAACTCAAAGTTCCCATCCTGGTATTCCTTATGGAAACCAGGTTAAAATCCCCTGAGATGAATAAGATCAAACAACTACTCCAATTCACGAACAAAATTATTATAGACTATGTGTCTGCAAGGAAGAGAAGTGGTGGGTTGGCACTATTTTGGAAGGACCATGTTACTATCAGTCTTCAAACATTTTCTCTTCACCATATAGATGTTTATGTCAATGATACTTTACAAAGAGTAGAATGGAGGCTTACGGGTTTCTATGGGTGGCCCAATGATGAGCATAAAAAATTCTCCTGGGAGCTTCTTCGCAACCTTCATTCTAGACCTATAAAACCATCGCTATGCTATGGAGATTTCAATGAGATACTATTTGCATCTGAAAAAGAGGGGCAGTCAGCAAAAGAATGTTCGATCAATGGAGGATTTTATTGAGGCTCTAGAATTTTGTGGATTAAAGGATATGAGTTATGTTGGAAATTGCTTCACGTGGACAAATGGAACGTCAGCTGGGGATAATATTATGGAGCGGCTAAATAGAGCAACAGCAAACACTGAATTTGTGCAACTATTCCAGACTGTGCAAGTATATCATCTAGCACGATGGGGATCAGATCATAACCTAATCTTGATTTCCATCCAGCCGAATGGCCCATTATGGTCAAGAGCTCGAATGTTTTGCTTCGAATGTATGTGGGCATGTGAGCCTATGTGTGGGGAGACAATTGTAGCGACATGGGAATCAGCAAGGCGTGATTTTCTGCCACAAGATTTTAATGCTTATACAACGAGATGTGGTTCGATTCTTAAACAGTGGGAAAAAGAGTTTTTTGGGAACATTAATGCTGGTATGTGTCGGCTGAGATTGAGACAAGAAGAACTTGAGAAGCTTCTACCTTCAGATGGTGCATTAAGAGAACTTGCTGGTGTTCAGCAGCAATTGGACAATCTGTTAAAAAAGGAGGAGGTAATGTGGGCACAACGATCTAGAATATCATGGCTCAAAGAAGGGGATAAGAACACGACATTTTTTCACTCCAAGGCCTCTTCTTGGAAGAAAAGGAACCATATTAAAGCAATTGAAGATGATGCTGGCCATCGGGTAAACAAGTTTTCACTGATTATTTTGCCAACTTATTTCAATCACAAAGCTAGCCAAATAGCCAGGCTGTCCTTGATGCCGTATGTCCAAGGGTACAACCATGCATGAATGCTCAACTTGTTCGACACTATAATTGGGAGGAAGTGGAATGTGCACTTTCTCAAATGCATCCTGATAAGTCTCCGAGGCCTGACGGTATGTCAGCTTATTTTTATCAAAATATTGGACCATTGTTGGGGATGTGGTGGTTAATAAGGTTTTGGGGATCCTTAATAATGGAGATGATTTGGCTACTATAAATGATACGCATATTTGCTTGGTCCCCAAAGTTAATTCTCTAGCCCGTTGCTTTGATTTCAGGCCAATAAACTTGTGTAATGTCATACATAAGTTTATTTGTAAAGTGTTGGAAAATAAACTAAAAGAGATCCTTCCACATGTTATTTTTGTCAACCAATCAGCTTTTATACCCGGCAGGCTTATCACAGACAATGCGTTGATTGCCTATGAAATATTCTATAACATGAAGCATCGGTATCAGGGGAAGAAAGGCTACATGGCAGTGAAGCTAGACATGAGCAAGACCTATAATAGAGTAGAATGAGATTTTTTAAAAGCCATAATACTAAAGTTGGGATTTGCAGAGTTTTGGGTGCAGATAGTTATGCAATGTGTCTCCTCAGTATCTTACTCGCTGGTGGTTAATTCTAGGCCATGAGACATTTTCTACCCGACACGAGGATTACGACAGGGAGACCCTATCTCCTCATACATGTTCCTTTTGTGTGTAGAGGGACTATCATCTTTGTTGCATGAGGCCACGAGGAGAGGACAAATCCATGGTGTTAAGGTATGTCGCCAGGCCCCTGAAATCTCTCAGATTTTCTCCAGAGCTACAGTCCATGAGGTGAATAAGTTAAAAGAAATCCTTTTGTTTTATGAAAGAGATTTTGGACAGCAAGTGAACTTAGCAAAAACTGAGCTTTTGTTTAGCCGCAATGTCAGCACTGAGTTGAGAGACACTGTTTAGGGTTGTTTCAATATAAGAGAAACGAGATGTCATCAGAAGTACCTGGGTCTCCCAATGAGCTTGAGTTATTCAAAGAAGAAAGTTTTTAGCCAAATTCTGGACAGAATAAGGAAAAAAGTATCTAGATGGGAGGAAAAAAAGGTATCTCAAATAGGGAAGGAAGTACTCATTAAATCAATACTGAAGTCAATACCCACTTATCTTATGAGCTGTTTCCTACTCCCAAAAATATTGCGCTGGGAAATTGCAAAGCTGATCAATAAATTCTTGTGGGTTATTTAGAATCATCAAAGAAAGTGCATTGGCTAGCATGGGATAAAATGACAACTTCAAAGCTCGCTAGAGGCCTAGGTTTCAAAGATTTATGGTGCTTCAATTTGGCTATGTTAGGGAAGCAAGCATGGCGTCTCCTATCAAAGCTGGACTCCCTTGTTGCTAGAATTTTCAAGGCCTATTACTATAACAACGAGTCATTCATGGATGCTCGGCTAGGCACAAACTCAAGCTATACATGGCGATCTATCTTGGAAGCTAGGGGTGTGTTGGCTAAAGGGCTCAAATGGCAAGTGAGGGATGGGGAAACAATTCGCGTTTGAGACGACCTATGGTTAGTTGGCCAGAATGGGTTTAAGGTGCTCTCCTTGAGGATTGGAGCAAGATCATAATGGGTAAGCTCTCTTATTGATTAGGAGCATGTTCAGTCCAACAGAAAGCGAACAAATTTTGAGTATCCCCTTAAGCTTATGTGCTATTCCATATAAGCAAGTTTGGCATCATAGTAGGAGTGGAGAATATACAGTTAAAACAGGCTATGTATTGACTGAGTTAATTGGAATGGCGAACCAAGGAGGATCTTCAACTAGACATTATTCTGTCACATGGAAAAGGCTATGGGTGCTGGAAATTCTCCAAAAAGTCAAACATTTGATATGGTGAGGTTTTAAGGAAATTTTACTAGTGAACACGATGCTCCGTTCCTGTGGCTTGAGCGTTGATCCTATGTGCTTGCTCTGTGGAGTGGAAACAGAATCAGTAGACCATGTCTTGTTCAATTGCAACCGGGCTGCTGGAGTTTGGTTTCTTAGTCCTTTGGGAGTCAGAACTTGAATGCTACATCCATTAGGCTTCCGTGAATGGCTAAGCAACATTCTTGAGCTCAATGATAAAGTGTCGGCTGAGATGGCTTGCATGATAGCCTGGGCACTATGGCATGCGCGGAGTGTGTTCGTCCATGAAAAGGTAGAAAGACATATGGACCAGATTCTTGGAGCAGCAATAGGTCTACTAAATGCGTACAAAAAAGTGAGAGAGCTCAATGCTATCTCTGCTAAACCAAGTTAGAAACAAAGAGGGAAATTCCCAAAAGCAGGGACAATTAAAATCGACACAGATGTGGCCTATTAGGAGACTAACAGTGGGATTGGAGCTGTTGTTAGGAATGGATGGTGTCAACCTATCTTTCTGTTTGCTCGACCTATTACCGGATGCTACACGGTGGTGGTGGGTGAACTACTGGCTATTCGAGCGGCACTATGCTAGGCTGCTGAAATGTCAATCTCTCGGGTGTGGATGGAGATAGATTGTAGCAATGCGTTCCAGGCAATTGAAGATAGAGGTGCACCCTTGACGATGGAAGGAATTATAAATGAAGATGTCCGCTCTTTGGCACCTAATTTTGAGAGTATCCGATTTGGTTATATTTCCCGTGACTACAACAAAGTGGCTCACTCCCTTGCACAAGTTGCTGTGACAAGATTTAATGACTGTTTATCATCATAATTCTGTTTGAATTTCGTCTACGAACTCCTTAAATAAGATGTAAACCTCTATTCTTATGAATAATAGCTTATTCTTCTTTGGCTCAATAAAAAAAAAAGAGCATATGAAAACATCACTACTGTAGTGAGATTGGGATATTTAATTCGATTAGCAATAATAGCAATAAAGACACTTTTCCATTATGAATTCTAATTTGAAATTGTCGGTATAAGAAAACACAAAAAAAATCAATTATATAAATTTATAATTGAAATTACAATAACAAAAACGGAAAAAGTTGCATGGAAAACAAAAAATAGAGAGGAAGCCCATATGTATGGGGGTTAGACTTCAAAGTAGATAATATAGTGATGAGATTAGAGAGAAGGGTAGTCATGCGTGTTAAAGGTAGAAAATAGTATAAACAAGCCCAATGCTTGCTCCAAAAAAATAAAATAAAATACATATATATATATATATATATATATATATATATATATATATATATATATATATATATATAAGCCTAGTAAGTGAGAAGGTGGAAGATGAACAACAAGATTCATGGAAAATAGTTCTAATGGATTAGTTTGTCTTTACTTTAATAGTTTCTTAAGAATGGAATCAATCAGTTGCCTTATAGTTAGTTAAAAGAGTTCCCACTCGTGTTTGAATTCACGTTTTCAGTCTTAGTGGTAATAGACCCTTATCTGATAGAGCAAGCATGCATGTTCTGGTCATTATGTGCTAGTTATATCCTCGGCCGACGTGGCACTATACAGCCCACAAATGGAAAATTAAAAAAAAATGGAAGCTAGGCTAGGCTATGGAAAAGGGTATAATGGGTTTTTTTGTTGGCTTTTTTCCTTAAAAGCTTGCACTCAAAAGGAAGCAGTCAAGTGTAGAAATAGAAAGAAGTGGCAAAATATATATATATATATATATATATATATATATATATATATATATATATATATATATATATATATATATATATATATATATATATATATAGAGAAAGAAACTAATGAGAAATGGAAGAAGAAGTGTGTTGATAATGAGCAATTTAGGGATTGAGCTGTATAAATTGAATTGTTAACTAAAAAAAGGGTAGGTAAGCTTTTTGTTTGTATGACCACGCTTGGTGCAGTTAGAATAGAGTTGAGAGAGTCTAATTTTCATTTGTTTGTTGTATACACAGCGAAGACTACAAGAATCGATCTGGATATGTACTGATTTGGAGTTGTTTAAAATATTTGATTGACTAATAGAGCTATTTTTGGTTGCTCACCAAGAGAAGATTGAATTTGGTATGTATAATCAAGGTAAAGTAGCTTTCAATTCAGATTTTGTTTTAACAAATTTTACTAATTAAGTTCGCATTTTTATTACTGTTCTGCAATGAATCCCTTATCCCTATTGTTGTTGTGTGGCTACTCTGACTTGTTCTTCTTGCCATTCGTCTAAGGGAGGAAAAACAATTTGGTGTTTGTGCAAAATTTCTAGATACTGTAACCCCCCAACCTTAGTATCTTAAATGAATTTGGGATTTTGTGTAAATATGCCAAATGCAGTAGCCTTCAAACCCTTGCTAGCTAAAATTTGGCTCCTGCATGTCATTTATTTGAAGAATCATTGTCCATGGTTATATGATAGGTTAAGTTTTGTTTTGGCTAAATTCCTCTTCAGCAAATCATGTAAATTATTCTTCCTATATTATAAATGAACATTAGATGAAAAATTTAATGAATACTTTGTGTTTTTTTTTTTTTTTTGAATGATTGGTTCCACATTTGTTGATGCCACTCAAAAATTGTTCTAATTTCTTTCTTGCCAAGATTTGAGAGTTCTACTAGAATATTTGGTTAAATGATAGCTTCTAATTAAGATTTATGTGGGGTTATTGCTTCAAATTGGTCTCACTTTGCCACTTCCTGTTGGTTGGATTGAAAGAATCCTAGGATTTAATAGTGGATTGTGCAAATTAAGATGGTTCATTTTTCAGGGCCCTTATACTTGACAAGCCATACCATACAGATCTCTTCCAAATCTGTGCAAAATCTATTCTATTGCAGATGGCAACTGGAATGTCCCAGTTGCTATTATTGTTTGTTAGATTCTTGGCCTGTAAAAAGTTCAGACTGTTTCCATTGGCTGTGCCTCGATTTAAAATTTTGTTTTTGGTGATAGTATGCAGAGGTTCTTGATTTTTAGATGTTGCTATAATCTTTTTCTTAGAAGTAAAAACAAAAATTTGTTACAAATATAATGCCTGAGATTTAAATTAATTTTTTGATGGCTAAAATCGTGGTCATTTTTCATTGAATTTTATCTTTTTCATTTGGAATAATTGATAATTTATGCCACAGCGGTGTCTTTTTAATTTATATTTTCTTTTGTGAAACCTTGCATTGTTGCTAGCCTACAAGACAGTTCCAAGAACAAAAAGCTTCAAAAAAATTGGTCCATCTTATACTACAATTTCATGCTTTTTGTTTAATCTTGATTGGTGTATGGGTTGCTCTAAAATTCCACATTGATAAGGCCATTGACAGTTTTTACAGCTTACATTTTTGTTTGGACCTGGTTTTTCTTTGCCTGTTCACCACCTAGGTCTTGCCCATATTAGTGCTACTTTAGATCAATTGTCGTAATCTTAATGCTACTTTTGTTTATGTAATGATAATTTGGTTATTAACAAAGAAAGTTAGGCCCGTTGACAAGGTTCTGTAATACTTTGCAGAGGAAGAAGGTGATCTAAGAGAAAAGAAAAAAATTATGGCTGTCTTATTCTTGATGTAATAGAGCAAAATTAGGCAGATGTTATTTTTTGTTAGTCACAAACTAATGGTGTAGAATTCAATAAAAAGTTTTCAGACCTCATTCTTGATGTAATGTGCTTTTTCTTGTGTACAAACTACAAATAGATTTTGAATGAATGAATATTAGTGAATTTCTCAAGCAACTCTAACTTTTGTTGCTTCTCATAAATGCAACTATTGCCATTATTTTTCTTTTTTTTTTTTCTCACAATGAATTTTGGTGTCCTTCTTTGAATGTGATTGGCTAATTTCAACTCATTTTTTTTCTTTCTTTTTGTTTTTTTTTTGTGGTTTTTGTCTTTTTTGAACGGGGGAAATGTGACTTTATGCTACTATTTGCTAAATTTCCCAGTGCAAGAATGAAGTCCCAGTGCATTCTGATTATTTTCTATGCATTTTGAACTTAGGAGTTAGAGAAGCATTTCAAAGGTTCAATCATGATGTTAAAGTCTCATGTTGAATTCCAGTTTCTCAAGCTTCTTCATTGATCAAAGGTGTATAAGTTTTAGGTGCCACTGCATTTGTTGGTCATAACATAGTGGGATCCTTTGCTGCAATAAGTGATCAACAGAAGAGATGGAATGCAAAAATTGCAAATTGTATAATTAGTCTCTCAATTTGATTTAACGCACTCACCTAGATCAGCCTGATATTTACTTGTTATGCTCAAAGCATAAGAGACATCTGGTCTCGTACATAGCATCACATACATGATGAATCCTATAGCAGATGCATAAGGGATCTTATTCATCCTATCTCTCTCAATTTGTGTCTTACGACACATGTCTTTAGAGAGATACGCGCCATGCGACATAGGCAAAAATCCTTTCTTGGATTCCTCCATATTAAACTATTTTAACACTTTGTCTATGTACGTTGATTGGGACAATCCAAGCAGCCTTTTAGATCTATCTCTATAGATATTAATTCTCAGAATATAAATTGATTCTTTCAAATCCTTCATAAAGAAGTTCTTGGACAACCAAACCTTAACAGATTGGAGCATTGGTATGTCGTTTTTTATTAATAATATGACATTCACATATAATATTAAGAAAACATTCCCACTAAACTTCTTATAAACATAAGGTTCATCCATATTTTGAACAAAATCAAACTCTTTGATTGTTTCGTCAAAATGGATGTTCCAACTCTTTGAAGCTTGCTTTAGTCTATAAATAGACCTTTGCAACTTGCATACCTTATTTAGATTATCTTTGGACTCAAAACCCTCAAGTTGTGTCATGTACACATCCTCAAGCAAATTCCCATTTAGGAATTTTGTTTTGACACCCATCTGCCAAATCTCACAATCATGGTAAGCAGCAATGGCTAGAAGTATCCTAATGGATTTAAGCGTGGTTTTAGGTGAAAAAGTTTCATCAAACTCAACTCCTTGTCTTTGTTTATAGCCTTTTGCAACTAGCCTAACCTTATAAGTCTGAACATTACCATCCATGTCAGTCTTTCTCTTAAAGAACCATTTACACCCTATGGGTTTTATCCCTTCAGGTGGATCAACCAAAGTTTATACTTTGTTACCATACATGGAATCCATTTCAGACTTCATCACTTCAAGCCATTTAGATGAATCAATTTCAGATATTGCTTCATCATAACTAGCAGGATCATCATCTATCAGCTTAACATCACTTCCTTTCTTAACAACTAATTGGTACCGTTTAGGAAGTCAATGTTCCCTATTAGATCTGCAGAGTTCTTGTGTTTTTTCAGCTTGAGGTGGTGCAACATTTGCACTATCCTCTTGCTTATGTTCTATTTGGATTTCATTTTGTGGGTCTTGAACTTCTTCTAGCTCTATTTTACTCCTACTACTCTCTTAGAGAATAAATTCTCTTTCAAGAAAAGCAACATACTTTGAGACAAACACCTTTTGCTCAACTAGGTGGTAAAAGTAGTATCCATAAGCTTCTCTTGGATAGCTCACAAATTTGCACTTATCTGACTTAGATCCAAGTTTGTTAAATGATGCACGGTTCACATAAGCATCACATCGCCAAATCTTTAAACGTGATATGTTTGGTCTTTTACCATTCCATATCCTATATAGTGTTTTGTCAACAAATTTGGATGGAACTCTGTTAAGAAGGTAAGCAGCAGTCTCAAGGGCATAACCCCAAAAGGATAAAGGAATATCAACTCAACTCATCATAGATAAAATCATATCTAATAGGGTTCTATTTCTCCTCTCAAAAACACCATTATGTTGTGGAGTTTCAAGAGGAGTCCATATTCACAAAAATCATGGTCTAAGTATTCACCTCCTCGATCTAATCATAAGATTTTAATACTTCTTCCAATTTTTTTCTCTACTTCAAATCTGAATTCTTTGAACTTTTCAAAAGCATCAGGTTTGTATTTTATTAAATACACATAACCACATCTAGAATGATCATCTGTGAATGTAATAAAATAAAAGAAACCACCTATTGCATGGTTTATGATAGGACCACTTACATCTATATGTAGGAGTCCTAATAACTCATTGGCACATTCTTCTTTTCCTGTAAAAGGAGTCTTAGTCATCTTACCCAATAAACAAAATTCACAAGTTCTATATGATTCATAATCAAATGGATCCAAGTAACCATTTTTATAAAATTTGGTGATTCTTGTTTCATTAATATGACCTAAACAATAGTGTCATATAAAAGATGTGTTTTGATTATCCATTTTGAGTCTTTTGTTGTTTATATTGACCATTGGCCTATCAAGATCAAGTACATACAAACCATTTGTAGAAACACTAGATTAATAATAAACATCATCTTTATAAAAAAAAATGACCTTTGTCCTTAAATGCAAAAGTAAATCCATTTAAAGCTACACAAAAAATGGAAATGATGTTTCTAGAAAGTACAGGAACATAATAATAATTATTTAGTTTTAGGACTAGGCCAGAAAAAAAAAGTAAGCTACAAGTTCCAACAGCTAACGCAGCAACTCTTGCTTTATTTGCAACTTGTAGATCCACCTTGCCTTTCTTCAACCATCTACTTCTGCTGAGTTCCTGCATATTTTTGCAAATATAAGAAGCACACTCAGTATCCAACACCCAAGGTAATAGAATTAGAAATAGAAAGATTTATCTCAATCATAAACATACATAGAGTAGAAGCTTTACCAAGCTTCTTTGCCTTTAGGCTTGCTTGAAAAACCTTACAATTCCTTTGCCAATGCCTTTCTTTCCACAATGATAGTAAGTGTCCTTACTCTTGTCTTTTTTCACACCACCATTACGCTGAATTGCTTTAGCTTTTTGAGCATTTCCTTTCTTGTTCTTCTTATTGGGCTTTTTGTTCTTGGCTTTAAAAGAATGAACAAGTAGAACATGAGTCTTATCTTTCTTAAGAGTCCTCTTAGCAGCTTTAAGCATATTCAACAGTTCAAGCAACAAGGCTTCCAACTTGTTCATATGGAAATTCATAATAATTTGTGAATAACTCAGAGGAAGAGACTGCAAGAGTATGTCAACACTTAACTCTGAGTCCATAGCAAAACCCAATTGGCCTAATTTCTTAATATATCCAATCATCTTCAGAACATGGGCATTCACTGAAGATCTTTCTACCATCTTGCATTAGAACAATTCTTTCGAGGTCTCATACCTTTCAATCCTAGTTTCTACATGAAACAACTCCTTAAGATGCAGAATTATGGTGCGGGCATCCATACTCTCATGTTGCCTTTAAAGCTTTGGAGACATACTGGCTAACATCACACATGTAGCCAATTTATTATCATCCTTATGCTTATTATAATTCAGGACCTCTCCCTCATCAGCATCCTCAAACAGGGGTAGCAAGAATATCATGATCAAGGACATAGACCTTTTTTCTTGTTTGAGAACAATTCTTAAGTTTTTGTACCAATTCAAAAAATTTGGTCCAGTGAGTTTCTTCGCATAAAGTATGTTTAGTAGGGATAAATTATTACTCATTTTGATATAGCAACCTATATTTGTATAAAAGAACGAGTATTAGTTTCATGCATACAAACCAAAATTAGATCAGGTCTTTAATAATTATTTTGGTTACTCCCACTATTTTATTCAAATCAATAGTCGTCTCTATTGACTCGAAAAATCTTACTTTAAGACTGTCTATTAAGCTAGGATCCCATTTAATTTATTTGACCTTAAGG
This sequence comes from Carallia pectinifolia, assembly GCA_037832335.1. Lineage (NCBI taxonomy): Eukaryota > Viridiplantae > Streptophyta > Magnoliopsida > Malpighiales > Rhizophoraceae > Carallia > Carallia pectinifolia. The sequence goes on from CM075453.1 coordinate 17,084,783, forward strand.
TAACCCAACAACTCAAATAAAATAAATTAGGTAGATAGCATAGCTTATCAATCACATCACATGTGACTCCTTGATCAGTTAGGTGACAACTCATTGTCCAAACATAACATATATGTTTCACCTAACCATTGCCTCTAAATTTACGTGATCATGAGGTAACCCATCCAAATCACACAAATTTAGTTAAGTAGGACCCATCAATTATAGTGTTAAATATATTTGGGCTAAGGAGGCCTTGAGGTAACTCAACAAACCTTCCTCAAACAGAACTTTGCTTTTAGACTATAATTATGGAAGGTTGCTCACCGTATTCTCAACATGTACTTAATATTTTTATTGAGGAATTTTGTTAATTAAGTCGCTCTCATGCATTGGCGTCACAATTGTAATATATATCAAATATCTAACATACAATCCTAGCATGCATGATTATGGACTCTACTAGCTAACTTCCTTGAGCCATGAAGGAAGTTAGATGGTTAAATCCTAAGTAATTTGTCATCTTCAAAAGTCCTCTCGATTGCAACCTTTTATTGATGTCTCCTTTAATGCCTTTGTCTTCATCTCCATTGTTATAAATGAATAATCTATCTACATCCTAATTCTTTAATTACATAATTGTAAGAAAAACCTCGAGTTACATTCGAGGAAAGTTTAGATGAGAAAAGAATTTACAACCGGAGAATGAGAGAAAGGCAGAGACCGCAGTCCCTATACTCCAAAAATAAAATACATTCATTCAACCATCAATAAACACAATCACATCGGTCTATGAGTCTATAATCATCCATCATACAATCATAATCATATTTTGTGCATAATATAAATATATGTTTAATTCTAATTATTGATCATATATGCAATTTAAAATAATATTTTAAAATATTAAATACATTAATTTGGTGTTATAAATATGATTCCTAATCATATTAGGAGTCATTATTTAATTAGGATTCCTAATTTGATTAGAAGTGCCAATTATTAAATGAGATTTCAATTTTAATTAAGACACTCAATGCAAATAAGAATTTTAATTAAATTAGAAAATAATTTTCTAATTGTATAAGAAAACTAATATGATCTAATTCCTCAATCCTAATCTAATTAGGATATTTTTATTTTTTTGTCAAACACAATTATAATCTAGAAAAACAATTTTTCTAAATTATATTTGAATTAAAACAATTTTAATTCAACAACCTAATTAAATTAGGTGCTCAAATTCTAAACAATTTAGAACTCTAGTATTTCGATCATCTCAAAATAATTGTCGGACTTTATCGACATCTCACGAATACACGAAAATGTTTCCCAAAATGTGAAATCGTATTCACAACATGTGTATGTACTAGATTCATGACTACACGAAACACTGCCCTCTATCTAGAATTACACACATGTGTGGACAGCAAGGTCAAACCTCACTGTCCATACCTACGGCACGCTATCCAAGTGGGTAGCCTCAGAAATCCAAGCCTGGAAATCCAAGGACATTTGGCTGAGCTTGTAAATCCAAGCTTGGCCAACTTCAATATTTTTTTTATAAAACAAGAATTTCAAATCACCGCACAAGAAAGAACCTTTCTTTCTTACGCAGGCGATTGTCCCACACCTTTTTGTTTTGTGTTTAATTTAAATAAAATGTAAGGAATAAATCACAGACATGTAATAACACAAAATCCACATATAAATCAATTGAATTAATGATCAATAACAATTAACTGCGTAATTGAATTATATTTAACAAGCCAACTAGGTTCTGATACCACTGTTAGGAATCAAATAGTCATGCATCGAATAAAATTGTAGCAAAATAGATATTTAAAATTTTGATTCTCGAAAGTAGATCATGGCTTGTTAAATATAATCACAAACTAAACTAAGAGAAAAAGATTGTTACCAACGAATCAAATCTTCTCTTCTCTTTCAGGCCTATTTGGTGGGTTGTCACAAACCACCACCATCCAAACGTCCAGCGCCTAATAGTATCCACACAGGAACCGTTAAAAACAACTCTTTTAAATCTAAACTCCGTTGGGGAGAATGATAAAAATAAGGCAAGTCTAAGGAAGAGTACTAGCTCTGATCAAAAAAACTGTCTGGTAAGCAGGCCTTATGAGGTCTATTTATGGAGAACTTAGGCTAGGTTAGCCCTACTATATATTTCTCATAAATTATACATTAGTCCCTATAAATTCAAATATCACATATTTGACCCCATAAGTTTCTCAAACTTTTGAATGAAGTCCAACTTGATCTCCTTGTATGTCTTTCACCAAATCCCTTAATGTATGTGACTCATTAGGATCCTGACATGTTAGCAATGAATATAAATTATAATCCCAAAGGGTTAGATAAATTAAACACTTTTAATTTATCATTAATTCTCTAATTAATTAATTTTTATCCATAGATCAAGATTAACATCTAACAACATATCATGATCACCCAAAAGTCAAGACTGTCAAATGGGTTTGATAAATCCCTTCAGTGCACGGTCTCTTAGTGTAATTCAATCCTTTCGCCATTTAAATGTTCCAATTAGACATAAAGTACCAATTTAGTGTCTACTCTATATTGTCCAATTATATTTGTTCTCCAATAATTCAAATAATTTGGTCATTAATTCCATAAATGAGATTATAACTCGTTATAATCCTCATTCCATCTTGCGCAAGGATTTCTTGAATCAATACCTACTGAGAATAGTGGAACATTCTCCCATAATTACTTTAGTGTGACAACTCCTTTATTGATCACTCATCTATCTCCATATAGTTCATGATGTGCCCAACACAAACTCCTACAAGCGATCGTTGATCAGGACAACTCAGAAGTAAAATTAAAGCATATCAATTCCTATATGAGATATGTTGGCGATCTCAAGTCTAAGGATCACTTATACAACTGACACATGAGAAATTCCTCAAACACATAAGTAATGTTCTATTTGGGAATTCTCATAACAGGTCAATTTAGTGAACTTGTTCAACTAACAAGCACCTGCATGTTTGTTCAAGTATCTTTATACTTCAGTTCATGAGATTGATAGCTTTCTTTACAAGATAGAAACATAACATGTACTAGCCTCATGACTCCATCAATGTCCCATCTCGATGGAATGTCAACTAAGAAAATTTAGAAATAACACTTTGATTCAATTTGTATCTCATATTTATAATCACATCATAATTACCTTTGCAAAGTATATATATTCTATGAACTGTATCTTTACAGTTTACTGATTATCATATCAACTATATAAACATACTAAAGATAAAATGTCTTTTATTAATAACTGTATGCATGAAATATCAAACATGTCACAATAAATAACTAATCAATTGGCTACTAGGGCATATACTAATAGATACATACTACAAAAAGTAGTCCTACAAGAAAACAAAAAAATTCTTTCAAAAAACCCATAAATCCAAACCAAAATCTCCAGCTAAATTGAAAAATGTAACTTGTTATAAATGTGGTAAGCGAGGACACATTTCTCAATTTTGCAAACTCAACAAAAACCTACAAAAACCTAAATTAGATGAAGAAATTGTTCACAGTATTGAAGCCCTTCTAGTTGAAACTTCAAACTCTGATAACGATTCATCTGACTCTAATAAAGGATTATTATAGATAGATGAATTAGTTATAACAACTCTAGATTCCACTTTTGATTCTGGAATCGAGAAATAGATTAATATGCTTACAAAAGACTAAGAATTTATTCGTAAGGTCATAAATCATATTAATGATTCCCAAATACAAAAACAATGTTTAAAAAAACTCCAACAATCACTTGAGGACCCAAAACCATCTGATTTTCCAAACACTCGTGCTAATCCTTATGATCTTACGGTTATTTTAGTAAGGCCAAAAAATCAAAGCAACCAACAACCTCTATCCAAAACTTACAAACCAAAATCAAAACCATTAATTCTACAACGCTTGCCAGTAAAAGAATATGAAATTGCAACAAACTTCAAAAATGAGGAAGAAGAAAACACAGATTTGAAAGGAAAAAACCTTCCCAATGATTTTCTTTTTGTGTTAAAAGAAATTACATCTAAAAAAAATTTGATAAAAATTTCACTTGTTTTCTCAAAAGATTTCAAATTGGATACTATTGTCTTATTTGATACAATAGCAGAGCTAAATTGTATTAAGGAATGTATGATTCCAAAACGTTTTCATACGAAAACATCTAAAAAATTTTCTACCACAAATAATTCTAGATTAACAATAAAAGCTAAAACTGAAGATTCTGTTGTTAATCAGAATATTGCTATTAAAACCTCTCTTGTTTTGGTTAATGATATCCATCATACTGTCATTTTAGGGACCTCGTTCGTTAGTTTGATAACTCCCTTTTCTGTTGGATATATAGAATATCATTTAACACCAAATATTTGAAATATGTCTTCCCTTTTATTGAAAAACCAAAATCAAGGAATCTCAATATTATAAAGGCTTGTTGTATTTATAATAATGAGATAAATGTTCTAATAAAATGTAAAGAAACACTGCTTTTGCATATAAAGCAAGATGTTCCCTTACAAAGAATTGAAAATTAGTTAAAAAATGAATTTGTCAAAACTAAAATTTTTGCTTTTTAAAAACAAGTTGAAACTAAAATTTGTGTTGATTTGCCAAACACTTTTTAGGATAGAAAACAACATATGGTAGATTTACTATGTGAAAAAATTTTCATGAAAAATCAATCCCAACAAAAGCTAGATCCATCCAAATGAATTCCAATCTTGAACATCATTGTAGATTAAAAATTCAGGATTTAGTCTCTAAAGGGCTAATCACCAGATTCAAATTACCTTGGTCTTGTACAACTTTTATGTAAATAAAAATTTTGAAATAGAAAGGGGAACACCAAGACTAGTGATCAATTACAAACACTTGAACAATAATAGATTAGGTACCCTATTCTTAATGAACATGACTTGTTGCAAAAACTACATTATGTATACATTTTTTCAAAATTTGACATGAAATCATGTTTCCAGCAAATCCAAATACATCCCAAAGAGAGATACAAAACTGCATGTACCGTTCCATTTGGTCAATACGAATGGAAAGTTATGCCTTTTGGATTAAAAAATTCACCCAATGAATTTCAGAGAATCATAAATGACATATTTTCTGCATATTCACAATTTTAATTATTTACATTGATGATGTTCTTATATTCTCAAACTCCATTAAACAGCACTTCAAACATTTGAAAACCTTCTTTTTTGTCACAAAAAAGACTAGACTTGTTGTTTCTAAATCCAAAATATCGCTCTTCCAAACTATGATTAGATTCCTAGCTTATTAGATTACTCAAAGCACTATTCAACCTATAGAGAGATCTCTTGTATTTGCTAATAAATTCCCAAACAAAATTCTTGACAAAAACCAACTTCAAAGATTTTTAGGAAGTTTAAACTATTTCCTAGATTTTTTGTCCAAACATCAATCATCTAGCAAAGCCCTTGTATGATAAATTGAAGAAAATCCTATCCCACGGACTGATCAACGCACCAAGGTAGTCCAGCAAATCAAAAAACAAGTCTTAGAAATTCCATGGCTACATATAGCTAACCCTTCAGCTGAAACTAATGCTTCTGATTTAGGATATGGTGGGATTTTGAAACAATTACAAAATGGCCAAGAATGTATCGTTCAATTTACATTTGATCATTGGAATGATTGTCAAAAGAATTATTCCATTGTCAAAAAAGAAATTTTGAGTATTGTTTTGTGTATTACACAATTCAAAATGATTTACTCAATTAAAAGTTTTTACTTCGCATTGATTGTAAATCTGCTAAAGAAATTTTGAAAAAAGATGTTCAAAGCATTGATTCAAAACAAATCTTTGCCCGTTGGCAAGCAATCCTCAGTATTTTTGATTTTGATATTGAATATATGAACAGCGAATCAAACTCAATCCCAAATTTTCTAACCAGAGAATTTCTCCAAAACAGAACATGACAAATTGCCTAGAAAATCAAAAGACAAAGATAATGGTAAAGCCCCTCAAACCTCTGAAAAACCAATTGAAACCCCTTCCTTAGCCATCAAACCAATCACTTTATCAGCTTTTAAACCAATTGAAAAACCAATTACCAAAGCCCAACCCATTAAATCATAGATTGACATGGTCACCGAAGATGAAAACCAAGAGGCTCTATACACACAGAAAAATCTACAAATTCAATAGTGGGTCGAAAGTTTATCTCAATCACCAGAGTCATTTTTAGCCCTTCAAAACATTTCACAGGTATGATCTCTAAACCTATTTCTAAAAATCTCAAGCTAGGGTCTTCCTCTAAAAATTTGCTATCTCAAACTGTTTTTCAAAACCCCACTCAGATTGTTTCCAAAAAATTTGATTATATTATAAAATAGACTTTTCAAAACATTGTGACAGTTGAGGACGGATTTTTCAATGACAACTCCTAAATTGCCATCCAAAATGTTTTTGGGGAAGGATGGAATTTTAAACCTTGGGACCTTACAAAACCTCAACCTTACTACATGGCAATCCTAGAAGTGACTAGTTCAGTAAAACTCAAACACTTTTTCACCACTAAAACTGGACATGAACCTATCTATTCTACTTGTCATATCCAAAATGTCATTCATCCAAAGGATTGGGGTCAGGCCCTTTCATCTCCAAAACGTGTTATCCCACTTTTTCCTATTAGGATTATCATCAAGCATGGTTCAATACTTTTCTTCTTCAAAACCAAAACCATACCCATTCGTGGTTAATATACTTTAATAACAATTTCAAAACCTCAAACCTCCTAGATTGGTTCCTTCAATAGTGGAAATAATATAGAGCAGTTCCTGAAATACTCAACTATCAAATTGAACCCAATTATCTCTTATTAAAAGAAAAATACAAACCTACAATCTTGGAAAAGAAATTTCCCCCAATTCTCCTTTTTTGTGCAAATTTCTTTGTTCCATAGGTCTTGATTTGGTACTATGAGTATTCTTAACAAGAAACATGACTCATTTTAACAAGGAAATTCATCGTTAAATACTGGAATTCTTTCCAAATTCTAAGAAAGGTCTCAAAGCCAGCTATCCAACAATGGCTTGAAGCACGTGGGACAACTATCAACCAAATTCCTGATCAATCTATCTTTTCGACTCAAAGGTCTCATTCCCAAAGTCGTCTTGCAGTAATAAAAACCCAAAAAGAATACTTTACAATAATAGAACAACTATTGTAGAGCCATTCAAAAACTTCCCAAAATGCATCCTCTTCAATGTCAGGCTCTGAAGAACCGCTTGTTGATTTCAAAAAGATAATGAAGATGATTGTTTTGGTGTCTTCTCACCTATCAAAAAGTTTCCTTGAACTTTGCCTATAAAAAAAAAAATTACTTGCACTAATCATGTTATTTACACAAATTCCTTCGGCCATCTATAGTACCCTCATATTTACAAAAATGCCACCAGTTACCTACAGTAGCCCTTTCCTCCATAAAAACAAACTCTCTTCTCTTTAGAAGGCAGATTCTTGAAAACTCTACCATCTCTCTAAACTATCCTTAAAAACCTTTCTCTACCTTGTCTCTAAACCTTTTTTTTCACCACTCTCCCTTTCTCTTAAGAAAAAGAAAAATCTTACTCCTTAAAAACATTTCTCTCTTACCTTTTACCTACCCCATCAAACGAACTTCACACCGTTAAACCCTTACTAGAAAACCTTTCTCCTGTATTATATTTTTCTGCTCGAAACTTGTATTATTAAGGTAATAAAATTCTATTATATCTTGTTCATTTATATTATGTTTTATTTTATACATTTACGCAGATTGGCTTTGTTGCCCACTTGATGTCATTTTCGTTTATTTGTATTCTAGTTAACTAATGGCTGGTTCCACCGTTTTATGTTAATTTTGTTATTTATTTCTATTTCTGTTGTTCGTTTTCCTGTTGTTTCTTGTTGTATCTCTTTTGTTTTTCCTTTCTCTTTTATTTCTGTTGTTTCTTTTACATCCTTTGATCCCCTAGATCCCAGGCCATTTTTGGATATATATATATATATATAACGGTAAATTTAAAAAAAAAAAAAATTTTATAGGTTGAATATTTTTATTTGTACTACTAATCTCATTAGTGTTGACTAATAACTAAGGGATAAATTTATCATTGCGTCATTAACTATTTGATTTTTTAAATTTTGGTTATAAATTTTAATTTTTTTTAAATTTACCGTTAATTGCTGACATAAACACGTAAGTGACATGCACAATCAATAATTTATGTGAATGTGACAAATAAAAAAACTCAAAAATTAAAAAACTGTGCCCACATGACATATTTACATGTTAAAAATTAACTAAAGTAATATCTTATATATTTATTTAATTCAAGATAAAGAAAATAAAAAATACAACCAATTTAAAAATTAAAAAAAATTCTCTTTCTTTCTCCTCTCTCTTTCTCTCTCTTCTCGCCTCCCTACCTCTACTCAGCCACTCTCTTTCTTCCGCTACTCATAGTGATGAAGATCCTTTTCAGCAACTTGAATAGAATATGATTGGCCTTAACAATCCATCTCATCCCATTTTTTCTAAAAATTCAAGCAATCTTGGGGGTTACACGAGCATTAGACGATAACGGCGCTATTTTGATTGTCGTCCTCATATCAGCTAATGTAAGCTTCTGGTTAACACTGGCGCTCATTTGAGCTACCAAAAGTGAACTAATGTATGGCCCATTTGGTGTCATTTTTATTTTCTATTTTTCATTTATTTTTCACAAAAAAACAGAAAACATGTTTGGCAATATGTTTTTATTTTTTGTTTTTGTTGAAAAGTCGAAAGCATTTTGAAAAAAAAAAAAATTGGAAAAACAATAAAATAATGTTTTTCCAATTTGTTGTTCGTTTTCTTCTCTATGTTTTCTCTCACAACCTGCTCTCTCTCTATCTACCCTATGCACCATATCTTTCTCCACTCGCCCTCTCTCTATTCCTCTCTATTTTTTCTCTCTCTACTCTTTCTCTTTATGCATTCTCTCTCTACCAATTCTCTCTCTTTGTCCTCTCTCTACCCATTCTCTCTCTACATAATCACTCTCCATCCTCTTTTTACCATCTTCTTTACTCTTTCACTCTCTACCCACTCTCTACTATTTCTCTCTCTCTCTATACATTCTCTGTACTCTCTCTACTCACTCTCTCTACTTATTCTCTCTCTGCCCATCTCTCTCTCCTTTTTCTCTCTCAACTATTCTATCTACTCGTTCCCTTTCTACCCTCTATTTCTCTTTTTTTCTCTCTCTACCATTCTCTTCACTCGTTCTCTCTCTACCTTCTCTCTCCTTTTTCTCTCTCTACTCATTCTCTCTCTACCCACTCACTCTCCCCTTTTTCTCCCTGAACCATTCTCTCTAGTCATTCTTTCTCTACCCTCTCTCTCTCTCCTTTTCTCACTCTATCATTCTCTCTACTCATTCTCTCTCTACCCTCTCTTTATCATTTTTCTCTCTCTACCATTCTCTCTACTCATTCTCTCTATACTCACTTTTTTCTCTCACTTTTCTCCCTCAACCATTGTCTCAACTCTTTCTCTCTCTACCCATTCTCTCTCTCTCTCTCTTTTTCTCTCTCTACCATTCTCTCTACTCATTCTCTCTCTACTCTCTCTCCTCTTTCTCTTTCTACTCATTCTCTCTCTAGCCACTCTCTCTACTCATTCTCTCTCTACTTATTCTTTCTTCATCTTTTCGCTCAACTCTCTATTTGTATTCTCTCTCTACCCTTACTCTCTGTACTCTTCCTCTCTCAACTCATTCTCTCTTCCTGTCAACTAGCTCTCAATCTACCCTTTTTCTCTCTCTCTCTCTCTCTCTCTCCCCCTTTTCTCTTTCTATCCATTTTCTATCATCTCTCTCTAACCATTCTTTTTACTTTTTATCTCTCTATGAACCATTATCTATATTTTTCCTCTCTATTCACTCTTTTTACTGTTTTTCTCACTATCCTTTTTTTATCTACTTTTTAATTTTTATAGAAAAAAAAATAAAAGTTGGCAGCAATGAACACAAAAACTCATCAAACAACAAAAACAAAAAAAAAGCAAAAAATAAGAAACAACAATAAAAAATTGACAGCGTCTCCAAACGAGCTCGTAAGTTTCTTCTAAATTTCTTCTTTTTTTCCCTTTTTTTATGGAATTTATTTATTAAGGTTAGTTTTTTTTAAAATATTGAAAATAATGATGGTTTTCTTTGGTCTTTTTTTATTATTATTATTTTCTTAAATTTTCCAGTGGTGGGTATTGTAAATGCAGATTCAAGATCCTCACAGCAAGAGCTTCCTACTTGTAGGCCGATTCTCAGACCATTATGGGAATATTGCCTTTTTTTTTTTCAATTTTTCCTTTTTCCAATTGCATTTCCTTTTTCTTATTCACCTCTTGCAAGACCTTTATTTTGTGTATGTGCATCCATTTATATTGTTCATAATTCAGCTAATAAATTTTTAGATGTAGAATATTAATATTATAAATTTTAAAAAATATATTTATTTTAAAATATTACACGTTTAGCGTGGGTTGAACTAGGGCTAAACTTTATTTTTAAGGACCCTTACTATCTGAACAAAAAAAAAGGATCTTGTCAGTTCAAGAGAATATCTCTCGGCTCCATAATGTTCTGAGGGACTGGAATCAAAATACGTTTGCTAATTTGTTCCAAAGGAAAAGGAGGCTTCTAAATAGATTGGATGGATTACTGAGATAGTTGCAGACCCATAATACGTTGGGGCTGGACAACTTGAAGATGATTTAATTAAACAATATAATGATATACTGGATCAAGAAGAAATATTTTGGTTTCAAAAATCATGGAGAGATAAGCTTCTCTTCGGAGATCGGATTACCAAGCTCTTTCATTCTTCTGTCATGCAACGGAGGATAAAGAACCACATATTGGCTCTAAAAAATTCAGTGGGCAGGTGGGTTAAAGATCAAATTCAACTAAAAACTATGGTCAAGGAGTTCTTTATTGACTTATTTGCTTGTCAAGTATTGTATCGGAACCCACATCCTTTACCATGGCCTAGCTGCCCTTGTTTAATGTCGATTCTTTAGGTGTTGTGCCAAGTCAGATGAAGATATTTGGAGCTCTTAAGTCTAATGGAGCTTTCAAAGCACCAAGACCTGATGGCCTCCAAGCAGTACTTTTTCAAAGGTACTGGGATATTATTGGCCCATCTATTTCTCACCTTGTGCAGCAAGCCTTCTTGACAAGTACTCTTCTGATGGCATCAATAAGAACCCGCTAGTGCTTATCCCAAAAATTGGTATGTGAGAGCTAGTTAGTCAATTTCGACCAGTCTCTTTATGCAATGTCACTTACAAGATCATTACAAAGGTGATAGTTGGTTGACTACGTCCGTTGATGGATTCTTTGATTGGTCCACATCAGGCTAGCTTTATTCCGGCCGCTCTACTCATGATAACATTGTTGTAGTGCAGGAAGCTATACATTAGATAAGCAGGAAAAAGAAAGGAAGAAAGCGTCTGACGGAGATTAAAATTGATAAATTATATATTTATTAAAATATTTTTTTAATTAAAATAAATTATAAATATTTTTTAAAAATTTAACATAAAATTTAAAAAATTCATTTTTTCTCATCTTCGCTCTCTTTCCTTCTCTCTCACTCCTCTTCTCTCTCTTTCCTTTCTTTCTCCTTCCTCTTTCTTTTCTCTCTCCTCCCTCATCTCTCTCCCTGACTCCTCCTCTCTCTCTCTTCCCTTTCTCTCCCCTCCCTCCTCTTTCCTCCCTTCCTTTCTCTCTCCTCAGTCTCTCTCTCTCTCTCTCTCTCTCTCTCGTGCTCATTGTTTTTTTTTTCATATAAATTTAAAAATTTATCTCTTAAAATTTATTTAATTTTTCCTCAAAAAATTAAAAAAAATATTAATCTCTTTTTTTTGAAATTTTAAAATTTATTTGTATAAATAAAATTAATTCTTAATTTTAAAAAATATTTTTTATACAAAATTAAAAAAATATAAATAATATAATATATAATAACATGTAAAATAAATATTAATTTTATTACTTAATTTTAATTAATTTTAATAGAAATATTAAAATTAATAATAAATGTAAATCAATTATCTCTAAAGGTAAAAAAGTAATTTTAATATAGTATATTATTTTATCTTATATCAGCCAAATATTAAATAGAATAGTTATTTTATACTATTTGTTGATATCTAAATATAATATAAGTTAGTAATCTATCATATATTATACTATATTAGTCTATATTATTCTATACTGTACTATTCAACTTGTATACCAAATACACCCGCTATGTATTGAGCGCCTGTCACACTTGATTGAGAAAACTGCTAAAAGGCTAAGCAAATTTCTCATGGTGGGCCTCTCATTTCGCATCTATTTTTTCGCAGATGTTCTTTTGTTGTTTGGTGAGGCAGCGGACAGAATGGCGCAAATCATTAATAATATTATGCAAGCTTTTGTGATATGTCAGGGCAGAGAATTAACAAGTCAAAGTCCAAGGTATTTTTCTCACCAAATATGTTTAGGGCACACTAGGCTGCTATTGGAAGGAGATTGGAATTTACTGTGGTACGTGACCTTGGGAAGTACTTGGGCATTCCGATTTTTCAATATCATCGGAAACTTAAAATATTTTATGATCCCATTCAAAAGATTAATTCAAAACTGTGGAGGTGGAAGGCCAACTCCCTATCCTGAGCTGGGAGAGCAACTCTAGTGCAGTCAGTATCCCAAACTATTCCCTATTATTTTATGCATACCACTTACCTCCTTAGAACTGAACACGCCGTTTCTCTGGGGGAGTTCGGAAGAGCAAGAAAAAGTCAGTCTTGTGGCTTGGGACAGCATGTGCAAACCAAAAAAAGAAAAACTCTAGATAAATATGTTTAGACATAAATATTTCAAAGAGTGAGAATTTTTTACCGCCCCACGGAAAGCATCGGCGTCGCTAACGTGGTCTGCAATTTTGCACGGAAGAGAATTATTTGCCAAGGGACTACGATGGAGTCCAGGAGATGGGGAGACTATTAAGTTTTGGATGGACCCTTGGCTCCCAGACAAGCCTCCTTTGTTTGAAGTTACTGTTAATATCAGGGAGTCAGAGGTCAACTGTCGAGTCAAAGAATTTTTGACAGCCACTAAGGATTGGAATTGGTTAATTCTAGCTGACAAGCTACTAGAAAATATTCTATTGCAAATTAAGGGCACCTTTGTTTCTTCTCAGGTCCGGTTGTCTGATTGTCAGGTGTGGGGAGGAAGCTCAGGTCATTTTTTGGTTAAGGCAGCTTATGAGGTTTTACGAGCCATGGATGGAGTTAATGCAAAAAGATTGGAGATGGATAAGGAAGCTTCCAATCCCACAGTATATGAGGTCACTTATTTGGCTAGTTTGGAATGACAAGTTACTTACCAATGAGCAAAGTTTTTACGCCACTTGACTGAGAATGGTGCATGTGATAGTTGTGAAGCCGCATGGGAATCGTTGATGCATGTGCTTTATTATTGCGCGGCTGCCCAACAAGTTTGGAAGACTCTCTTCCAAATATTATCTTTTGAGCATAGATTGGATCTTAATTTTAAAAGCTGGGTGAAGAGGGGTTGTTGTAAGTTCACTTGGCATATTAGTTGGGGTGTCCCTCTCCAGATGATTTTTGTGACAACGCTTTGGCAATTATGGAACTGGAGGAATAGCTGGCTTTTTGCTAATGACCAACGATCCTTGCATGACATTTGTCAAGCCATTGAAAGACGGGTTGTGGAAATTGATGCCATATGTGGCAAAGGGCACTTAGATGTGCGTGGTTGTAGAGTACCAAAGCAAGTTAATGATCTGGGCATTTCCTGGCAACCACCCAGTGGGGATTTTATCAGGATAAATGTAGATGGAAGCGCACATGGAGCACCCAGTATTTCGGGCTTTGCAGGAGTAGCAAGAGATGGAGAGGGCCGATGGCTTTTTCCTTTTTTGTTTCTAATGGCATTTCCATAGCTGCATGTGCAGAGCTTAAAGCCATCTGTATGGGTTTAAAATATGCATGGGAAAGCGGCTTTCCTAGTATCATTGTAGAGTATGATTCCTTGCTCGCTTGGGAAAAACTTAGAAGATCAGACTTGGATCTAGATGTGTACCATCCTCTCATCGCAGATTGCCTAGCTTGGATGAAAAAAATATGGTAATGTCGATTTCAACACGTTCTGTGAAGGTAATTTTTACAAGATTACTTGACAAAATTAAGTGCATCATCTTTCAACTAATATGTATCTTTTGAGTCTCCTCCTTAGATACATGAGAGATATTCGTTAATGATATAATAAGTGTAATCATTCTAAAAAGTAGTTATTCTTAGTTGCTTTTGTATTTATTTTTTTCTTTTTTTATCAAGATAAAAAAAAAAAAAAAAAAAAGGACCATGACTATATATGGATGTATAATCCATTTAGATATATTTGGATACAAAACCATTTTCAAAGTCATAAGCCCATTCTTCCCACGACTACCTTACTGCAAACAATGAAAGCACTCATAAACAATCAAGGCGCTGTCCATAATCAACCTACAGGGGGTAGAAGCACTCTACTGTTGACAAGTTGCTGAAGAAAAATCTTCAGTCTATTCGCCAAAGTCTTTGCAACCAATTTAAAAATTGCATTACAAAGACTAATTAAATGATAATTCGTACAAGTTTCAAGTGATAGAATCTATGGAAGGATCAAAATAAACGTTTGAATAGGAGGCGTTAGATCACCCTTATGATTCAGATATTGAATCATTCATTACGTTTTTTTACTCAATTTTTTAACATAAGCTGAAATATTATATTTTGTAAAATTTAAATAATAATTTTAATTCGAAACAAAATTTATTAGATTTATAAAATCTCTTAAATGAAACAAGAGGAAAAAATGACTGCAATTTCAAATTGAACAAAACAATTATAAAAGAAATTTGATTTCAATTAAATTTTGCTGCTATTTTTTTTTTCTGATTCCATTTGATTGCGATTTCCGTTCCAATTTTGGATAATAAACCAAATGACCCTTAATCCAGTGCTAGGAAGCCGCCAAGAATCTGTACATGCACATCACATTGGTTTATACTGGTTATCTTAACAAAGGAAAACCCTTAGTGGCTATTTTTTAAATAGTTTCTATAACTATATATATGGTATATAGAAAAAATTATATGACGTATTAAAAAAATTTATACGACATATAAAAATTTTTTAATTTTTAATAACTAGTTAGACATAATATACTTTTTTGTGATACATCATAACAAGCCATTTAAAAAAATTTTAATTTTTAATGAGTAATTACATGTTGTATAATTTCTTGTAACACATCGTATATATTTTTTTCAATTTTTCTATTATACCGTATAATTTCTTCTATCATGTCGTATAAAATAATTACAAAAACTACCTAAGTCCGGAAGCCACCTAGTCGGGTCCCTTAACAAATAAAAGTATTTGAAGGCAGATGCCTCGTTCTAATCGCTCTTCGAAGTATCTAACAAATCTTAACAATACAAGCAACGGCAGATTGCATAAACAATTCGCTGGGACCCCAATAAGAACGTAGAACGACAGCCAAAATAGTACAGAGACCTAGACATAGGCACCCACACAGAGGAAGCTCATCGGCAAATCTCTCCTGTGGCCATGTGGTAGTCTGCAACATAAACTTTCTAAGACGGTTCAACTTCAGCTTGACAAATAGTTACGACACAAAATGAGCAACATCAACATTTTCGTATCGTTAGAAAGTACAAAAAATTTGAAATTTTTGTCGGACAATTATTAATTTTCTTTCACACTTCCCGATACATGAATGAATGAGATAATTTCTATGGCCTGTATTGAATAAAGAATTATTTTTGAATAACCCATAAGAAAAAAAAATGGAGTTACTGTTGAAGTTGTTGCCTCAGCATTTCAATTAAGGATGCTTGCAACCAGTACGCACACAGTCCTCCAGAAACTGGCTGAGCTGCGTAGTATACAGTTGTGGGTCATTTCTGAAATGATCAACATGGGGGGTGGACACAAAGTCACAAGACCTGACCTCATGCCCAGCCCTCCGCTGCTCCTTTATGAATGATTCCACAGATCCTGCAGGAATGACTCTGTCCGCAGAGCTATATATATAGAGCTGCGGACATCTTGGTTGCCCAGATGATAGTAGGTCGAGCACATCAGAAAGCCTCCTGCAATGCAGCATGAAAGCATAAAACACCATTCGATCAGTCTCAAAGTCAAAAAGACAAAGGGTAACGATGTATTATTGAGCATTTAGCCATGTTGGGTTGGAGTCACTGTGCCTTGGAGGAGCAAATTACCTATTTACTGTTGGAATATTCAATACGACCTCAAAGAACTTTTCCAGAATAACTAACAAAGCTGCTTCAGTTATTGCAGGCTTGCGTTCCACGACTGTTTTGTTGCCAACCACTACCACATCTGACCTGTCTGATACTTTGGTGGCAACACTACGCTTTTTCAAAAATGCAGCACTGAAACCCGATGCCCAGACCTAAATAAATGAAATTGAAAATCATAAGAAGCAAGAACCGAAGGGCTCAAAAGACAGAGAAAGGCAGAGGATCATGATAGAAAAAAGATTAATGCAGAAAAGAAAACCTCAGATAAAAATAACTGAACGAACTGAATATTGAAGTTGACACATATGATGGAAGAAAAAAGAAATAGAAATGACATTGTGTCCTAAGGGTAAAATTTGATAACTAAGAAATACTGTTCAAACATAAGAGAGTGCAGAACTCGCGCAAGACACCACAAATATTGATTCAATGAAAGCAAAGTACACAGTAGGCATGTTAGAAAACCAAAAATTCAACAGTAAATATTGATCACAACAGTAAACAATGTATCTAGAACCTAAAATAATAAATTGCTGATTTGCACATTGAAAATTTTCATTAAATAGGAATCTTTGGCAACTCAGACAGGACCTGTGTCACAAAAGATTTAATGCATTGATATTGGCCCCAAATTTACCAAGCCTCAAAATAACTACACCTAGGATGGAGGTCATATCCACCAAAGATGTGGGGTGTTCAAGATGAGCCACAATTCATGCTCGCCTATGGATACATTGTTTACAAAAGTGATCAAATAAAAGGTTGGAGTTGAGAAGGGTAGAGGAAAGCCTAAACAGATGTAAGATGAGTTATTAGAATTCATTGCCAGTACATAATCTGGGAGTTTGCCTAAAAATAAAGCAGAACCGAAAAACAGCAAAAACCCAAAAGAAAAAAAAAACTACATAGCTGACCTCTATTATCTTAGGGCTTTAATTGAGTCAGAGTTCAATTCAGCACATATGTTTGCCAATGTCCTTCCCCGTTAGCCAAAAGTAAGACTTTCATGTTGTGATACAAATCAGATGATAATCACGACTTACAACAAGTAATTTGAAAGGATACAAAAGAAAATTGTTTCCCAATGGTACAACATATATTCTAAATCATGCAAACAACAAACCAAAATTACAGCAAGTAACATTAACCTGAGGGTCAGGGGCTGCAACAGGTGCGGAATCCACAATGCAACCCTTAATCCTTCCCACTAATGAAGGATCTAGCTTGTGCAACTTCTCCAATATAACTCCATACCTACAACAAAATACATCAAACTAAACACGTTAAGTCAAACAACTTCAAAACAAAGCATATGAACAGCAAAGTATTGCACCCATCATAAGCAGGTGGAATGGAGTTTTCTTTTTTTGGGGGGTCCCGGGGGGGGGGGGGGGGGGGGGGTGTGTGTGGAAGCGTGAGAGAGAGGTGCTTACGTTAACCATCCAGTGTTGCTAAAAGTGTGGAAAACCAAGTTCTTCCCATTCTCCTCCTCCAACCAATCAGCCAAATGGTTCACAAGCAATTCAACATCCTGTTCAGCTTTCCCACTAACTTGGTAACTAAGAATCTCACCCATAGGAAAACTGAAAGTAATGGCATGAAACCCTCTCGATGTATACCACTCTGCATATTTGTTAAGATGTCTCTGCTTCGATCCTAACCATCCCAACAAAACCACAACAGTTCTAGACTTTTCTGACCAACAACCAGAAGAGCCAGTAGTGACAATGGCATTTGGCTCTGGCAAAAGCCATCTGTATAACACATCAGTGGAGAGGGCAGGAATGTTACTCCTGATTGGAACAGGTTTTGGCCCTTTGGCCAACTCTGCAGACTGATACAAACTAAGAAGAGGAGAGGAAGCAGCAGCAGCAGCAGAACCCAATGTATTTGGAACAAAGTATTGGGGTCTTACAAGGAATGGGAATTTAACATTAGGGACGGGAACACGAATTTTAGTGACGAAGGACAAGTTTGCCAGCCTGGAGACCGAGATGTGGGAAACCCATGAAAAGTTCCATTCTTGAGTTGAGGAACGTGGCCGTTCTGAGGTAGAACTAGCGTCTAATGATTTGAAAGATTCTAGTTTCTCAGAGAAGTCTGTAGAAAGAGAAGCCACAGCAACTGCAGCGGCGGCGACTACCGGTCGTTGAAGGATTCCAGACAAGGAACCCATGTTAGATATACTAGAACACAATAGCTCATAAAGGAGCTATCACAATCAAACCGATCCAATTTCTATGAATTACAGGGACAAACCCAGACAGAGAAATACAGGAACAAACAGGCACCTGCAAAACAATGGAAATAAAATAAAAAAAAAAAACTTTACAAAACTAGACAAATAGCACGGGAGGAAAACATTGAAAGAGCCTAGATTTTGGGAATATTCGATTCATAGATTGTAGTTAATGGAGTTCCTAGACGGCTCACCTTAAAAATTGTTGTGATTATAATGATAATAATAATAAGAAGAAGAAGAAGATTGGGCTGTCAAAAGGCGGTTGTTTGACAGCCCGTCAACACGGGATGCACACCGCGCCGACCAAGAAGCTTCTATTCTCAGGTCCGTCAAACTCAAAGGCCGTCCTCTTCCCTTCCCGTCCCTTCTTTAACAACCGCGTACCTACCTCCTAGGAAAAAAAAAATTAAATTAAAATAAACTCAGGAAGTTGGTTTCTTTCTTCTTAATTTAATTTAAATTAACTGATACGGAAAAAAATTGACTAATACCAAAACGTGAAAGCGATTGACAAAAGAGGTATCTCCGACACTTTCGGAGACCGAACAGCGGACATTTGAAAAGAAAAAAAACACTAAGAAGACATTCCCAAAAGACGGTTTTGCCCCTTAAGCCCTTGATTACGTAACGAGACAAAAGACCAAAGCCCAACCAAGAAATAAACAACCCCACAAGAGAAGAAAGACAACCCCTTTTTCTATTATTTATTTCGACTTCAAACTTGAAACGGAACAACAACAACAAAAAAATTTGCATTGAATGAATTCAGACGTTGTCATTGTCAACCACTTTGCAAAAAAAAAAACAAAACAAAAAGAATAAAAAAAAAAAAAAAGAAAGAAAGAAAAAGGAAAAACAGTGTGCAGAGAGAAAAGGATGTTTATAAATTGAAGATCCCATGGGATAAGAGAACTGACCGAAGAAGAAGAAGAAGATGAAGTTGAATTATATGTCGTCGAATGAATGAACGAACGAATTGCAAATCAATTGCGCTTTGCTTCTTCCTCGTCTCCGGAACGCGCGAGAGAAAGGGAAAGAGAGAGAGAGAGAGAGAGAGAAGAGTCTCTAGTTTATTCGATGGATGGTTTTCCCTGTTTTTGTTTTTGTTTTTTTTTTTTTTTTCTTTTGTCATGTCTTTTCTAGTGCCGAAAAGGGAAAGGAAAAAATTGCAACGCGGATACGGCAAGCCTCTGCCGTGCGTATGGGCATGCCATTCAAATCATCAAAATTTAATTCACAAGAGAAAAAAAAAAAAAAAAAAACTTAACTGCACCTCTTTGGTAAATTATATAATTAATTTCATTATATTTAATAATTTATGTATTTTATATTTTATATTTTTTAAATTAAATAAATTTTTTATAATTTAATAATTTAAATTATTATCTGTCTACTACACTTATATTTATACATATATCCACTTATCTTTTTTTGGAAAAGAAAGAGTAATTTTTTTTAAAATCTTCCTACACATATATTTAGGAAGAGCAAAATTAATAGCAAATATAGTTTGAATCCTCGACAAGATAATATGTTAGGCTGCTTGCTTCTTAACAAAAAAAAAAAGAAAAATTGATACTCAAATCATTTGCACGAGCCAATATTTATATTATTATTTTTTATTATATATATATATATATATATATATATATATATATATAGATATATAATGAGTTTTCTTGATTTGTCGGCATTTGCTAAATAAATATTATTTTTTTGTCAAGCTAAATTGAAAAAAAAAGAGTTAAAATTTTACCCAACTCTTTTTTGTTGAATATACACCAAGTCATATCTATTCATGGTGGTTTATTAGATAGTTAATGTATTTCAAAAAAAGAAAAACAGTGTCTCCATCTAACATGGGTTTTGTTATTTTGATATATATATCCTGTTAACTGGGCAAGTGGCTTATTTTTTGACGCGAAGCGATACTTAGATTCAGTTATTTTCAGATTATTTAAACTAAAATTTCACGTAATAATTTTGGGTAACTTTGAAGATAACAAATCAATGATGTTTTTGCAGTTCAATTCAATTTAATTATTGTTAAATGCCTGAATATGGAAAAAAAAGAAATTTTCATTTTTGTAAAAAAAATTATTGTGAACAAATTTTTAGAATATTCTGGTTGGATATCCCCTGCAAATATTCGGTGGGATATGAAAATATCCTGTCAAACTTCCACATTTTGTTTGGCAACCTCCTTTTCTTTCGGCAGTTATAGATACGGGGATGGCGACATGGCGTAACAATGCAATTGCAACACCCATAAAATTCCACTCTTTTTGTGGGTCATAAGAACTCAGAGCATAAGTATTGATTCGGAGGAAAATTTATTATTTTCTGTAATACAATAATTTCAAAATTTTTGTAACTATACTAATAAAAAATATAAAAGAAGAAAAAATTTATTATTTTTTTATATTTTATTATTATAATTTTAAAAATTTTAAATTTATTAAATTATAAACACTCTTTTAACAACTTTTTTTCTTGGGACGAATGCTTTTTTCCCAAACCCGATAAGGGACTCACTGCGAATACAGCAAAGCTCTATTAATTGGGCACAGAGATGGCCACGAGCATGAATTTTGAATGGCACACAACACAACGTATGAGCCTTACCCTTCTTTTCAGAACGATAATAGGTAAAATATTAGCATCATATATACCAGTGACATGTCTATATATTAGACATGTCGCCATGTTCTATCTAACAGTAAATTATATTGTATGAGCACTAATAGATATTGTAAATATTTTTGTTTCGGATAGCATCCAATTGAAACTAAGATTAATATTTTTAAAATAAAATTGATAATTTTTTAAATAAAAAAATAATAAATATTTAAAAAATTATTAGTCTCATTTAAAAATATTAATATTAATTTTAATTTTAATTAAGACACTACTAAAAGTACTGACATTCATGATATCAACATTTTTTCATATTGTTTACATCCAATTCATTGAATCAGATGCATTCAATTCATCATTCCATGTAGCTGTGTCACTGTTTCTTAGGTCCCACAACGTTCAACCAAACTCATAAAAAAATCAGTTGAATTAGGTCAACTGGCCACTATTTCTCCCTTATGCTATGTGGATTTTTTTTTTCTTTTAAAGAAAAGAGAAACAAAAGTAGAAGATAAAAAAAAAAAAAAAAAAAGAGAGCCGAAGGAAACTACGATTAAAGAAAAGTGAAAGAGATTTTTTTTTTCAAAAAGAAGTAAATCAACGAAAAAAGATAATGATATGTATTATAATTAAGGAAAAAGATAGGTAATATAATAATTTAATCAAAATTTATGTAGAATAACATAAATATAACATCATTTTAAGTCTCACATAAATAAAAAATAACATGTAAAACCTAAAATAATGTCAGAATGATATCATTCTGATTAAATTATGATTAAATCTTCTGACCATATAATAAGACTCTATAACTAATATCAATTTTACCTTATAATTAGTAAATAAATTTGCACAACCATCATTATGTTTTTTACTATTTAATCAAAGTAACTTACGTATTATCAATTCCGAAATAAAGTGAAAATAACACATTAATTTGGAATGCATATATGTGTATGCGTGTTTATTTTTTATAGGGTTAGATATATTTAATCTCTCTATGCTTTGGTTGTCTTATATTTTACCTCTTTGTAGTTTCAATTTAAATATTAAATCCCTTTTTAGTTTTCAATTTTTGCAATTTACCTCCTTAATCAAGATTTTGTTAAATCTATCAATAAAATTTAACCAAAATTATATCGTTTTGTAATTATTTTTTTTTTACTAAAATTATAAAAATATATCATACATTTTCCCAATTGAATTTTGGTGTATATTTGAATTGTATTTTAGATTATACCCTTCATAGTTTTTGTTAATTTTAGTATAGTATGCATGTTGATATAGATGTATTTAAGATATTATTGATAGTTAACTTCTACATGAAGATATAATGAAGTTTCTATGATCATAGAATAACATAATTATAGCTAATTTTTGTTAATAGATTTAACAAATTACTAGCAGGAGGGTTAATTGCTTAAATTGAAAAGTAAAAAGAAATTTATTATTTAAATTGAAACTACAAGAAGATAAATTACAAAACAACTAAATCAGAAAGAAATTAAATGCATTTAACTCTTTTTTATATTTATATGGTAATATTTTTGTAGTACTAGATAAGCTTATATGTTGTATTTGAGCATCGTTTCTTGGTTGATTGTGCAGGATAAAATCATGAAGATGGTGTTATGGTCCAGATCAGTTCTATGGCCTTGACGCCCCACCTAGTTCCTTACAGGTCGCCTGCGAGCAATTGTGATTGAAAATGGGAAGCTAAAATTGCTATAGAGCAATTTGGAAAATTGTTGGATAAAGATACGTGATTTTTATTCATTAACTTCTAGCCTATATATAGCCTTACAAAGCAACAGAAACTCAAGAACATGCAGCACAGTCCTCGATGTGCTTGACAAACATGGGAAAGTGGAAATAACTACCTAACTAGCATGAAACCCACTAACTGCTAGCTACAATGAAACCCACGATCTACTATTGGACCAAGCCACCACCGAGCATGGCACCAGTTTAGCTGCTAAGTGGATTACATCCTTCACATTTCGTCCCCTAAACAATCCTTGTCCTCAAGGATCGTGGCATATGGAAATTTGAGGAGAAATGTTGCTCGATTGAACCATGTTGCATCGAAAGGACTTGTTCCCTTTCATTTAATTAAGAGCTTCTTTTCTTCACCATATCCTCAAACATCCAAGATGGCCTCAGGTTATCTTAGTTCGTCAAATGAGGACTCAACCAACTTAAGAAGGCTAGGACTAACCAACATGTTATCCCCAACTTTCTTCTTTAACAATGAGATGTGGAACACCGAATGGACCTTCCTAGAGGCAGGAAGATCTATCTTGTAAGCTACCTCACCAATTTGTTCTAGCACTTTGAAGGGACCATAGAAATGGGCAGCTAACTTTTAGGAAGGTCTCTTGGAAATGGATATCTGCCTGTGAGGTTGGAGTCTTAAATATTCCCAATCCCCAACACTGAATTGCCTTTCAAGATGCTTGCTATCATAGATTTGCTTTATTCGATTCTGTGCAGCTTGAAGTCGCTCACGAAGCTCTTTAAGCATGACATCATGTGCAAGAGAGCATCCTTTATTGCTTGCACATGGGCAGTGCCCGGAACATAGGATAAAATAATTAGAGGAGGCCTTGCATATACTACCTCAAATGGAGTGGTTTGAGTCGTGGAGTGGCAGCTGGCGTTGTAACAATATTCAGCCCATGCAATCCATCGTGTCCACTCATTTGCTTTGGAACTAGTGAAGCACCTCAAATACATTTCAATTGTTCTATTAACTACCTTTGTTTTAACTACCTTTGTTTGGCCATCTGTTTGGGGTGATAAGAAGAGTTAAAATTATAATGAGTGCCTTGGAGCTTGAAGAGTTCTTTCTAAAAGGAGCTAGTAAAAGATGGGTCATGATCACAAACAATACTTTGACGCATCCCATGAAGCTTGAAAATATTGTCAATGAAAATTTGATCAAATCCAAGAGCTGTGTATGAATGAGAAATTGGAAGAAAATGGGCATGCTTGCAGAGGCGGTCCACCAGCCCAAAGAGAATGGTAGAAATCTATTGAATGGGACATTCGATTTGCATAGGAACCGCCTCAACACCTATCCCAAAGGCATCACACTGAATAACAGAGGGAAGTGTAAAGTCAAGGAGAGCCAACACCAAAGCTTTGGTCATGGCTTGTTTGAGTTGAGAAAAGGCTTTTTTGGCTTCCTCACTCTATTGAAGCGCATTCTTTCGAAGTAAATCAGTAAGAAGCCATGCTGTGTCGCCATAATTTGCGAAGAATCTTCGATAATACCAGTTAGGCCAAGAAACCCACGCAATTCTTTGACTGAAGAAGGTGTGGACCAGCTAGTCGTGGCGTGGATTTTGTCTGGGTCTACAATCATGCCTTCTCTACAAATCACATGCCTCAGATAATGGATCCGCTGTTGAGCAAACTGACATTTAAAACAAGCTAGTTAGCCTTTAAAATGCCAAAAACTAGTCTAACATGATGTAGGTGCTCCCGCCAAGACTGACTATTTGTCAAGATATCATCAAAGAATACAAGAATGAATTTTCTCAAATATTCTTTGAAATATCATTCATGAGTGCCTAGAATGTAGATGGTACATTAGATAAACTAAACGGCATTACCAGAAATTCATGGTGCCCATGGTGAGTGCGGAAAGCTGTTTATTCCACATCACGAGTGCATACGAATTTGATGATACTCGGATCGCAAGTCGAGCTTGGTAAACCAGCAAACTCCTTCGAGTTCATCCAAAAGCTCCTCAATAATTGGGACGGGAAATTTGTCCTCGATAGTGAGTTGGTTGAGGCCTCAGTAGTCAACACAGAACTGCCATGACCCACATTCCTTTTTACCAGGAGGATAGGTGAGGAGTATGGACTACCACTTGGCCGAATGATTCCCTGCTCAAGCATCTCAAATACCAGCTATTCAATCTCTTGCTTCTGAAAATGCAGATAATGAAAAGGACGAACATTGATTGGTTCCTTTATGGCTGGTAAAGGAATTCGGTGGGGCTGGAAGACTTCTAGGAATTCTTTTTGTATGTTGAGCCATTCCTTCAATTCAGCGGGTTCCTCGTCTTCAATGGGGCCCACTAAAATTTGAAGAAGTACGCCTCTGCCGTTGTTATTTTGAAGTGCACGAAGGAATACTTTCTCGCAAATAAGCTGTGGTTCAACCGTTCTAACGCCTTGAAGTGTAAGAACGCCATTGCTGGTTTTGAACTTCATCACCGTGTCTTTAAAATTCCAGAGAATTGGCGCAAGAGTTTGAAGCCATTGAGCCCCCAACACCGTATCACAGCCTTGAAGAGGAAGAAGGAGAATCAATTTTGAAAGGAAAATCATGGAGTTGAATTGTTACCTCTCGGCAAACTCTCATGGTAGATAGCTTTTCACTATTGGCCACCTTACTCTCATTGTTAAAAACAGTATCATATAAGGGGTCATCAATGTTATATTCATGCATTGTAGACATAATATTTATTACTTCAAAAACAAGTAAATTCATAATAGGATAATATACTCTAGAAAAATGTGTTGTAGCATTACTAAAAGTCTTCAACAATATCCAAATATTTGCACAAGTATCAAAAGAAGATTCCTCTTAAATAAGAAAAGGGATGCGTCGTTGAACAAAATAAATCAACAATGCACAATACTCAACAACATCTTTTATAAAAGGGAAAGTCGAGTTCCAATGTGTTGAAACATCATTTGGGAACTTTTTAAAGCATTTCCTATTTTCCAAACAAAATCTCTTCACAACCTCTTATTTTGTCTATGGATGCACATATAATAAAAGACAAAGACCTCTCTAATTGGTCCCAAAGCCTTCTCCAAAACCTTTAAACCATCTTGCATAGACAAATTTAGAATGTGACACGTGCATATTTAATGAAAAAGGGCATTCATCATAAAATGTTTGCAACATCTTTCCAAATTGGGTAAACTCGTAATGTTAGCAGCAGCATTGTCAAAATCAATACTAAAAACTCTATTTATCAAATAGTATTTGTTCAAAATCGAGTGAATTAAAACATGAATGTTAACAATAGTATGTCTTTCGTCAAATACTTTAAATGCAAGCAAACATTTTTGAACTACCCACATATCATTAATTCAATGAGAAGTCAAACTCAACTATGAATGATCTTGATTTCTATTAGTTCAATGTCAGCAAAAATAGAAACATGCCCACTATACTCTTTAAAAAATGAAGCTAATTGTTCTTTTTCTTTATAACACATTTTTCTAAGGTTACGAACGAGTTTTGTCATAGGTACATGAACATATATAAGTTACAATGCACTCGTACAAAAATCATCAAAACTCAATTTTTGGCCAAAACGGAAAGAAAATTTATCAATAATAATTTGACTTTGAGACTTATTCTTTGCCAACGAAGTTCGATGTTTATTCTCCATGTGCCTGTGCATTGTATCGTACCCACTCCAGAGGGTCTACTAGTAATTGCTCAAACAATGATTGAAATAGACCCACATAATTGTCAAAAAATTAAATAATGTTATTATAATGCTCAAATTTAGTAAAATTAATACTAAAATTTCTAAATAACTAAACAAAAATAATAAAAAAAATTACCTATATTTTATTTTTTGTATTGGTGATGGCTTTTCCTTTTCCGAAAGTGAACTTTGAAAATATCGGATTTCAATTTTTCATTTATTGGGTTCGTTTCTGTCATACTGTCATGGGCAACATCGCTTTCTTGAGTGTTAGGCACTACCGCCGGAGTTTCTTTATTGTCAAGATCAAGCTCCTCATCATAGCCACTTTCGTACTCCATTTGTTGGCTTGAATCGATTGGATTCTTTCCTTTGTTAGGTCTTATTGCGGAGGCCATAATTTTTGTAAAGAGAGAGAGAAAGAGATGTAGAGATAAAGTTTTGTAAAAAGAGAGCAAATTTTGTAGAGAGTTAGAATTTTGTATAGAGAGAGAGAACGAGTGTAGCGGGAGAAAGATTGAAGAGAGACAATTTTTAGAGAGAGAAATTTTAAAGCGAGAATGACTTTTGGATCTTAGTGAGAGAAAGTTGTAAGAGAGGGAAAGAGAGTGTGTAAAGAGAGATGTGCGATGGAAGAATGAAGGCGAGAAAGAGTATTTATAGATTTCTTTTTTCAAATCTGCGCCATTGGATAATCAACGCTCCAAATCTTTAAATCGCTAGTTTCAAATAGTCCAAAGGTTCCAAAGGTTGAATCGCCAGTGTCAGTTTAGTTTGGAACAGACGGTTCTAGGTTTGGGTTGGAGGGAACCAGGACCAGCCTAGACCACCCCCCCCCCCCCCCACTGTTTCGAGCTGTTTTAAGCCCTAGTTGGCTGGTTCCATTTATTCATTTTTTTTCATATCTCACTTATAATTTTACACCACATAAATCTACTTTTTTTTATTTTAAGTAGACTTCATTTATTGTGTAATATAAAATTATAAGTAAGTTGCATTTATTAAAAAAAAAAAGTCAAATTAGAAAAACCTATATATATATATATATATATATATATATATATATATATATAATTAAACATATTTTTATTTTTTTATTGATTTTAATACTTTAAAATCTGTATTTGTTATTTTTAATAATTTCAAAATTTGGCCAAATGCTACAATTAATAGTCAAAGAAGCTTCTATTAAAAATATGACTCACATTGAAATGATTACACTAATATTTAGGGCTCAATTGAAATAAATTAAATATATAAGATTTAATTATAAAAATATCAAATATATAAGACTAATTTTTTTGTTTATCCTTCTGAAAAGAAGGAAGCGTATACTTTCACTTTTAAACGATGAGTCGTTTAGAATTTTATAGTTTTGAATGATGTTTTAACTATAATAAAATTAATTATTTTTAATAATATTAATAGTTGTATAATAAAAATTAAAAATTATTATTTTATTATTATAAATATTATTAATTTTATCACAAAAATTACCAATTTTTTTAAAAAAAATTTATCAAAAATTTTTAATTGAGCACCAAAATTGCACACCAATTTGTTGGTGGCGACAGACAGAGCAGCCCTCGGTGAACCGACTCTTTATAGGTTACGACAAATAACTTATTAAACTCCACAGGTGGTAGCCAGCCACCGAGAGGCCGAATTTAGGAAGGAGAGCGATTAGGGTTTCTCATCAACGAACCCTAATCCCAATCCCCATTCCGCATCCCCTTCCAAATAGTTCATTTTTGTATTTTATTTTTATTAATTACTGCAATCTACTGCAGGAAGGTGATAGAGAAGGGTATTTTCTATTATTTAATATATATAGATATAGATATATAAGATACGTAGAAATGGGTTCAAAAGCGATCTGCATAAACGAGACGCTGACGGACGACGAGCTGAGATGGATTCTGACGAGGCTAGAGGAGGACAGGGACAAGGAGAACTTTGGTTTGGTTTGCAAGCGGTGGCTGCGCTTGCAGAGCACCGAAAGGAAGAGGCTTGCTGCCCGCGCTGGTCCCCACATGCTTCAGAAGATGGCCGCCCGCTTCTCCTTCCTCACCGACTTGGACCTCTCTCAGTCCGTCTCCAGGTCCTTTTATCCGGGCGTCACCGACTCTGATCTCGCTGTTATTGCCGCCGGTTTTAAGTACTTGAAGTTCCTCAATTTGCACAATTGTCAGGGTAAATAAAATTTAAAAATAAAAAAAATTACTCTTGAATTTCTAATAAAAAAATTGATTGCTTTTGTTTGTTTTCCTCAAATTCCGGCGAATTCTTTTGTCAAAGCACTGTTCTCTGCACAATTTGCTTTATTTATTTGGGGGCGAGCATCAGCTGTCACAATTTTGTTGTACTTGTAGTATGAAATTCGTTTCCCTTTTTCATTTTCCTTCATTTAGTGAAATATAACTTAGTGAGAAAATTTGTCAAGATTGTTTGCTGCTGTACACAACCTTTACACGTGTCTTTAGCTCGGATATTTGCTTTTTGAATGAGTTGATTAGCTTGAAGATGATTGACTGCTTAATTGCATTGACCATTCCATGAAGATGATTGATTGCATAATTGTGTTGATCACATCATTTAGACTGGAAACGGTATTGACTTCACTATTCGTCTGGATGCAATTATGCTTTTGCATTGCTGTGATGATTTAATTAAAAAAAAAAATTTTGCCAAGCAAAATCATATTGATATAGATTTTATCATGAATAGACTTGACTACTTGTCTTCCTATCGCAGGTATTACGGATGGTGGATTGGTTTCTATTGGACGTCGTCTTTCTTCTTTGCAATCATTGGATGTTTCATATTGCAGAAAGTTGACGGACAAAGGATTGTCAGTTGTTGCTGAGGGCTGTAGAGACCTTCGACGTCTCCATCTCGCTGGCTGCAGATTTGTTACTGATAGAGCATTAAATGCTCTTTCTAAGAATTGCCCTAATATAGAAGAGTTAGGCCTGCAAGGATGCACCAATATAACTGACTCTGGTCTCACAGATCTTGTTAGTGGTTGTCCCAGAATCCACTTCTTAGATGTCAATAAATGCAGCAATGTTGGAGACATTGGCATTTCCAATGTTTCAAAGGTGTGTTCATCTGCTCTCAAGACTCTCAAGTTGTTGGATTGCTACAAAGTTGGGGACGAGTCAATATTGTCCTTGGCCAGATTTTGCAAGAATCTTGAGACTCTTATTATTGGCGGCTGCCGGGACATCTCAGATGATTCCATGAAATCATTAGCTGCAGCCTGTAAAGCTAGTCTGAAGAACTTGCGCATGGACTGGTGTTTAAATATTTCTGACTCTTCATTAAGCTGCATCCTCACCGAGTGTAGAAATTTGGAATCTCTTGACATTGGTTGCTGTGAGGAGGTTACAGATAGTGCTTTTCAGAGTTTAAGAACTATGGAAACTCAATTGAGGCTGAAAGTTTTGAAAATCAGTAACTGTCCTAAGATTACTGTGACTGCTGTAGGTGTACTCTTGGAGAAATGCAGATCTTTGGAGTACCTTGATGTGAGGTCATGCGCACTAATCACCAAGTCTGGTTGTGATGAGGCTGGATTGCAGTTTCCTGAATGTTGCAAAGTGAATTTCACTGGGAGTTTAAATGAGCCAGACATTTTAATCTGAGACCCCATTTTGATGATCCATAACTTTGATGATTCATGTTATGGAAAGGTCTATCTGGTTTATTCCCAAGCGCAGACTCTTCATGTACAAGTCAGTTGGAAATTGGAATACCAGCACGAGCAATGGCTTGTTCTAGCAAGTCTTCTCGTGTTCATGTACATGCTGTATATGGTGACCTTTGATTGCTTGATGTGCCTCTTCTTTCCTTCACTGAGCACCCCAATATTTGTTTCAAATTGCGGGTATATCCTTTGCTTATTTTGGTTGTGTGCTTAATTTGTTTCTAATTTTTACATTCTTCTTCTGCACTGTGGTTCAAGGTGGTCATTAAATGTTATACGTTCTTCATATATTTATACCGGGAAACTTTGATAAGATGATTGTGCTTAGCTAGAGATAATTGTTTTTTTCCAATTTCGGCCTTCCTTCCAACAAATGGAAGAAACACGGTAGGATTGCGGCAGTTGGGCTTTTCATTGTGGAAGAATTTCTTGAACTTGAAGTCCTGGTGTTCATTTTTTTTTATAAATATCTTTCTTGGATCAATTGAAGGAAGCAAATGTTGGATTATTGAAGTAGTAGCTGAAATATAGACAAATTTGGCTGCTCTTGTTGTAAAATCAAGCTGGGGTGCGTAGGGACTTGATATTATTAATTATAGCATGCTGTGTTGTATGTAAGACTCGGCGGAAATTAAAAAGTAGGAAATCGAATGGCTGCATTATCTAGTTTATGTGCAGGAGATGCTGCCAACTAAATGTAAAATGGTTTGGAGGGAGCCAGTGATGTGTCTAAGTTGGTAGCATTTTTACTTTTGAAAGATTTTTGACCACTTTGCTTGTGATGGTAGTTTGGTTTGGTGAAGAACGTGTAGGCATGAATGTATGTGTTGGTCCTGCTGTTGGAGTTTGTTGCATAGTGTGGGTTGCGGTGCTTATGCCTCCCATGTGAAGGAATGCACTTTTGAGTCATTCCTTGATGGCTATGGTGTACCATGACCACATAAAGTTGAACCATCTCTTTTGCCTCTCTCTCTCTCTACTGACCCTCCTGGCCACTGTCCCATCTCTTTTCCTTCCCTCCTCCTCCTATCTTACCTTACTTTTATGGCTTGTTAGGTTTCTTTAGATCTAGCTCTGTTAAAAGACACCAAAGGCCCTCCTCTTACTGGATCCAGGATTCCCATGAAATCGGCGTTTCTCACCCTCTTAGCCGTCTTCGTCGGCACAGCCACCGCCGCATCCGCCGCCGTCGGTGATGGCGTGCTGGACACCACTACAGCCGCCGCCCGAGACCTCTTTGATGCAGTGGAATATGGCGTTTGACGATGCTGTAGACACAGCCTCTATTATTGGAGCCACTGATGTTTGCATTGTTGGGGAAGGGGTCGCCGATGATCCCATTGCTATGAACCTTGCTGCCATCGCCGCCCTTTTTGCCACCATTGCTGCCTCAGAAGCAACCTCCACTACTTGTATCGTCACTTTTAGGGCCGCTGGTGATGGCGCCGATACTGTCCCCTTCTGCTGTCCTCGCTGCTGCTGCCATCCTCACCGTGGCCGCCGCCCACTGCTACCTCCGGGTCTCTTTGTTATTATTTTTTAGGCTGGGGCTTAAGGTGTGTTTGGTTATTGTTTTTGTGATACGTACATTGCTGTATTTAGATTTTGTTGCGTTCATCTGTAGGTTAAAATTATGAGAAATTGTTGCCAGGCATATTCAGTTTATTTCCGTCATAGGTCCGCCAAAATGCCATGTGTGCTACTACTATATACAAGTTTGTTCGAACGAGATAGATCTGTACAGGTTTGTTCGAAGGAGATAGATCTGTGTAAAACATCGGTTTCAAATAATTCTAGCCTCAGTTTAGCTCTATCCCTCGTTCGAGAGTTTCGTCTAAACGGGTTTCGTATTTAGTTAGTTTATGGTCTTTGTGACCCAGTTAAATGTAGACTATTTTGACCGTTTGTTACTTCTGCTTCATGTAGGTTGCTCCAACGTCTTCGCGCTAGATACATATACGGATTCATATAATATTAATGCAATGTATGTTTTCATTCGATCAAAAAAATAAAAAAAAAAACAAACATTTGAAAACTGCACTAAGTCTCAAATAATTTGGTTCAAATTTCTGAATGATTTTTTACGGAGTTTTTCATGTATACATTTGGAGAATTTCTTACCTCTTTCTAGCCAATGCATGCAGAGGTTGTAAGGACGTCTTTGCCTTTTTTCTTGTTCGATAGGAAGATAGAAAAACTAACACGTAGGAGAAGCCAATCTAACAAAAAGTAAACGCAAAGTATGTTTAGTGACCATCCAACTAGCCAATCATCCAACAAATTGGCTTGAATATGAAGGTTGGTTTTTGGAAACACCACTACAAGCCTAACAAATCTAACACTTTATACATACAAACTAAACTTTTTCTCTTTCATCTTCAAGGGTCAGGCTTGTGATTCATTGGCTGATCCGCACTTGACGACCATGGCTCAGCCATGTTACAAATCTCTCTGATGGGTTTCTGTATATGCTGCCCCAGCCATGTTGTAAGCTATATTATTGTTCATTTAAGAGAATTCTTCAGCTGTTGGCTTCTCCATGGAGACTATGCGAAGTGTGAATCATTTTAGCAGATTGGAGCCAAATTAGAAGAACAAAAATTTGTGGATTATCCAATGGAAATTTCGAGATACTATATTGGTCATCAAATTGAGCAAAAGGTGTTTCTTAAAGCAAGCTATCTAGAAAGAAAATTTGTTATTTAAACGAGCAGCAAGAGTAAAGTGGAATTTGATGAAATTCACGGCCTACAAAATGACATCCAAACGGAACAAGAACTCAAGGATGGCGCACTTGTCGCACAACCTGAGCTAAAGAACCATAAAACCTTTGTAAATTAGTAGGATATGTCAATGTCCTAAACGCATCTGTATTTGTTGAGAGGAAATGATGTAATGCTCACAGAGGATCCAACATTATAAACGCGAAAGTCGAATTTTCTTGAATTCTTTGAAAGGAGAATTGAGACCAAGAAATATTGAAGATGCGTGTCCCTGCAGGGAGTGTGTGTGTGTGTGTGTGTTGGATGGTTTGAATTTGCTAAATTTATGAGAAAATTTGGAGAATGATGTCACCACGTCAAGAAGTAGAAATGATGACTCAGTTTAAGAGGCTATAACCAGGATTTGTTGACAGCAGATCATGTAAAGTTGCTCTTATGCTATTCTGTAGTTGTTCTTGTGAGAAAGTAACAACCAGGTTGTGACAAGTTTGCTGCTCAAATGAGGAAATACTAGATTGAATGAATGCACAACACATGATCTGATCTTGTTAGTTACTGGAGTCAATGCCGAACCAAATTATCAAAGTAACCAATATTACTATAATTGGAAAATTGAAAAAACCAGGAGCAAATTCATCATTTTTCAAACTTCTACACATTGTCATTGATCAATTAGCCATGTTGCCAATTTGATCTTGATTCTTTACATGTGACAGGACAGCGGCAAGAAGCCTTTTGCTAGTTTGAAGTTCAGTGACGTGTGTTAATCCAAGCTTGAGATACTGCCTGCTGAAGATACTTGAGAGTTTTCCGAGAGTTTAACAAACCCATGAACTAGAAATCATAATTGTCCACAATAACTAATTCTATGAACTTTTGAGATGGCCTGTTCACATTCTTGCTTCGCTTAGCTGTCTTTATCTTTCTCAGAGGGATTACGACCTGCACGAAAATGATGTTTTCGAGGACGGTAGCAGAACTATTAAAATCACATATTTATAGGAAAATTAAGTTGGTAGTTATTTGCTCAAGAAATACATTTTTTTGTGCCTAATAGACACGACTCTTTTAACATGTCTTTTCATTAATATACGTGTCTCTATAACTATCAAATTAATTAGGGGATATGACTCTTCTATTTTAAAAATTTTCCAACAATCTTTTGTCATTTTCAAAATAAGAAAATATAACGGATTCTCAGCAATTCTGAAAGTCAAATATATAAGTAAAGGTATCTTACAGATTAAACTTTATGTAGTAAAATTTGCATTACAACAAATCTGAATAGTATGGTAGACAAGTTTTGAACTAACTATTCTTATTGATAAACTGTAAAAATATTTCACACATTTAACAATACAATATTATCCTTTTCTTTGTAACAATTGTCACATTAAAAGCTATTGTATCCATATCATTTCAATGAATATTTAAAGTCAAGTCCTTAAATTTTTTAGAACAGTTTAAATATTCCACATTTACATAGGCAAATTAAGACCCCTACTTTAAAGCATTTTTTCAAGCTTGTTGAGAGCATTGAAAGAGCAATCTCCCAATTTACTGCAGATACTAAGCACTAGGAATACTTGGGATAAAAAAAAAACTGAGTGCAGTGCTTCAAATTACATTAATGATGCACTTTTACTCATTGAATTCAAGACTTAACATTATATCAAACGTTGAGTCGAGGTTCTATTATGAGTGATTATTATTTCTGGACTTGAGACCCATCCCTACTTGATGTCTTGTCAATCAAGTTCTGATTAATCCTTTTAATTAAGGATCAACTTCTTATAAGGACACCAAATTCTGATTTCATACAGGCCTCAACAAAATAGTGTTTGTCCTTATTTTCTTTGTATTTGCTATTGATTTATGAAAGTCATTGGAGGACTACCATTAACCATACTTTATGATTAACAACTCATCCTTTCATTTGAAAGGGTATGAATTTTAAACCCAACACATAAATTTTCCTTTATTTAGTCTGTTGTATTGTTAAATAACGGTTTATAACCGTTTAATTGTAACTAACTTCCTCCAAAAAGACCCATGTTCAAGGTTAACTAAACACAACCTTTTAACATTTTCTTAACAAATAATAATTAAGTGCCTTTTGTACATGTTTCATGGCTTGCAGGGGTAGTTATTGAAGGACACAAACCTTCATTATTACCAGAATTATAATACCAAAAAATCCTATGATTTTGACGAAGTAACCTTATCTGTTCATATGACCTTTTTGCCTATAACGTCCCTTTCCTTGCGTTGCAAATCTCATGCATTATCAAGGTCACCTGTTTGGTTCCTTTTAAACATTTGACGGTTATATTAAAACCATTAACTATAACCTTTTTTTTGGTAACTGTCGGTAACACACTGATAAAAAAAGGTAATAATTTTGCGACATGCAAATAGAAACAGCTTTTCTTTTCTGCAGCTGACCATTTGCACAAGAAGAGATGTAGTCCCGTGCAATTACATGCACAAGAGACCTCACTAGGCATAATAACCCACTTTTTCTTTCTTTTAAGCCCACGTTGCTATATGGAATTTAGCAATTCCACCTCAAGCATCGCTTCAATAGCAAGTGCAGTGAGTCCTTGCTGATGAAGATACAGTGTTTTGCTAAGCGCAAGTGGGTATTGTGTGTACCATTTGGGTTCAATGTCAACAAACATGGCTCGTCATTTGTAATTTAATTTGTTTCCCACTAGGCATCGAGAGGCATACCAAAGGAATCAAGATAGACTAAACTCACTAAAAAACATATAATTGACAACAATCAGATGCACTCATGCATGCATGCATAGATAAACTCCCTATGCATATTTCTAATTTCCTTTTTTGGGTCTCAAAATATTTTGTGATTTATCCTTTCATGCATCCATGCAAACAATACTATCATGTGTAACAAACTACCAATAAATCATACTAAAAGAACACGTCCTTTCACTTGAAAGGCACCAAGAAGGCATTGGTTCAAGACCAATCTCCAACGAACATGTGGCAACACACTAATAGAGAATGGAAATGTGTCATATGACAACATACATGCCAACAGAAATATGGCAAGAACATCGAACATGTAAACAATTATATAAGTAGGTTTTTATTGTAAGTTAGAAATATATTTTTGTGTAAATAACCTCCATTCAAACTATCAAGTATGTCCATACTGACAATCACATGTCCAATCTATCATGTAAACTATGGTATAACAATCATGCATTCCAAAATCACTTATATAGACTATGAATTCTGCACATAATGATCTGTGTGATACTATGTACCAATTTGACTATGACAGTTGTTAATGTCACCCTTTTCAGAAACAGAATTTAACATGCTACCTTATAGAGATTCCAACTTGTTGTTTAGAAGAGTCTATTAGAGGATTATTTCACCCAATCTTTAAGCCAATTATAATGGCATTTCCAAATATTAACATCAAAGGAATGGCATGCCTTAATCAAGTAAAATCTTACTTAATCCATTCACAAAGTTGGAAGCCAATTTGTTCAACGATCCAATCACAAACTAAGTAATTTTGCCTTAAGATTGTTAGAACTAGAAAAAGGGTAGATTGGAAATGAAAGAATTGCTTGAAGTCGTGTAACAGTGACACTTTTCGTAGGGCAAAATTCGCCCTCATAATGGTACAAGCAGATTATAGCAAATTCCCTCACAAGATTCAATGAAGCAATACTTGACTATAAATTGCACTACTGAAATCAAGCCCTCGAGGATAACTTTTTCAGTGTTGTAGAATTGCTATTATTATGTGTATGGATATTTTTGTCTTTTCTATATCTATCTGAATGACTAAATCACATATTTATAGGGAGATTAAGTTGGTAGTTATTTGACCAAGAGATACGTCTTTTGGGCCCATAGTCATGACTTTTTTAATGTGTCTCTTCATCAATAGATGTATTTCCATAACTACCAAATTAATTAAGGGATAAGATTCTTTTATTTTGAAAATTCCCCGACATGGAATAGGAACATCCTCCCGACTGCGATGCTCATCCTGTAATAGTCTTGGCATTTGGTGGACTGGGTTCACTATGGAGCTAATTGCAATCCTTGTTATTGGTACCTCAAGTGAGCTTTCCATATTTGATTGATAGAAAATGATTTACTTCTGCCCTTTTGCTTGAAGCTTCTTATGTTGTTATCTTTGGTGGTTGTAACAACTGCAGAGTGTGTTTTCCTTTGAGAGATATAATTGCTGTTGTTTAGGTTAATGAAGCCTGTTGTTCAACTAAGTATATTTAAAGGAGCAACTTTGTGGTTGGTGAGATTACTTTTTATTATATGGTAAGAAGAAATGATTAGCTATTGGCTTGAAAAGAAATATATTTAGGAAATGTCATATGGGATGATGTATTACTTTAAGAAAAGGTATTGCTACTGGTCCA
Organism: Carallia pectinifolia; assembly: GCA_037832335.1. Taxonomy (NCBI): domain Eukaryota; kingdom Viridiplantae; phylum Streptophyta; class Magnoliopsida; order Malpighiales; family Rhizophoraceae; genus Carallia; species Carallia pectinifolia. The sequence continues at coordinate 17,122,426 of CM075453.1, forward strand.
AATCTTCCTTTTCTAAAAGAAATTTGAGTTTGTTTTGTAATATCTTATCTGTACAATTTTCGTAATTTTAAGACCAAAATTAAGAAGTAAGAGTATGTTTATGGATAAATGTATAGTCTCTTCAATACCTTAAATCCTTTTCCCTCGACTGAAATTTTAGCTAGCTTACCGACTATGTACTTGAGGTATGTAACAAAAGATACAAAATTGCTTTCCAATAAATTGAATACATGGCAAGACTAGTGGAGGGCGTCGGATTTGAAGGAAAAGAGGGTCAAGGAACTTATCTTGATTTAGTTTACACTATACAATATCATCCTAGGAAATTTGTGAAACAATTTTTCTATCTGCTTAGGATTGGAATGTGTCCCAATAAAATAAAGAAAGATTTCCTGACTAGTCGGGATAGTATTTCAATTATACAATTCTAACTATGCACCATGATTCTTTCATCCTCTACGCTGACATCATAAGGGTGTGTCATTAATTCTTTTTGAGTTGGCTTTTAAACTTTCTAATGCTAGTTCATTTTGCTCAATATAAAAGAAAAGAAACAAAAAAAAAAAAATCAGGAAAGCCATAATAGATAAGTTAAAGTAGTAATCTATTAGATCAACCAAGTTAAAGTAGTGATTTTACATTCCCAGAAAATGATGGATAACATGTTAGGCCTTCAAAAATACCAATTGACTTGCTGCTTTTGTTAGAGATAAATTAAAATTCCCTTTTTTGGCTTTTCTCATTCTTTAATTTTGAACAACTTTTTATTTTTATGCTGATGTGGAAGTGACTAGCTTTAATGAGCCAAACATGCATAAAAAATACACTTTTAGCATTTTTTATTTTCCAAATGCCATCTTAGTAACACTTTCCTTATATAGTAGTTCTAGAATTCTCTATTGTGCGTCAGTTCCACTACTGGTCACTGGGAGAATTTCCGGATTTCTGCCACCTCTGTGTGGCTTTATTTGCCCTTGTGGCCATGTTGTGGTGGTTTTTTTTGTCGGTGATGGTCGTCGGCTCTGACATTTTGTGTTGGGTTGGGCTCCATTTTTGCAATTGCTGGTTGTCTCTTGAGGTCTCTGACTAAGCTTCTTGACTAGCGCTCTTTCTCCCCTGCCTCCCCAATCGCCTCGCGGTTGGTGTGATGGTGGGGAAGGTGCTTTCCCTTTTGCATGTAATCAGGCCTTGTATAGTTTCTACTAGTTGGGTTTTTTGCTTGGTGGTATAGAGGCTGTGGCAGGCTGTTGGATCTTGGGGATTGGATCGCTAGTGGTTTTTGCAGCTATGGCTCTGGTTCGTTTGATCTTTTGTGCGATTCTCATGTTTGGGGGTAGGAGCGGCCGCTGTTTCCTACTTTGTGTAGCCATGATGGTGATGTACTGCTTGATTGCAGTGGTGCTCACACTGATATATTCCAGTGCCGATCTATCCCTAGTAGTTGGGGAAGATTGTGGAGCTACTGTGGATGTTTAGGTCCTGAGGCCTATAGGCTGGAGTTTTGCTCTGTTACGAGCCTTGATCTTGTATGGCCCAGCTGTTTCTTGTCTTTGCTGTCTGCCCCTTGAGTCTTTGAGTTTGTTGTGGGCTTGTCTGAGTTTGGTTGTATGTAACCAGCGTGTATGTATGGGCTACTTTTGGGCTTTGACTATTAGTTTTAAATAAAAGTTAATTTTCCTACTATTCAAAAATGCCATCTTAGTATGGATCCTCCAGAGTAAGGTGTTTCCCTTGTTTCTCTCTAGAGATAGCAACTCCATCTAGTTTCATTTAGTTGATTGTACCTCTGAGTAGGTGCTCTTACATCTTAGTCTTTTTCCCCTTCTGAGGTTAAACATCACCAACCAAAAGAAGAAGTCTTAGTACACTTATCCACCACCCCAACTTCCTTCCCACAATCCCAATAGCCTGTTGAAAACCAAACACATTATTAATACAACCACCAACCCCATCAGATCCCACACGCCCAATGGGCTTCCCTATTTCCAAAACAGTAGCAACTTGATGGATATAAAAGACTTCATCCTTATAACTCACTTATACAAGAAGAAATGACCATATTTCATTATGCCCTTAAACTGACTTAGCCCTCACTCTCCCCTCAAATACCCCAACGAAGGACCAATAACATTACCTTTTTAAGCCTACCTACCCCACCAGATTCCTTATATTGTACCAACCATTTATTCCCTAGTCAAACCAAGCAAAAAACCACAATAAGTGTACCTCAATAATAGAACTGGGGGCCTCCATAAATGAACTATTCGCCAAAACTAGTTGCATTAGATGTGATGAGGCCACACTGGAACTTGACCAAGACTTGGAAGGGGTGTTGAAGGTAACCAAAACTGTACTGGTAGGAAAAGTCCTCGCTGATAAATATTTTAGCTCAGTGTGGTCTGAGACACTCTAAAACATGCTTAGAATAAACAAGATGGACTAGAAGTGTAAAACCTTAGCGATAACACCTTTTTTGTTCCGCTTATGCAAAGAAACAGACCATAAGAGAGTTCTTAATGAAAGACCTTGGTATGTTGTAGGGAATCATATTGTAATTAAACAGTGGCCACCGCACATGTCATTAGAAGAGCTAGACTTTTCTAAGTCCTTGCTGTGGTACAAGTTCATGGGTTACCTCTACACTAGATGACCAGAGAAATGCTCATCAGATTGGAAACTTATTCGCTGGGTTAGAGGAGGTAGATTTTATCCTTGACAATGCAATAGGATGGCATAGTAACATGAGGTTATTGGTGAATACATGGGTAGACAAACCACTCATACCAGGTTTCAATAATTGAAAGGATCTAGAGAACACACATTGGGTCTCTTTTAAATATGAATGAATAGCTGACTTCTACTATTGTTGTGGATTACTATGTCACATATAGAGGAATTGCCCAAACAACGATAATCCTTACAAGCACCTAGAAACGTAGTAAAGAAACCGCAAATTTGGTCCTCAATTGAGAGCTGATCCCCCACCAAAAAGAAATTCTAAAGAGAGGTTTACCTTTGGTGCTCCAAAAAGAAAGGATAATATTGATAATCGATGGATCATCAAAGATGAGTTAGGGCAGAAAGAACGACGAAAGTTGCAAATCAGCGAAAGAAGTATGGAGCCCAACTGTCAAGCTCCTATTGGAGCACAAAACCCAATGTGATTGGTGCGGCCACTCAAACAGAGGAGTCAACGCAGCACCAATCCCTACCATTAGGTTGGGAGACACAACTAATCAGAACATTATACTGATGGAAAAAGCAGACCTAGGATTCTATGAAGAGAGGAGTCGTCATCGTCATGGACTGTAAGGGAAAAGAGATAAATCTCTAGACCTAGTGTAGCCACCCTAAAGTGTTGTGGTACCTCAATCTGGAGAGAAATACCTAATAAGACCTAAGTAGGAAACAAAAAACCTTACGAATGGTGGGCCCCCAAACCTCAAGAGGCCCAAATTCTTTTCTTTTACCCAGCACTTTATGGATGTAGATAAATGTGTAAGCTCCTCAATTAGACCAAATCCAAGCCCAAAAGCAAAGACCTTTTCTATCTAGAACTTGCAAACCCAACCATTATGGCTTTTGCTCTAAGAAACCCAGCACCTAAACAAAGTCCTCCATAAATACAAGCATGCTGAGGAGAGGGTTGAGGATTAAGAAACTAGCAGAAGCTAAAGGTAATCACCAAGGCACTCTCATCTATCCCAATTAAAGGCTAGAGCTCACCAAGACAGCTAGAAGCCAAGAAATCTAGAATAGTCCCAATAAGGCTTCAATTGAGGAAATTGACTACGTCCTAGAAACACAACTTTTACATTCTGATAATGATCCTTTGGATGCTATAGAAACTGTGGTGGTGGCTAGCGTACAACCACACGACCGCCAATGAAGACTTTGGCATAGAACTATTAAGGAATGGGGCAACCCTTGATAGTTCGAGCTCTTGATGAGCTCATTCAGAAGCACTGCCCATCCATAGTTTTTTTGGTGGAGACTATGCAGAGAAGCCTAAGACTAGAGAAATGGTGACAACAATTGCAATATAGCAAGTTAGTATATATGGAACAAAAAGGAAGAGCGGGAGGCCTAGCTTTATGGTGGCAAGAGGACTACCAAATTGAGGTACTTTTTGAAAAAAAAAATTATATCCATATAATATGTGAGAATATTGTAGGGGATGAACCATGGTATATGAGCTGCATCTATGGTAAACTACATACTGCAAAGAGAAGGGAGTATTGGGAAAACCTGAAACTATTGGAACCGAGTAGGGACTGTCCATGGCTTTGCATAGGAGATTTGATTACCATGCTAATTGAAGGGGAGAAAAAAGGTCGCAGGCCTATCAAAAAACAACAAAGGGATATCGTTGGCAATTTCATGCAACATTGCTCACTCATAAACCTAGGCTTTAAAGGAAACAAATACACTTGAACTAATCGTCAAGCCAGGGCTGCAAATGTTCAAGAGCGCCTAGACTAAGTGATAGACAATGTAGAATGGACGGAGCTATTCCCCCGAGCATCAGTCACACATGAGCTAAGAATTAGATCAGATCACTGCCCTATCATCCTTAACATAGAAGCAATCCCAAGAAGGAAATAGAGGCACTTTAATTTCAATCAAAGTGGACAACCTATGCTGGCTGTGGAAAAGCCGTTAAAAAAGGGTGGGACTAAGCTGTGGTAGGATCAAAAAACTTTATACTGTTGCAAAAACTAAAGAACGGTTGCATCGCCCTTATATATTAGAGTAGAATAACCTCTGAAGCAAAAATGCTAAAGATAAACTAGTTGAAGCAAAGACTAGCAGTGTTACAAGATGCCCTTATGACACCATCAGCTTATGAGGAGGAACAAAATATCATTGCTAAACTAGATGAGATTTGGTGAAGGGAAGAGATGCACTGGCACCAACTTTCCAGGGTAAACTAGTTAATGTATGGCGACCAAAACATGAGATTTTTCCATTCACAAGCATCTCAGAGGTGCCACATGAATTATATAGGCAGGCTACGAATGGAAAGTGGGGCTTGCATAGAGGAGGAAGGGACCATCAACCATGCAATTGTGACTTTCTTTAAAAGGATTTATCAGAGTCACAGTCCAATGAGCTTAGAGGGCCTACTGAGTCACCTTCCAAAGCTAATAACATATGACATAAACTAGAAGCTTGAGGAAGCGATGAATGATAAAGAAATTGTACCGACAGTTTTTCAACTAGGAACTATGAAAGCCCCTAGCCCAAATGGTTTTTTTAGGCTATTTTATCACCAATGTTGGGATGTGGTCAAGCCAGAAGTGTTCGCAATGGTGAAGAGTTTCTTCCATAGTGGACATATGCTAAAGGAGCTGAACCAAACATCTATTATCCTAGTTCCTAAGGTTAGTTAGCCAACGCAAATAAGCTAGTATAGACCAATTGGCCTTTGTAATTTTGCCCACAAAATTATTTCAAAGGTTCTAGTTAACAGACTCAAGCCATTGCTCAATGACTTGATTGCTCCCTTTCAAATGGCTTTCGTGCCAAAGCGTCCTATCTAGGATAACATCTTTATAGCCCAAGAGGTCTTCAATGCATTGAAAAAAAAAACATAGTGGCAAATATAGAATGGCCATCAAACTTGATATGCAAAATGCATATGACAAGGTTGAGTGGAGTTTTTCTATAGCAAACAAGTGCTACTAAGGATCGGTTTCTCAACTAATTGGGTACAGAAGATCATGGAGTGTGTTACAATGGTGTCGTACCAAATTTTGATTAACGGGAATTCGATGCCTATATTAACTCCCTCACGAAGACTTTAACAAAGAGACTCACTCTATATTTATTTATTCTTTTTTTTGTCTCTAATATGCTGTCTAGGATTTTGTGTGGGGCGATAAAGAGGAGCACGATTTCAGGCTTCCAGATAAGGCCACATTGTCCTAAACTATCTCATATTTTCTTTGTAGACAATACACTCTTGTTTGGAGATGTCACAATAGAAGAAGCACACAATCTAATGCAACTGATCGAGGATTTTTGCCTGGTCTTAGGACAGGCAATAAACAAACATAAATCCAGAGTAGAATTCAATGTCACTACCCTGGAGGTGACGCGATGGGCAATATGTCAAATACTGGGCTTTGGACTACTAAAAAGTAAAGAATACTACTTGGCATTGCCCATCAAAATTGCACAATCTAAAGACAAAGCCCTGCCCTACATTTTAGATAGGGTGGAAAAGAAAGTTGTAACTTGTAAGCAAAAGCTTCTATTACAGGGAGGAAGGGAAGTGCTTACAAAATTAGTAGTAACAACTGTGTCACTTATGCTATGTCTATTTTTAAATTCCTAAGTACTTGTGTACCAAGATAAATAGCAAAGTGTCTAATTTCTGGTGGGGGTAGAAAGAAGAAGAAAATTGTATTCATTGGACCAGTTGGCATAAGTTATCAAGAGCCAAAGCGGATGGGGGCATAGGATTCTAAGACATAATCAATTTTAACTAGGCTCTCCTAGCTAAGCAATTTTGGAGGCTTGTTAATGAACCCTCGGCACTACAAGCACAAATTTTAGAGCCATTTACTATCCCACGGGGAATTTTTTTTCAAGTAAGCAAGGCAAGCAAGCTTCATGGGGATGGCAAAGTGTTCTCCAAGGTAGAGATTTACATGAGAAGGGCTTACGATGGAAAATAGAATATGGTAAAAGTGTGTTCATTTAAGAGGAACAATGGATCCCAAAGTTGCCATACCATTGAGCTTGGAAAAAGAACATGACACCCTCATCTAGAACTTTACAAAGTTAGGACAACACACGGCGAAATCTGGCTACCATCTCTCCAAGGTCAATTAGGAAGTCTTTAGTTCCTAGGCAAGTTAGTCCACACTAGCCAACCCACAAATATGGAAGAGAATTTAAAGCTTGAAAGTCCTACCAAAGATTTGACACCACGTATAAAGAGCCACTAGCAACCAACCACCTACACAAGTAAACTTGTACAAAAAGAAGGCCATAGCAAATTGGGAATGTCCTATATGTGGAGGCAAGGCAGAAACTATTGAACACACTTTTTTTTTCTACAATCATGTCAAAGCGACGTGGTTTGCAAGCCCACTCGAATACAAGCCAAATCCATATTTTCTAGCATGGTGGAAGCAAATCTTTGAGTCCCTAGCTATTGCCAAGCGATTGCCTATGCTTGCTAAAATTGCTATTTCATGCTGGCATATTTGGAAGGTACGAAATGAGGCTTGCATTGAGGGGATTTTAGTGAACCTGAGGATTACTATCAATCAAATTAGAAAGGACTTTATGGAGTTTCTGAATTTGCCAGTCACAATACCATCGAGGCCTTTACCTGGGTACCAATGAGACATAGCTTGGTCATCGCTAGCTCAGGGGTGTGTGAAAATTAATTGCGATGCCTCTTTTGACAAAGAAACTAAGTGGGCTGGCATTAGAGTAATTTTTAGAGATCAACATGGTAAAGTGGTGGAGGGATGTCCTAGGAGGAAAAAATTTAACTCAACTTTGATGATTGAAGCTTGGGTAGTGAGGGAAGCACTTCCAGTAGCAATACGAAGTGGCTTGATTAAAATGATTGTTGAAACCAATTCCCTCCAAGTTTATGAAGCTCTAAAGGGAACCAATGAAGATTGGCCGTGGGAGATCAAGCCCTTATCAAGGACGCTGCAAGATTGATGGACTCTCTAGGCTAATGTTCTTGTAAACTCATAAGTAAAGCTGCAAATAGGAGAGCAGATTGGGTTGCTAGGAATGTAAGAGCTAGTTCCTGTCCTACAGACTAGGTAGGGAACCTACCCCAATCCCTCTTATAATATCTATGTGCATATTCTACTACTTAATGGAATTATATTTTCAAGAGTTTCAAAAAAAAAATGCAATCTTAGTATTGAGTCATGCTTCTAAATTTCTTGCTACTAAAGGAAGCTAATATCAATAAATTACTTTTTTTTTTTTTACTTTTTGTTGGAGGAAAAAGTATGCCTCATCACTTCCACATCTTCTTCCTTTTCCAAATTATGACCCATGACCTAGTCTTAAAGGCAAGTTGTTGTTTATGGAAAATTTGGCCTCAAATCACATCTTTACAAAAGAGGAAGGTGCTAAACACAATGGGGTCATCCAGACAAGAGATTAAAAAGAAGTGAACACAAGCCTACCATTAATCAAAGCCTCAACTCTTTTTTTTTTTCTTTTTGTATAACAATCACAAATTATGCATGAAAATACTACAAAATTACAATTTAATATTTTACCTACTAAGCAAATTAACTTGGGGCAGAAAAGCAACATGTGCTTGTCTTTAATTGCTTCCATTGAGCCTTTAAACCTGGGTGTTGTAGTCAGACACCCATGTGGAATAAAGAAGATTGCAACTAAGACAAAAAAAAAAAAAAAGATTAAATTTAGACCAACCTTTATTCTGATAATAAGACCAAAAACAAATGAATTGCAAGGAAACAACAAAGAATAGCGCAGCAGCAGCAAACCTAGATGACAAGATGCTTTATATCTATTTTAAAATTTTTAGTGATGCTGAGAGTAATTGTTTAAAATCATCTGTCAGCTTTTACTCTCTTTGTTTTTTTTTTTTAATTTAAGTTTGGTGTTCTTAACTTTACCCCAGATTTTGGAATTTGTCAAATGATATCAAAAAAACATTCTAACTTTGTTCATCTTAAATTCTTAATTATTATATTAGAGAATAGATGAACATATCTATTATATTATATCATGGTTTCTATATTTTTTAAAATTATCATCCAAAATATTTTCATTTACTTGGAAAATATACAAATGATATAATGCATAATAATTTCTATTTATTTATTTTTTAAAAATAGATTTTTTTCGCATTGATATATTCTTTAAAAAAAGAAGTAGATAATTAATACATCGATTATTCTAAATTGAAAATATATGAATTATAATATATTTTGTGTGTAATGAGATAATGGCCCTTGATAAATACTCCCACTATTTAAAAATTGGAAAATTGATCTCGATTAGAGAAACCACATTAATTACTTTAAATTTAAAGTATATTAATGATATGTAGAATATTTGTATTATAATATATTTTGAATTTAGTGACAATAACAAGTAGATATTAATTATTTGTTAAATGATTATAAATAAAAAAAACTTGCTAGTTTATAATGCATACTTATTTGTATTTTGAAGAAAACATCAAATATATTATCTTTTTTTTTGGTTTAAACTATTTTCTTATTAATGTTTTAATATTTAAGAAATAAACGTAAATAAATTACAATACTTTGTGGCGCGGGTATTAAAACTATATTTTTGTTTATTTCTTATCTGAAGTTATTTAAATTTTTATGTGGTATTATATTTAACAAAATTAAAGATTGTGCAAATCCACATGTAGCAAGGTGATGGTTGTTGTTGACCGTGGGTTCCGCTACCACTGGGCCTCGCTTGTGAACCTACAAAATAGTGAGGCTTGGGTGGGCGAATACCCTGGCGTAAACACTCTAACATTCAAGTCAGTAAGAAGTCAAGGGTGATTGAGATGGCCAAGGAAGGTCCTTAATGGAGGCCCATTGTGAGGAGGTTCCAAAGGTGGACCCAGTCGGTGTACTATGGTGCTTACAAGGGTGTGTATTTGTGATGGAGACCTAGAATAGAGAGAAGGAGGTTGCCTGTTGGAGGGCCTAGGCATTCTCTGAAGTGAGGTACGTTTGGATCTTCGAGTCTAGAAGCCCTTTATTCAAATGTGCTCATCTGGGTTTTATACTTATCTGTGCGTTGACGATAGGCTAATGTTTGAAGACACCAGAACTCCATACGTGATGGATGAGACATGTGTCTACCAGTAGGAAGCTTGAGGGAGCGAGGGCTAGGGTATACACCATGAGCTATCTTGCGAGTTTTCATTGGGTGAGCTCTAACGAGCTAACCAGGGGAGCTGCCAAGTAGTCCTTACAAGCTGTTGGTGAGCCCTTGTTGGGCCGCTTGATTAGAGCAAGGCTTGGGCCTGAGGCTGTGATAGGCCATATATATCACTTGCCCCCCTTTTAAAAGTAGAGAAAGGTCTTTTCTCTACTGATAAAGGATCTTCTTGTTTTGAATTTTAAATTATGTGTTGTCGCTTAGCAAGGTTGTGTCCTGTCATAGACATCCTTTTCATTAATGGTCATGTCGGTCCTTTAGAACCCTATTTAAATGGTCAACTTTACCAGTCAGCTTTGCAAAAAATTTCCTTTCTTCGCCTCAATCTTTATAGCTTCTTAGTTCTTTCGAATTTTGCAAAAGAAGATGCCAATGACTAAGGCTTAAGAAAAGCGAAACCTTCTAGGGGTGGTTTTTCTAGCAATGCTAGTATTTTTGCCTGCAGTGAGTCGGGGTGTTTGGCTCATAGCGTATCCTCTCAGATGACTAGCCAGTTGGTGACAAAGGTACAGAGAAATTTTCCTTCTAGTTACCAGCTGCGTCATCCCAATGTACTGGTGAGGACCTGCCATCCTTCTTAGGGATATTTTACCTTTTACTTAAAGTCTGTATTGTCGAGAATTCTTTTTTTTTTTTTAGATGTCGTGCTCGAATTCTTTCGCTATTACCAGTTATCCTTCTATCAAATCCTCCCAAACTTTTGGCAATGATTATTGGACTTGAAAGTCCTTTGAGATTGATCCAATCTGGAATTGATCACTAGGGTATTATGCCTGGCTTTTATTTGTAAAGTTTGCGGATAAAGAGTCTAGAATGGCTTATTTGGTCATTTCGGGGGACTAGTTTCAGATAAGCTTAGCAAAGGTCTCCTGAGCATGCATAATTATAAAAATTATTTCTTTTTTCGCTCGCTCGTCCGTGCCTCTTGACCATTCTGCTGATTTCACTTCGCTAAAGAAGTTGTATTCTGAGGCTCTCGTCCTGTCCCCCCAAGAAGAGGAAATCTTTGTAAAATTGAAGGATTTGGATCATGACCTCGAGGGGGAGAAGCTCGGAAGCAATGTGCTCATTTGGCAGTATAACCCCAAGCTAGCCATGAGGGAGGTTGAGAGCTAGAAGAAATGTTCGAAAAAGCAAGAGGCTTTGTGAGAGGCAACAAACAAGGAGGAAGGAGTTAATTTAATGAAGAGAGGCCAGAACCGAAAGGCTACTGTAGAGACTCCTTATGTCATTCCTTAAGAGTTTTGGGGAAATGAGGAAGACATTGAGGAGTTTGGGGAGCCTCTCATACAGAGTTCAAAGAGGACCAAGGCTATAGAGTCTGTTAGTGTCCGAATTCCTGATGCTGTTGAGGTCGTTGTTCGGGAGTTATGTCAAGCTTTTTGTGGCGAAGAAATCACAGAGCTATTTCCTATCAACTCGGAGTCCACTAGAGTGAGTAGTCGAAAGAGAAAGAAAAACAATTCTCTTTTTGGGTATGTCGGTAAGGATTTGTTGTCGCCATTGAATGCTAAGAACTTATCTTCGTTAGTTAGCAATCCTTACTCAAAAAGGCAGACGAATGCTCGGGACTTAGGCATTTTACTTCGGTCAATACGTTATCCCACTGAGCACAATTTACTACATTCAGGGACCTACCACGACCTCGCTTTATCTCTTTACGAGAGGTTGGCGGCTTTGAACGCTTGTTTTCTTGCAGGATAGGCTATATTCGGAGCCTAGCTGCAGAATTTGACTTTTTTCACGGGCAAAGAAAAGCAATAGAGGATGTTGTTATCTTATGGAGGGGCGAGTTGGATGCCATTAAGGGTCTATCAAAGGAAAGTGCTTGAGCTGCAAGCTCTAGGGGTCGTAGTGTAATTAGAGGAAGCTGGTCTAATGGAGGCTCTTCGAGCTGAGATTACTCACTTGATGGAAGAGAGGGCCAGCACAAAATCTTCTATTTTGGAGCTTCAGAGCAATCTTGCCAAGGCTACATCTACTTCGAAGTCTCAGAGCAAAGAGGTTGCAGTCCTACAATTTGAATTGGTAGGGGCTAGGTCTCTTACAGAATCTCGAGGTAAGGAGGTCACAGACCTTCAGCTAAGGTTGTCAGAATTGGACCAGCCATTAAACTAGAAAAAGTTAGTAGTTTAAGGTTGAATCAGTTTGATGCATGTGAACACCTACTAGCAAGTGCACTAGTCACTAAAGTAATATAGATAATGAATAGAGTATTATCCCACGAGAATTGAAGATAAACAAGTATTGAACCACATATTAATCCTAACTTTATTTAAAAGACCGATTTTAACATTGTGAAACTAACTAAAAAAAGAATTTGAAATAAACAAATTGAATCCTAAAAACAAAGACATATAATTAGGCAAGAATATATGAAGAGTTGAGTGCTAAGTTGAATTCTCTTATTGTCGAGACTAAGTCTATTATAGAGGCTCAAGGCGAGCATGAGGAGATGGTTCAGGCTATTGTGGAGAGGATCAAGAAAGAGGTGCTTGTAGAATTCTAAGCAAGGATGGGCAAGATGGTCAGAATTGGTTATGAGCGTGGGGATACAAAGAGGCCATTCAAGATGCCTCACAATTGTGTTCGCACTGCAACATTTCTTCTCTGTCTTTTAGTTAGAAGGAATAGTTGAAGTCGTTTTAGTCATCTGCTTGTCATTCTTGTTTTGTAATAGTTTTTCTTTCCTGATTTTAATAATAAGATTTATATTCTATGTTCTTCTGTTGACTTCCTTCTCTTTCTTATGCCTTCTGTTGCCCTCTGACTTTGTTAGGGGTTTTTTGTAAAATCATGATCTTAGGATCACGGAGTAGCAGCCGTCAATCGTTTAGGGCTGTTTGCCAAAGATAAACTGCTCCAAGAAATCATCGCTTTGTATTTGAATAGATGGGGCCTCAATTCAGAAAGCGGCTTATAAAGGTCAAGACTCAACTTTTCTTCCCTTTACTAGTCATTCTTTTCTCTCCCAAAGGTTTTTGGCTTTAAAGATTTCCTTCTTTGACATTTTGACTGTTCCTTGGTGTTGTGAAGGTGTCTAGGGGTTAAACGTACTAGGTAAAGAGCAAGTTCCTTCTTCCTCTAAAGATTGTCGAAGGAAGGATGTCCCACATGGGCATGGGATTCCTCTTATGGCTCCTCAACTTGCAAATCAGTGCATCCATCCCCTTCTTAGTCTTGTGGTCATGCCGATTGTGCCACTAGCCAATTTCCTTCCAAATTAGACAATGGGACTGTTAACTTCAACTTGAGTTGAAAGTTCTACATTCTTTAAAGGTATACCCTATCAGTTCCTTCCAAGGCTTCCCTCAAAGGGCATGCTGTCCTCCTCTTAGGTATATAGTCTATGTTGAGCAGTTGGAGGCTGGGCTTTACCTTCCAATACTTCGGGGGCGCACAGGAGTTTTTTAATATTTTCATAATTGCTCTTACCCAATTAGTCTCAAAAGGTTGGAGGCGCTTAATAGGGTTGATAGCCTTGGGTATAAAATCTAGAGTTAAGTTAAACGGGAAAGTTTTTTGCCATTGTCTCTCAGTGCGGGCTGTCTACAATTCAGTGGGAACTAGCTTGTACAATGTAACCTTATGTAGTAAGTTCACAGTAGATTTGAGGGCCTGGGAGGGGCAACCTACTTCACAGCCCTTTAACCCGATGAACTATTTTTTGTGCATTTTTCAAAGGGTGAGAATGTGAGGTTTCATCAAGTTTGGAATGGTCAGGTTTTCTTTGGGCTAAACCATTTTGCTAGAAATTGAGGTAAGTGAGGATGTGTGGATGAATTATACCTTGCATAAAGGAATTTTGTGGACTCTATTGTTGTGGAGGTCATAAAGGGACATTTGTTGATTTTGTTACTGAGGAAAGACGGATTGAGTGTGGGGCGATTGTGCCTAGGGGAGAAACCAAGCCCCATCTTCCTTCGACTTTTAGGATGGGAAAAAAGTACGCTAGGCTTCTAGAGCCAGTAGTGCAACCCAATGATTTAACCGAGGGGGTAGATGTTCAAGACATTACTTCTTTTGGTTCTGAGGAACTGAAAGAGATCAACCCCAAGCCTGCCTTTAGTTCATGTAGGATGGTTTTGTTGTTTCTTTGTTTTGCGTAGTGCTTCGAACAATAAATTTGGAGTTTTGTGTCTCTCTTTTATGATTCATGTAGGTGCTATTAGTACAAATAGTTCTTGTGGCACAGCGAGCTCTAAATTCTTTAATAAAGCCTTCTGTTTGAGTGCTTGCATCAATCAATTTCTCCCCAACCAGATTCCCTCTACAGCTTTTATTGGAGATACCTAGGTTATTGACATGACTAACAATAAAATGGGAGAATTGGGTGATGACGTCCATGCCTTTTTGGGCCAACTAAGCTCTAAGTTCTCTCACGTTCTTGCGCAAATTTCATCAAGTCCTCCTCCACAGTCTTTTGTTCATTCTTCGATAATGTCTGGATCCCTGCCTTCACAAGTTCCTATGTCTCTAGGGATGAGAGATGGCAGGGGGGTCACTTCTGGTGTTAACATGTTGTCTCAAAGTGGGACCAATGCTGTTTCTTCACATGCTCCAACGACTGTCACTGCTATTAGCCAGCCTTTTGGTATTCCTCTTTGAAGTGTTCCAGTAGTATTACTGAGTGCAGGCATCAAACAACTAGGGGAAACTCCTCCTGTAACCGTAGTGGTTGATTCCAGGTATGAGGGCAAAGCTAGAAAATGGCCTCAATTGGATATATGGCCAGCCTCTTTCTTAGTTAACCTTATACTGAGTTGTTTAAAAAGGAGTGTCGTCGTCTTCGATTCCGTCTTTTTCCCCAGAGCTAGAGCTTTCTTCCTTAGCCAACTTGTTAATCACGTGAGGGGGGTCGAGCTATCTATTCCTTGTGAACTGGCTACAAGTTTAAAGGAGATATAAAAGCTTGCTTTTAATCTTGAGAGCAAAGTGTCCGTGTATCTTCAATCCATTACTCTAATCCACACGAGAATTGATCATTTGCTTGTAGGTGGAGACGACTTTAAGAGTTTAGTGAGGATCTAGAGAATAAGTTGGCCGAAGAAAAGCAATGTCACTTGCAAGCCATCAACGAGCTCACTTTTTCTAGGGAAGAGAATTTGCGATTGTCAGTTTGAGTTAATGAGTTAGAGGGCTCCCTAAAGGAGGAATGCCAATTTTGTGTCGATTCTGAGGCTGCGGTTGCTAGAGACAACTTGAATTGTCCACTAAAATTCACGTTCTCCAAGAGAAGATAAAGCAGATGGAGTTGGGGCTGCATCCCATATCGGCCAATTATGATTTTTATGAGTGCGTTGCTCATATTCGTGATCTTGTCAAAAAGTAGGGTGCAACCCTAGATTTGAATTGTTCATGTTGGCCTTATCCCGAATGTGCACCTAAGGATGACTTGAGCGGAGAGCCAAGCTCTTCAATAGCAATTAAGACTCGACCTCCCAAGTCTTCTCGTGGTCCTCTTGCACAGGGAATTTAGTGAGGGAGAAACCAACATGTAATAATGCTTACAAGAGTATAGAATGCTCGTATTTTTTTCTTAAGTTTTTGTTTAGTTTGTTTAAGCACTATGTAGGTCACGTTTCCTAACTTTCTTTCCAAATAATAACTGACTTTTTTCTTGTGATGTTGTTTGCTTGTTTTTTTTCTCTAGTTTTGCAAGCTATAGTAAGTTGCATTCTTTGGTTTGCACTGATTTTTGTGGGTGTCGTTTAAACTTCCCATTTTGGGCACTTCTTTCTCTTTAATGCAGGACGACTGCCTTTGGATTCCTTTAGAGCATTCATGCACATCTACCATTATTTCCATAATTTCAGATTTTATCCTTAATTAAGGGGGATGAATAAAAGAATCGCTACAAATAGGATTCAATCTCATGCTTTCTTTTATCTTTATTTTGAGAAGATAATCCCAAAAATCTTTAATGGATTTTTTTGGCTTTTGGCATGGTGTTTCTGGAAAACTCCTCTTTAGATTGTGATGGTTTGAGGTGTTATCGAGGTTAGTCAGTCCTTGTTATTCTTCCTCACAAGATGCATCGACCCTTGACACCTAAGAGGATTTTGTGGTGCCAAGTCCTTACGAGGGGCCACTAGTCTCCTTGTAGGTCTTGGCCACACTAAGATGTGATTTGGTGCATTTCATAAGACTTCTTGAGGAGACCATCACTACTCATATTCCCTTCTTCGACAAAAAGACTAGGATTATCTTGAATGGATGCCAACTTGCTCTGGCTTCACATTCCAGTTTTACCTGTTTGTGCTAGGTCTTTGTGCTACTAGGCTTTGGGAGTTACATGAGGCTTCTGTAGTATTTGCAAAAGATCTTCGAGTGGCTCATCAACAGTCTTAAGCACTGATGTTTATTGGGGTCTTAAATCACCTATTTTTCATGAAATGAAAGTCTCTTTTGTACAACAACATTCATGTAGTGAAGCCTCATCATGCAATGAACGGTTTTGTCCAGGTAATGAAATTCCTTTCTTAATGAAGCTTTTGTATTTAAACTTTCATATAATAAAAACATCGTATTATTAAAACTTCCAAGATCATGAGCGAAACTTGGGTTTGTGTGATGCTTTTTATGATTTGTGTGATATCCTAACGATGGTTCAAAACCCTCGAACTTGTTTCTGTTGTTACTAAATGCCAAAAAAGATAAGTTTGGAGAGGGTTACTCGAACAATATCTCAGCCAGGGTTAGACATTTGAGTTTGTCCATTAGGGTTGATATTTCTTCGCCCTTAGGTTTTGATCCATGATTCATGAATTTGATTGTAGGCTTGATATAAAGGTTCGACTATTTTGGGAATCTGCGGGTGAGAGTGCTCGAGAAACTTTAACTATTAAGAGCTGAAATGGGCTATCTCCTGTTGGAACGACAAGCTTCCTACTGTGTAGCATTTATAGGGTGGTGTGCTGTCATTAAATGTCAAGTGTCGAATCATCCTTTCACTTTGCATCTACTGTGTGACATATATTTAGCCATCATAGGGAACTTTGGTCTATGTTCTTGTCAGAGACCCTTTTCTCCTTTTTTGGTCTTTCAGTCGTCTGCTTTACCACTACTTGATGTCCACACATAGCTCGAGGAATAGAGAAGAGGGCTTATAAATGCATGGGACTTAACCTTTTTAGGTGTTCATCTTTTGCTGTTCCTCAATCATTTCCCCGAACTTGGGCTTCCTTAGTCTCCAATCTGTGTTGTTTTCCATAGATTCAGCCTTGTTGGAAGGGCACTAAAAACTTTTCCAAGTGGCTCACTCTCTTTATTTGATCACCGTGAGTGAGTGCGACATTTGGGAATTCTCAGGCTTGACTAGGATCAGGCATCGCTTCCAACAACTGATGCACGCCTTCACACACATCCTTGTGTTATTTGAGTTTTTCCCAATTTTAGAGGATGCTGCGCAAAGCAATGGTAAGCAATCCTTTGATGCACACTTCTTCGATGCTCCCTTAGTTGCTTATTGAGTTTTGAAGGTGTTAGAGCTTTTAGTCAATTTAAGCCACCTACTTTGTGTCAGCAAGCTTCGTGAGTCATTTATAGTGGTGTTTTTAGGTTGTACTGGATGCCTCGTCTTCCTTATTTGTCTCACGCAATCAGCAAGAGCTTTTTTAATAAATCGTGCTGTCAGATTTATCCTCCAGGCACCAAAGGTTCTTGCAGATTCTGCAAGTGTCTGTAAATGGGAGGTGGATGTGGGTCTTCTTAGTCGGTAGTTCTGCCTCTACCATCACCTTCACTCTTAGGTGTCGTGCCAAGTTTGTCGCGGGCTGCTGACCTCTATCCAGGCTTTACTAACCTGGGAAGGTCTTTAAGAGTCATATGAGAATGACTCTATCCTCAACTTAGGTCAGTAGCCAAGCAAGACTCCTTGCAAATTCTTCAGCAGCTTCGTGAGGCTTATCTTCAAACTTCCATGTACTCTAGTGATTTTGATAGAATTGGCTTGTGTAACTTTCAAAGTATTTTACAACGTATACCGAACCAACTCACTAAATGAAAAGAGAGCTTAACTAAAGTCTTTTCTTGTCTTTTCCAAATCATACAATGACTTGAACCCTACTGAATCAGCGAACTATATGGTTGTATAAGGTCGTGGTACCTTGTTTGTGAACACTTTCCTTAACTCGAGCTAACTCTTGGGCATAGTAAGCTCGTGTTGTGTTGCTGGAATCTCAAGGTTTACTAACCGTTGACAGTCCTTATACATCGTTGGGTAGAGTATTTATACAGACCGTTAGCTAGTTAGTAGTCTTCAAACGCGTTGGGGTATTGCCCCTACTTAAATTGTATCCTGTTAGACAATTTGAAGGCGCCCTCCTAAGTGTTAATCTATTTTCATATCATCATCCATTGGTGGACTTTAGATGTGCTCGAAGATTAACCCAGTGTGGGTTGTCATCGTTCAACAGTCCTCAGATGCCATTAAGAGCTAGTCTGTTACAGAGTTGGTGGTCCTTAGACACCTTTAGGATCCAATCTAAGGTAGGTTGTTGTGAGTTTGGCAGTCTGTGAGATGCCTTTAAGATTTACTCATAGTCTTTTCAGATAGGTAGACTGTTCATGGCCTGCCTAGTCTTGATTTTGGAAGAAAAGTTTGCCCCTCATTGCGGGCTTGCTTGTTGTGAACTATTGTTCATAGCATGTTACATCTCTTTTCTGATAAAGATTAGCTTTTGAGCTCTACTCGCTACCCTTTCTCTAAGACCGTCATTACCCTACTGAACTGTTTTTCGACATGTGGCATGACATGACAGATTGTAGAGGCTGTTGCACGAATTTTGCAAATTCACTGCCTTATCGAGCTTGATTAATGATCTATTACAAATTTTGTGACTGACGCCTTTGTACCTTCTGCAAAACTGTCATGAATGGCAGTCAACATGTCTCTTCAATTTCTAAGCTAGGGAGTAGTATATAAAGGACTTATGTACTTGAGGGTTATATACCATCTTCATCACTCTTTTGACTTAATTTTTTTACCCTTTCGAAGTTATCTTAAGAACCAGATGTCTACTCACAAGAAAGTGCCTCCACAACATTGGAAAACTAATGAACACAACCTTGAGCAGGTCACCTCCTATTATTATGGTTGTGAGGTAGGTTACCCCCAATTACATTTTTTAGAAGTATTTCCAAGATTTATAGGGGAACGACAGTAGACCCAAGCAACATATTCCTCATTTCTTGTTTGGTGGGGAAGGCTTTATGTGGAAGACAATCATTCCTTTACTACAACCTCCCTTTCTCTCTTTCTTCAGAGATCTTATGGGCCAGCAATGGGACATTCACTCTATGTTTGTTTCTACCTATAACCTTAGTTGTTCCCTTGGGAGATCTTCAACCTAAGCGGGAAGACCTCAACCTTGGGCCGCAGAGTGCCTTGTCCCTCCTCTTCACCAATGTTTGAGGTAAAAAACTTGGAAGGGAAGGGGAATGAGTCAGCTCCTACGCTTAACACTTATAGCTGATTCTCACTTTGTTTTCAAATGACCCCAAATTTTTACAAGTGTACTTGATTTCCACTATTAATGTATATGTTGAGCTTTGTACCGGAGGGTACAGGCCAGTACCCAACCTTAAAAGAGTTGTATTATTTGAAGCTTCATCATTTGAACAAGTCATTGAAAAATGTCCAAAAATACCGTCACACAAATTTCACTTTGTTGATTATGCTTACCTACCAAACCGGTACAATGACAACACTTATCCTACAGGTATGTAACTGTGATATAATATTGGTCAGGAACATTCTGATTTATCCATCAATTATTATGTACACTAATCAATTTTGAATTTAATATGATTAGATGTCATTGGAAAGTTGACAATCCTTAGAAAAAAAGAAACAACTCATGCCAGTGGGAGAGAAGCAGCAAAAAAGAGAAAATTTTGTGACATTACCAGAGTAAGCTAGGGGGAAAAAAAAAAAGAAAAATTGTATGTATATATACTTGGAGAACTTGCTTACCAACTAAGAATATGATATAACAAGGCCATTTCTCGCATATCAAAAAATATATAGGTTACTCTGTGTGATAAATTAACAGATTCAATTTCTGAAGATTGGTACACAACAAGATGCAGCCTTCAAATTGTGATAATCACAGGCACCATGGTCAAAAAATTCAACAGTAAAAAGTATTAATGTACAAATTTAATCTTACATATGCATGTGCTATTTGACCCTATACAATAATTACACAACTACTTTCTCACACCGAAAAAGATATTTAATTATTTATACGGTATGGTCATTATCGTCAAGTTTATTTATTTTTATTTAATTTTCTGAAATGTTCCCATTACTCAATTCATCCATTATTTTAATTGGCGTGAGAAACATAAACAGGCTAATACACCCTGTCAATGTCCTCTGCTTCCAAAGTGTATTTCAACTTAGACATCAAAGAGAGTAATGATATCAGACAAAGGTACAAACATTTCTTACCTAAATTGAATTCCTCTATATTTCATATTATTTACATCAAACTAAATTCAACTCTCTTTCTGTAATAGATTTTGGTTGAAAGATTCATCCATAACATTGATGACAAAAACACCGCAACAACCTCCCCAAAAACAAATATGGCTACACTCAAAATTTTGAAATGGGACGACAATGAAAGGGTTGCTTTCATAATCATACTTACAATTTTCATCTTCATATACTCGAATGGATTACCACTGAACATCGAGGAGGACAACCATTGAGATGGCATAAATGAATTACAAGAGCCTGCACTAAAAGAAAAAATTAAAAAAGAAGAGCTCAAAAATGAAAGAAGCAAGAGAGACACATTCAAGTGATCATTGAAGAGAAAGCTGCAATATGAAGATGAAGAACCCAGTGGGGAAAACAATCCACATTAACATTTGGTTCCCCCTTATTATTAATTTGCTTCATTTTCTTTTGTCTTATTATGTCCAATTTAATTTCTTTTTGAAAAACCCTTTTATGGCTACGAAGATGAATATAATGGTCAGTGTTTAAAATATAATTTTGAATTTTCAAATATTCTTCATTTACATATTTTCCTTTCAAATAATTAACTGCCAATAATAAAACAATTAATAATGAATGTCAACGAGTGTTAGGCATTTTTTAAAAAATATTCATGATAATTAGTTATAATTTCATGTAAACATATTAGTTTTGGATATTAGTTATAATTTGCAAATTACAACTTAGTCTTAAGAGCAAAATTAATAACTATTCATTTTGATGTTGGCATAATGGGACCCTGACTATTTTTTTTCCGAAATAACAAACCAAAAATGTGAAATATTGACTACATCCAATACCACAATTGAAGAACAAAAACTGCGCCACATTTTTAAATATAAAGGTTGCAATTCTTTTTTTTTTTTTAAAGGGATGAAATGATTATTTAATTGATGCTAAGGTTACAAATCTGAATTCATGGTGACCTATGTAGATGGTCTTTATTATTACAAAAGTATAAAAAAAAAAATGTCCATGCCAATAATTAGAAATTTAATAATTAAAGTCAACAAATGTTACAAAATTTTTTTAAAACATTTATGGTCAAACATCATTCAAGAAGAAAGTTAAGAGCATAATAATGTCTTTCTTCACTATAGCAAACGTATTTTAGATGTTCATATATTTATTTTCTTCATTTTGTGAGTAATTAATCATTAATGTCGGACGATCGACATTTTTAATATAATTTTCAATTTTCAAATATTCTTCATTTACATATTTTCCTTTCAAATAATTAACTGCCGATAATAAAACAATTAATAATGAATGTCAACGAGTGTTAGGCATTTTTTAAAAAACATTAATGATAATTAGTCATAATTTTAGGTAAAAACATTAGTTTTGGATATTAGTTATAATTTAGAACTTACGACTTAATCATAAGACCAAAATTAATAATTATTCATTTTGATGTTGGCATAATGGGACCATGACTATTTTTTTCCCAAAATAACAAACCAAAAATGTGAAATATTAACTACCTCCAATACCATAATTCAAGAACAAAAATTGCACCACATTTTCAAATATAATGGTTGCAATTTTTTTCCTTTTTTTAAGGGATGAAATGATTATTTAGTTGATGTTAAGGTTACAAATCTGAATTCATGGCGACTTGTGTAAATCATCTTTATTATTACAAAAGTATACATAATGTTCATATGATGGAATTGCACAATCAATATCGAGATATGATTGAAGATCGGTCCCCACAACATATTAAACGAGTTATACTATGTCAGAAGGAAAGCAACCGTCACTAGGGAAAAGCTTACCATGAGATTGAATTTATAAGAGCTTGAAATCAAATGTACAAAATGCTCTATAGAAATTGAGTTATATTAACTACGATTCTAGTTTGCTTTAAAAAAAAAGGCATCAAGATTGAATAAACAATGATTTAACTATCGAACATTTTTCAAGTACAATAACATTGCATTTAATAAAAGCAAATCTTCATTGTATACAGCAGAAGCCTCCAAAAATGGTTCACCAAAAAATTTCATACCATTCAAATTATCAACACTAAATACCAAAAAAATTTTGAAACCCGTGCAACGCGATACACTTCCCTAGTTTATGTATATATTTTCTAACCTACTCCATCAACTATTATTGATGCATGTAGCTATTTTACCTCGAAATTTAAAACTATAGAGTAAAATTTTAAAACTAAATGAAATCATTGATTATTACTCAACCTTGCTTTGCTTAATCTTTCTTGGAATTTATTTGTTGGTGTTAATTGTTGTTACAAACACCAATTGCTAAATGCTATCATTAATTGCTGATTAATGTTATTGATTGTTTTTGCCAATGAATAAAAAAAAGTTTATTGCATTTGGTTAATTGGCAGTTGTTAATGTTTAAATTATAAAACGACTATTTAGGGTTAGATATAAAATTTTAGAGATATAGAAAAAAAAAGTTATCGATTATTATTGGATAATTAAAAATATTTTAATCTAATATTTCTTATCAACAACTATTTTATTAAAAAAGTACATAAAATTACTTTTTCAATTAGTTAGTTTTGAGAGAATTATCAACAAGTAGTAATGATTAAAAAAGTTTACTAGATATTTTATCTCTTATTTCATAAAAAGTAATAGTAATAAGCATTCCAAAACTTTAAACTAAATGCCCTTTTATTTGATGTTTAAATTCAAAATTTCAACTCTACAAACAATTTTTTCGTTTAGAGATATCTTAAACCTAAATTAATTAATTAAGAGAGGAAATAGTTAAGAAATTTAAATGTTCAAATCTTTGACTTCTCTTTTACTACTAGACAACTATTATTTAAACTATAAGGCCCTGTTCGGCAATTTTTCAATGGAAAAGGAAAGAAAAATGAAAATAAAATATTTTCTATTTATTTTTATTTATTCATTTTCTATCAATCCAAATAACTAATTTTTACTTTTTCTCTCACAAATTGTTATTTATTTTCTTTCTCACAACTTTCTAATTATTACTTTTTATCAATCATAACATCGTTATTATTATATTATTTTCTATTTATTTTTTTTCTACTCAATTTCTCTCAATCCAAACATAGAGTAAGTTCATGGCAACTCTAGAAATAATTTTAATATTGATAAAGTTATACTTCATTCGTTTATTTTAACATTTTTCGATGGAGGCACAATGCAATCTAGAAGGAGAAGTTTGCCGCCAAACAAGATTTTTAGGCGCCCCAGTCCACACTAACTAGTAACTAATTAACAATTCAAATTTCAAAAGGCCTCCTTTTATTTAAGTAAAGGGAAAAAGTTTATGGCCAAATGATTTTTTCATATTGTTTCCACACAAAATTTTTTTTGTGCAACCAGGAACATATTTTGTGCAACCAAATCGATAAAAAGTAATTCAAAAAATATTATTATTTTTTCGTTGCACATTTTTCTTATGTGGTTGCACAAAAAATGTTTGTGGTTGCACAAAAAAAATTCATGTGAACATAATAGGGAAAAATTGTTTGGCCATGTAATGGATCCCTTAAGTAAAAAACTCCAAAGCTCTCGAAAAGGGAGTAAAATATATTAAAAAAAAAACCAAATTAATTAATAATATTATTAACCCACCCGGGCGGTCGATCCCCACCCACAGAAATTGAATTTAGGAAGGAAACGAAAAGGTGGGCTTTTCAGGCTTCTCATTTTGGCAATGTCTTCCATGCACTTGATGATGCCCTAGCCTTTTGATTTCAAAAAATAAAAAAAATAAAAAAAAAAATCACCCACCACCACCAGTAGTAACCCAATCCACAATACTTCCGCTGCCATTCACCACCATTACAACTCCCCGCCATTATGGCTGGCACTGGTCGAAAGCGGCGGAGGGCCGCCGTTCAAGTTCCGGAAGTCGGGACCCAGAAGAGCAATCCCAGTGAGATCCAGAGTCCTGCCACCGGCGATGAAGTTCAAAGATCCGCTATCAAGCCGCAGAATCAGGGGGCGGAAGAAAATACTGAAAGTAATAATAATGATAATAATGGTGGTCAGCAGCAAGTGGACATTAGCGAAAGGGAAATTCAAAAGACTGCAGCCGAGTCCGATGATGTGAAGACAAAGATATATTATCGGAAGAAGCGTGGGGGATCAGAGAAAGTTGAGAAAGACAGCGGAGAGAGCGAATTGCAAGAAGAAAGCGGCGATGAGAATGAAGAAGCGAAGAAAGAGCCCACCGAGAATGAAGATGAATATGAACTACCTCCTCAGCTAAAAGACCCATCGAAGGCAGACGAAGAAGAAGGAGTTTCTCCAAAGATGAGCGATCCCAAGCGTGAGAAGAAGAATATGGACAATGGCGGCCAACTTCTAAAGGGGAGACTGAGATATAAAGAGAAGAGGGTTAGCTATGCAGAGTTTGATAAATCAGATAGTGATGACGATATGGGTTTAAAGAAGAAGAAGAGAAGGAAGAAGGAGAGGCGCGCTGGAAGGGCCAGAGAGGTAGACGAAGTCAAAGAAAGTGAGGCTTTGGAAGTGGGGAAAGGTGATGAGAACCCTGACTCGGATAATGAAGGAAACGTGAGTAAAGCTGCTTTAAAAAGACAACAGAAGCAGAAGAATGATGATGAGGCTGAAGAGGACTCCTGGAAATCAAGAACGAGAGCTCAAAAAATCTCAGAGCACAAAGGGGAGGAAGGACAAATGGTTAAGCGTAATAGAAAGGTAACTAATGTAGTTTGATCTTGTGGGTTGTTTACAAAAGTTTTCCTTTCTTTTCTTTTTTCCCTTTTGAAAATTCACTCATAAAAAGATATATATATATATATTTTTCATGTTGCTGTTTTTGGGATTGCAGTTTACTGAAGAGATATGCTTAATGTGCCATCAATGCCAACGAAATGATAAAGGGCGCATTGTTAGGTGCCAGAAATGTAGGACCAAGCGTTATTGTATTCCCTGCATTGAAACCTGGTATAGTTTCATTACACGGGCCACGTACTCTTTTTCCCTCTGGTGTCTTCTTCTTGTTGTGCATGTTGTCGTCAAAATATCTGTAGACCTTGGATATGTTTGAAATTTTTGCTAAGAAGAGTTCTTGTGATTCACGGGGACATAATTTGGTAAGACATTGTAATTAGGAAATTTTGATATCACTTCTGTTGCTTAAGTTCCTATCTTAATGGTTTAGGTATCCTAAGACGACAGAGGATGAGATAGCTAACGCTTGTCCAGTTTGCCGCGGGAACTGCAACTGCAAAGCATGCTTGCGTCTAGAAATACCAATTAGTAATACACCGGACGCATTAAAGGTCTGTAGTATACCATGCAGCTTCTTCATTGTCTTTTGCTTTCGTAGTCATGGTTAGGCACAAAATACATGAATTCTCTGAATTCATCGCAGAAGGAAAATTTGTTTGTGAAAGTTGGCAAAGATGAAGAAATAGAGTATTGTAACAATTTGCTCCCAATGCTTCTTCCATACTTGAAGCAACTAAATGAACAACAAAATATGGAGAGAGAACTTGAGGCTAGAATAAAAGGTACTGTTTTGCTTTTTTTTCCCTACCAAATAAGACATGCATTATCTTTTATGTAGAAGCTCATACTCTAATTCATTCTCTGTTAGCTGCTTAAACAGATGAAAGCTTGCAGATGCAAAAGGTTCCCCGACATTTGTTAAAAATATTTCCTTTCTAGTAAATTGTCAAATGCCTTTTTTTCATTTAATCACTGGTTTCTTTGTTTCCAATGTTTGCGTTCATTGCCAGATTGAGGATCTTTCCGGTTTTTCACTCATTGTTGCAATTGCATTAAAATTAATGTGTTTGGTTAAGAAAATACCATTTGGCCTTTTTGCTTATGCTCATCTCTAAAACAACATTGCCTGCCTAGGATCTGTGATGTCTCCGTGGATTATTTGGAATGGAGGGCTTGATTTTTGTGAGACTTATTGTCTATTTCTGCAGGAATACCACTGGCAAATTTAGAAGTAGAAAATGCTAAATGTCGCATAGATGAGCGTATGTTCTGGTAATATATCTCTTATCAATTGACCATTTTCCTTGGTTTTCCTTTTTTTCCATAATTATAATTAATTCTTCTGTCTCTTATGCTGTTACTTTCCATTGTTATTGGATGCAGCGATAACTGCAGAACTTCAATTTTTGACTTTCACAGAAGTTGTTCTAACTGCTCCTCTGACTTGTGTCTTAACTGCTGCCGAGAGATCCGTAATGGAAACCTGCAGGGTGGTGGGCAAGATGTAAATATGGATTTTAGGAATTGTGGGTTTGAATATTTGCATGGTGGAGAGCCAAAAGAAGCTAATGCACATATTGAATCTATTGATGATGGCTGTGAGGATCCTACAAGGTCAAAATCTGAGTGGAAAGCAAATGAAAATGGGAGCATTCTGTGCTCATGTGGCAATGGCCTTCTAGAACTGAAATGTTCGTTCCCAACAGTGGTGTCAGAGTTGGTGAAGAAAGCAAAAGATATTGCCAAAAGTTGTGAACAAAATATGACCAAAGCTCCTGTCAAACAGTGTGCATGTTTTGACCCCAATGGTCATGTTGACATAAGTAATGTTTGTTCCTTAAAAGCAGCATCCCGGGAAGGTTCTGCTGACAATTATCTTTACTGTCCACGGGCCAAAGACATCCAAGAGGAGGATTTGAAGCATTTTCAATACCATTGGATGAGATCTGAGCCTGTGATTGTTAGCAATGTGCTTGAAACTGGAACTGGTTTAAGCTGGGAGCCAATGGTCATGTGGCGTGCTGTCCGCCAAATAAAAAACGAAAATTATGACACACTGTTAGATGTGAAGGCAATAGATTGTTTGGATCTTTGTGAGGTCTGATTTTTTATTGCTTTGACGTTTGAAACAACTTGTATTCCATTTCTCTTTTCTTTTTCTCCCTTTTTTTGGTGGATATGGATCATGTTTAACTAGAAGCAGGATGATTTCCAGCTGGTATAACACACCACACATATTCATAATGCCTTGTCACACACTCTCTCTCAAGATGTATGGATGGAATGACTCTACTGCAGCTAGTTATTTGATACGTCTCTATATCTATTCGTTATTTTCTGTGTCATACTAGTCATTTGTTTCTTTAAATATCAACACTTTTAGTGGTGAGTGATGTTAGCAAGGCAAGCAATATGCTTTTCAATATAGAATCTTGGTTTTCAAGTGGTGATACTAGCAGATTAGTGCCATGATGGTTCTGACCTGATGGATCCTTTGATTATTGCTGAATTAAGAAACAGGATCGTATGGGGGAAGTCCTTTTTGACCCAGTTTCTGATGTTGGGATATCTAAGGTAGTCTAAATATCATGGTCCAAATTACTGACAAACACAAATGCTTTTATGATCAGCACTTGTTCTTGGGCAGAGCTGAAATGTTATGGGGGGATGATGATGATGGATGACTGCTGCCATTGAGTCCCCCTTTGCTTCTTTGGTTACATTTTAAGTTTAGTGCCAGAATTTTCATTTGTATTGCATCTTTTTGCATCATATATCTTCATCCTTGATCCTGGCAACGTCCTTTTGGAATGTTACTTCTTGTTTATCTTGATGTGGTGACACTGAATTCTTGTTGACATGCAGGGAGATATTAATGTACATGAATTTTTTCATGGATACCTGAATGGTCGGTTTGACAAGCATGGCTGGCCTCTGATACTGAAATTGAAAGATTGGCCCCCATCCACCATGTTTCATGCTCATTTGCCGCGGCATGATGCCGAATTTATTCTTTGTTTGCCCTTCAAGCAGTATACAAATCCTAACAATGGACCTTTAAACATTGCCGTCAGATTGCCTGAGAAGTCTTTGAAGCCGGACATGGGTCCAAAGACATATATTGCTTATGGATTTGCTCAAGAGCTTGGACGTGGAGATTCTGTAACCAAGCTTCATTGTGACATGTCTGATGCAGTATGCCCACTTTTATTCTTATCCAATAGAAGCTGTTTAATTTATCACTGTTTTAATTCAGATAGTGTCAGAAGAATGTTGAAAGGCCCTCTTAGTTTGTTTCTATGATTGTTGGTTACAAATCCATGGCTTTAAGATATAGCCTGAGTATTGCTCCAAAAAAAAGAAAAAGATATTGCCTACGTCAAATGAGTTGCATTAGGGTCCTTCTAATTTGGCAAAACTGCTTTAAGTAATGGACAGAATGACCAACTATATCGCAAAGTTGTCCACAATCAGCTTGCATGTTTTGACTGCTCGTTTTTGGTTCGTAGATGCAATTTTAATCTTAGTTTACTCTAGTTAGATTGTGTTCGATTTTCTTGAGAATTTCTCGAGCAGAAATTAAACAGCTAATTTTGATATTGTGATTGCTTGATTTTGATGGCCAGGAAGGGTGATGACGATGAATTTGTTTATGTTAAATTGTTTTGTCTTTCATACTAGAAACTAGAAAGTTAAAGATCTGCCATTCCATGAAGCAAAATACTTGTGGAACTGATTTTTATTGGTCTTCCTTTTAAGTCCTTTTCCTTCCTTAACCTAGTTCATTAGACTTTATTTTCTTCTAGCATTTATTTTCACATAACAAAGTTGCAAAATTACGTAGTGATATAAATCACACCATTATCTCTCTCTTTTATTTGGAGCTTGGAGATCCTAGATCTATTTGTTTGTAGTTTATTATTTTTTATAAAAATTGGGGTTGAAGCTAATTTTTAACCATGTGAATTTAAATCGTTTTATTAGTCATTCATGTGCATCAAAATTTCTTGTTTCAGGTGAATGTTCTAACTCATATTGCTGAGGTAAATCATGATCCTAAACAGCTTACTGTAATAGAAGATTTGAAAAAGAGGCACATTGAGCAAGACCGAAGAGAACTTTTTGGAGACAATGAGGTTGCGAGTGAGGCTGTTGAGGATGGAAAATGTGTTAATGCACCAAGTAGATTGCCCAAAAATGGACAGAAATCAAAGCTGAAAAGCAGTGAAGATGTGAAGTCAGTTCAACACAAAGTCAAAGAGACTGATAAGGAAGCCACTAGTGAGGTTGACCAAAATGAGGAGTCACAGTTGACTGAATATGGCAGCGAGAATGCTGGACTTTCAAATTGCTGCACTGAAGTTGGATTGGATGCTTTGGAGGGAGGTGCTCTCTGGGACATCTTTCGAAGAGAAGATGTTCTTAAGTTGCAGGAATATCTCAGCAAGCACTCCCACGAATTTAGGCACATTTATTGCTGCCCATTGCCAAAGGTAATTCTTTCCTGAGCGACTAATTCGGTTTGTGTCTGACTGTTTTACACGTAAGTGATTATGAAATTGGTAGAAGAGAATAAATTTCATCTAAAATGGTCTGAAGCCAATAGTCTTCCAAATGAGGCAAAAGTGCTGAAAATTCTAAATTTGATTTTTGTCTATTATTCAATATTTTGTAATTTTTTTTGACGAGTTCATACTTGGTAGTATTTGTATGATGGGGTAAAATATCTCTGGCTGGCTGCTTGTGTTTCCAAAGCTACTTTCGTATTGGACAGGACACCTGATGCAACTGCTTTTCTTTTTGTTGTATAGGTTGTTCATCCCATACATGATCAAACCTTTTATTTGACAGAAGAGCATAAGAGAAGACTAAAAAAGGAATACGGTTTGTTTTTAATTTGTAAAATGGTGTTATTCATATCATCTTTTTCCTTTTTGAGGTTTTTGGTTTTTTATTGTATCAGTATCATGCAGGCGTTGAGCCATGGTCATTTGTTCAGAAACTTGGTGATGCTGTGTTCATTCCTGCTGGCTGTCCTCATCAAGTGAGAAACTTGAAGGTACGTTGGCTCGGCTGGTGATTGCTTGCTCTCAAAAAAAAAAAAAAAAAAGGGTTAAGCGTAAATAAAGAAAAGTTGCTGCTCTAAGTTGTGCTGTTGTTTGGTTGGCAATATTTGTTGACTTACGTTGGGTTATTTCAGGTGAACTTCAGTTTTATTTCAGATAATAGAAAACCTTTTTTGAATCCTTTGTTTATTCCATACATGTACTAAATAGTGTCTCCTTTGTGTTGAATAAATTTATTTTGCATGAATTTCTTGTTCTATAGCTTGAGTAAATCATGTTATCATATCCTGTCTATATATTTGTAACATGACTTCCTTGCTTTATAGGAAATTAACAAATTTTTAGATGTGGAAATTGTAGACAAGTTATTGGACATCATGGTTGAGGGTAGTGTTCAAAACTGGAGTTGGCACTTAGCATTACATAATTATGTATAAAAAGCTCCTTACGACAACAGCCTTCTCCATAAATTTCTCATACGGTCAAGAACATGAATATGTGCTTGGCATTGGCTACTCTATAAAGGAAATTTAAAATATTGTTGAATGATGTATCGAATATTTCTAGATGCCTTGCATTTATTTTGCTTTTCTTGTTTCTACAGTTTCTGTAAATATCCTGATGCATGTTGACATCAGTGTTGCAACGAAATGTTTTTTACTTAATCATATGCTAGCAATAAGTCTTATTGTTTCTCATTCAAAATGTAAGTGCATGACCAAAGAACCTTGTTATACCAAATGATAACAGGAAAATCACCTGTTTTGCATCTATATGTACTCAAAATTCTGCACACTTAATGATAGTGCAAAAATGTATGCATGCTATAACTCTCAGCATTTGCCAATTAAAATTTGCATGCACTACAAAAGTATATATATTTTTGCAAATAAGCTAAAGAAATGATTTTTTTTATTTAATTTTACGTTCAACACTAAAATCTTGACTTTATGTAGCTCACAAAAGCACTTTTTTCTTTTTTTTTTTTTTTTTTTCCTTATCAAGGAATCTGTTTCTTTATTGTTTCATTTGAGGCCTAGGTAGATAAATTGATGCTTACATTTGAGTGTGACCCAAATGTAACTATGAATTTCCTTCTCATATTTTTATCTTGTAAGCGACTGACGAAACTCATATGGTTATGTTTCTCTATTTTTCAGTCATGCATTAAGGTAGCTTTGGACTTTGTATCGCCTGAAAATGTTGGTGAATGCATCCGTTTAACAGACGAGTTCCGTGTACTCCCACCAAATCACCGGGCTAAAGAAGACAAGTTGGAGGTATTATTCACCTTAGAAATCAGTTCATTTCTAATATTATTTTCATATTGCCAAGGGTCTTGTTATGTGTGTTCCCCAGTGTTTTCATAGGTGTTAGGTGTACCTAGGCGGCAAGGACTCTTGGAGCTTGTGCCTTGTGCCTTGCGCCTGAACGAAGTGAGGTGCACCTTTAACAAATTAAAAAATATTTTAAAAAAATATAAAAGAAAAATAAAAATCTAAGATTATGCTCAATTTTATACCTTCCATGTCCCACCTAGCATCCACGTGACTTTTAGAGCCTTTTTGAATTTATAGGAATCCATAGGAAAGAATCCAAAAACTAAGAGAATAGTATCATTTTGTTTCTCATAAATTTCTAATCTATCCAAATGACCTTCTTTTCTCTCTAATTTTTTTCTCACAACTTTCTTTCTCATTTTCTTTCCCACCATTTTCTTTTTCACTTAATTCTCATCTATCTAAATTACTTTTTTTTCATAACATTTTTTTCTCACAACTTTCTTTCTTATCAATTTCTCGCAATGCAAACACACCATCAAAGTAAAAAAAGAGAATAATTTAAGTTTGATTCCACCAGGGGAAGAATCATAGCATTGGGTTTCTTAAAGTACATGGATATATAAGAATAGTAAATTGTCGGTGGTGATAATTTGATTGAAAAGTATTAAAATATTAAATAAAATAAATTTATGTCTTTTTTTAAGTTAGAGAAATAATTTAAAATAAAAATAAAACAAATAATAAAAAAGAAAGGGAGACAAGAGAGAGAGGTGATAGAGAGAAAAAAAACCCCTTTGCCAGATTCTTGCTCCTTTGAGTTTGTGGTCCGAATTTCTTGTTTGTAATTTGTATGCAGCAGCAAGGTCGTCTTTTGGCATGCTGCAGTGTCGGGTAGAAATAGAAAACTATAGCGCAGTCCTAACCTTTTATATTTACTTATTAAAAAAGAAAAGGCAGGTTTTGTTTTTTTTCACGGAAGCTTGCCTCTCCTGCGCTTCTGCGTTGAAGTCAAAAGCGGGCCTCCACAGCACCCGGCACCTAGCACCTAAGGCGCGCCTTTGATTTCACTGGCTTCCTCCTTTCCCTTCAAATTTCAATGACATAATTTTTCATGTGCCAGTAGGTCGAGTTTCAGTACCTCTTATTGGAAATGTTTTGCCTAAGTATGTATGTTCACATTTGTTAGTTGTATTACTCTTGGACCAATTTGTTGTCATTTCATTTCTGTCGGCCTTCATATTCGAAAATAACCATCATTCGCTGTGGGAGTTACTACTGACAGAACCAATTGATTCTGATCATTCTTTTCTAGACCATGTTTGATGTAATGGACACATTTAGCATTGAACTTACAGGTTGCAGCTAGCTTTGAATGAGTGATGGCCTTTTAGCTTGGTGCCATACCACACATAAAACATCCAACTTATTGTTCATCAGTGTCATTGAAACCCGCTTTGATGGACATTATTGAAGTTTGTAATATACTTCTTAGAAAGACTTACCTTGTTGCTTAAAGAATGGAATTTCTAACTTAAGTCCATTCTATAATCAAAAGCTAAAAATTATTTGCATAACTTTGCCATCTTGTGCTTCCAAGTGGTGATTTTTCCTTGTCTTGTCATCCGTATTTCTCTTCAATTCGTTTCCACCATTGAACAACACAACCTTTCATCTTAAGCTTAACAATGGATACCTTTCGATACCTTATGATTGACTTTCACTTAAACAATTCTTCAGTTTAGCTTCTCAACATGCTTTTTCCTTTTGAAATCAACAACTACCTAGATTTCACCACCATTTAGGTCAAGAACATGGTTCGACCTCGTTTCCTACCCGCCTCTTGTCATAGAATTTATGGGTCCAACATCATGAAACGAGTTTTCAAAGTCTTTGAGATCTTCCTTTCTACCATGTGTGGGACATTGTGTTTGCCTTTAGGATTCTCTAGTTGGGCTCTCACCAGTTCTTCTTGCTATAAAGCTTGAACATTCTGCGACAAATTTTTTCAATCATATGTTGCAAATTAGCCAATTCAGTTTGCCGGCCTACATTCCATTTGCCACAACTCTGCCGCATCCAACAATGTTTGGTAAATGAAACCTTAATAGAATTGTAGGAATTGTGGGCTTTGATATCAAGTTTGATGTTGGGACACTAAAAACTCAACCATTGCTTGCATAACTTCCTAACTAATTTTAGCCATCCATGTTAATTAAAACTTTACTAAAACTAGTCTCATTGCTAGTTATATGGCCACTTATTAAAACTAATGACTAGAGTAATAATTAAAGGAGAATAAAAACCACCTACTGTAAAGCCTAGTGGTAAGGGTGAACTTGACATTTATGGTCTCAGGTTCAAATCCTCCTATGCATATCCCATTGTTCAGGTGGGGAGCCATGGCGGTGGGGTGTTGTGCTAGCCACCACGTGTTTGCTTTAAAGGAATTTCTCGTTTTAGAAAGGGAGAATAAATAATTGATTACAAATAACTAGCCAGTAGATGAGAATGTTGGATGCTCTTGCATCATTTTAGTTGGCCCAAGTCTAGATTTTTCTATTGGTAAGATCTAGGATTTGTTTTGGAATTATGTTGGCGGAAAAACTTGTTATTTACCTGACTGATTAGAGCTTCTTGCTTAGTTCTTGGTACTTGGTTGATTTGCAATTTTCTTTTGAGATTCAAGCAAATAGAGCAACTTTATTTTGAACTTCTTCGTTCTGTGATATGATGATTAATTCATACTAGATTCAAAGAACAATGTCTAGAAAGGGAAAAGCTCAAATGAAAGAAAACTTTCTGATCCAGGAGGGATTCTGATAGCTAAAAATGTGAGATCAATACAATTAAAGTTACTAGTAACTAATAACCAGACCATTCATTGGAAATTAGAATACTCTCCAAGTAACAATGCTGAGATAACAGCACAACAGTTAGTGCCCATCGTCGGATTGGTTAGTCTCGTTAATCTAGAGTGTAATATTCTCAAAGTTGCTTATTTTAATCATGTAATGGCCTGCTGTAATTTGGGTGGATACTCGCTGACAGGTCAGGAAAATGTGTCTTTATGCTGCACGCTGGGCTGTGGGGGTTTTGGATCCAACTGAAAAGTGAGTCACCATTGCTTCATTGATTATTATTTGGCTTGAATTATGCACATTTAGTATCTCCTGTGTCTCATGAATTTGTTGTCTAGAAATCTTGGAGGAGAAGCAAAATCCTTTTTCGTCTTTCCGAAGGTTAATTGAAAAATAAATAACCTAGTGAGATGCCCTTTGTTCTTTGGCCATGAGATAAATTGGTATTGGTTGACATGTTCTTTATTTGACTATCAGGTGAATATATTCTATCATATTGTCAAAAGTGCAGAAAGAAGATGGGAAAAGCTATTGGAACTTGAAGACAAAACTATGGTTATGCATCAAAAGAAAACAGTGGGTGAATTAGTTAGTGAATGCAACTAGAAAATGGTAGAAAGTGAATTATTGTTAAAGCAACAATTCTATTTGAAACAATAAGAACTTTGATACGGTAAGTTCTAGACTAACTTATGCTAAGAATGTGGAGAAAATATCCTACGGAAAATTTTGTTGGGTGTTAAGGCTTTGTTGGTAACAGAACCAGAAGTATTTGATCTGCCTTACAATGGTTGAACTTCTACTAGATTTTATGTGGGATGATCTTTAAGGATATGACCATAAAGAACTTAGAAACTATTCCTTAAAATCATGGGATATATCTTATCCAAAATATGGGTACATATGTTTTTCTTCGAATATTGTGTATATTTGGAGGTGCGAAGGACATTCCTATTCTAACTTGTATCTTAACAATGTTGCTTATAATATTATGACAGTAAAATGGTTTGTTCACTGTCTTATTTCCTGTTTATTTAGATGAGCTTTTTGATTTTTCAGGTCCCAGATAGTAGAGAAAGTCGAGAGCAGGAATTCAGAGAAAGTTGAGAACAAGAATCGAAAGAAGAAAAGGAAATCTAACAAGTCTTAGAGAGAAAAAATCGGTCTTTTGCAGTATGTTTTGGTTATATATTTACTAATCAGTCTATCAGACATGTTCGCTGTTCTCAGCCTTGTTTAGAATTGCTATTTTGCCAAGAGACTATTGGTTTAGGGTTGAATTTTGTGTAAGCTGTGTAGAAGGAAAAGCGATGAGAACAGACGGTATTTTCCACGAGCTTTTGTGACATAGATGCCTGGGGGAGATGCAGCGCATTGTTTGTCCTGGTTACTTATGTACATTAGAATGGCTTGTTAGTTGTTACTCTAATATATATGACTGCAGCTCTGGCATATGGGTTTTTTTTTGCCCCCCGAGATTTTGCTAAAGCTCCTTTACTATTGGATGATACATCGTTCCGTTAATTTGCAGCAATTGGCGATTGTGCGTTTCTGCTTTGCAGTCATGTGGATGCATTGCATGCCCTCATGGAAATATTTAAAAATAATTTTAGATGGTGTATAATTCGTTTAAGTATTCTGCCAAACGTCAGTGTATTCAAATCTATTCGCATCGTCTTCATAACCATCTAACCTTATTAGGGGTCGTTGTAGCACAATGACCGTTGGCATGCCTTGCTCTATGGTACCTGTGAGGGAGAATCTGCCATTTTCAATGGCATTAAAAATCCATATCATGCTGTGAGAATTCACCACCTCTAAAAGCGTAAAAGAGTGACAAATAAAATAAAAAGAAATGTGGTGTTCCTTACTCAAAAAAAAAAAAAAAAAAAAGAGTAAAAGAGGGAAAAGACATGTCATGCAACTATCCCACTCCTACGTAAATTATAGCATTGAACAAAGGTTAATGTAAAGAGAAACAGACGACGCTGGTTGGAAAAGATTTTTAAAAAAAATCACAAAAAGGAAAATGATAGCTTTTATCTTCGAGCGAGAATGCTTAATTACATTTGTAATCTTGTGCTTCAGGGTGTAATAATCAAACTGTCATCCATCAAATCGCTTGTGTTGCGTACAATTGGAAAACTCAATCACATCTTTTGCATGCTATAATCTTCTAAATTCGAGAGGCAAGGAGCTACCAAAAAAAGATAAGCATTAATCGAATTAATTAGAAAGAGTGTTACCTAAGTATCAATCGGGGGATTTGAACTCTCCAACTGGCCTCACAATTCCTCCCTCCTCCAATGCCTATTGTGGGCTCACCCTAGCCATTTAATCTAGACAGACCAAAACATGAATATTAAGAAAGAGTTAACAAAAGTGCAATATATGACTCTTGAATACCCCCAAATAGATGACCATCGTATATTTTTCAATCAACGCATATTAAACGTTCAAGGGTAGACCTCAAGATGAGATGTCACCCAATTTTTTTGGCGCAAAGTTCTTTATCTCTAAAGCTAAGATGTCCTAATCTCCCAATAACTATTAGTCTATTACATCTCCATTCTCCATTAAGCATGCTCTATACAATCCTTCGTTTTACGAGATGAACTAATTTTCTGGAATATATAGAGTATATAACCTAAAGTATCTTCCTTGTAAAACGTATTTTCTCTCTTTTTATGAGATGAACTTATTTTCTCAGGTACATAGAGTCTATAAATTTTAAAATTATTTGTAAGCTTTATAATAAATATTCAATAATTCTCAAACATATCAATATATTATGTTGCATCAATCTCAGCTTACCTTAATCCTATTTGACTAATGTAGGCTTTATTCTCCTCATTATGCATTCACACTCCACTTTAATGTTTAATTCTTCGCAAATAAACATAAGTGTTTGAACATGTTTGACAAGAACAATTTTCTTCGTACTCATGGCCCTTAACTTTAGTTGAGCAAACTCTATGGAAACTCAAAAGCAGACCTAAAAGTGAGTTACATATTGTTAAGTAATAAATATTTCAACATCAAATTCACCTGTTTGGAAGACTGTTGTATTGTTTTATGTGGTGGCCCTAGGTTATCATGTGCCAAGATCTGCTAGAGTGTCACACAGTGTGTGTGAAGAGTTTCTCTCAACTTTTGTCTGTCATAAGCAAAAATTAACTCTTTTGTTGAATGGGTGAGGTTCCTTGTGATGGAAGTTGAGAAATATAATCGTGAGGTTCTTGATGCGATTAGGGTATGATTGGCCAAACAGTTTCGATGCCTCGACTTTGGTTGCATCGCGAGGTAAATTTGCTTGTCTCTATGTTCCGATTGATCTCAAATAAGACTCTTCTCATCAAATTCTGGATTTGAGGAGTTTTGCTGGCCATTAAATATAAGGGTCTTCCACAAAACTGTTTTGACTGTGACCAGGTTAATCGTGTTAAGGAAAATTGTTCATCTACTATCAATCTTGAGCAGTGAGATCCTGACCGGGGTAGACGAGTAGTTCAATCTAGTTCAGCTAGCAAATCGTCGGCAAAGGAAGTTCTGTTAAGGATACTCCCTACTGGCGGAGGATCCTATTTTGCGGTACTGCGTGAATTTGACGTGAATATTACTGGCAGATCTTTGAGCGAAAATAGTAAAATTCAGTAAGAGAAAGAAAATTCTGGTTTTATTTTGAATGGCGATCTTCGTGAGAAATCTCTGTTAGAAATAATAAGGAAAAATAAACAAATTACGAAATCAAAAAATAAAATAAAGATCGCATTATCCTTAAAGGTTGTTCAATGACCCGTAAACGAAATTGTTACGGCATTAGGTATGATTACAACCATTTTTTCAAAATTTTTTCAGAATACGATAGATCTTTTTATTTAAGTGCATTTTACAAGAGAGTTATAAAAATAATATAAGATTGTATAACCAAACAAATTTCAAAAAACAGGTTGAGAAAAAAAAAAGTATAATTAATTGTATGCCTCTTAGAAAAAGGTTGATAGGTCTTTTTATACTAGTGTGAATATAAAGTGATATAAATATGAATAATGAGTATTAAAGTTGAGTTTAATGGTCACAATTATTATTCTTAATAGTTTGTAACAATTATAATGATTAGTTCTCTGATAGTAAAAAAAATGCTAGCCAAACACAACTAATTTGAGTGAAAAAGCCAAATAGTCTCAAGACTAATCCACTACGAAGAATTATATGAACCTATTTATATCAGATCTGAGTTTGAGTTGTAGAAAATTTCTTATAAGTATTTTATTTTATGAAATATAAGGAAAACATTAATTTATAAACAAATAAAACTCAACTTCTCTTTTTTATATGAGGTTCTTATTTTTTATATATATTTTTTTATTAATTAATACTTAATTTCTCTTTTTTATAGAAAATTTAAACCTTTTAAAATATCCTTGACATTCACCGCTTTGCTTAATTCTTGTAAAAATATTCCCTCCGAAAAGATCAATTCTTACGGGAATTCAAATATTATTTCCCACACAAAATCTGCTGATAGCATTGAGTTTGTCATGGATATCCCGAATTCTCATGATATTTCTGTGGTCGATAATAATGTTCAAATACGAGAGCAAAATTGAGGATTTTTATTTTAATTTTTTTTAAGTAAGTATAATTTACTAATAATTTTATACTATGTAATAATTGGGATTCATTTAAATAAGAAAATTAAAAAAAAATATTTAAAAAATATTAAATTATAAATTAATTTTACTTATCAAAATAAAATAAAATTAATCAACACCTTCAATTTCATATTAGGGTTCATTTGTTTACTATAAAATAACTTACTTTTGTAAAATATTAGTAGAAAAAAATATTTACAGTAAAAATAATAATTTTTTCTTATCACTTATTTAAAATATATTTTATATTTTTTTTCAGAAAATAATTTCAACTCAAAAAAAAAGAGAAGTTATTTTTCTTAAAAATCTCAAAATTTTTTCTAAATTTTTCTTAAATTTTTCGTTGTAAAATATTTTATATAAAATAAACGTTGAAAAATAAAAAAATTTATAAAATATTTTACGACTAATAAACATACTCTTAATTAAATAATCTTTTCATGCGGGTAATCTCGGCTAAAAGTAAGGACGCATTGAAGAGAGCTAGATGACCTAAGTGTAGATGTGTCAAAATCTGACCCAGTTTGATAGATTGACCCGAACCTACCCAAAAAAATACGACATGAACCTGACCCGAACAATGACCTAACACGAAATAACTCGAACCTGAAATGACCCGAAAATCTTGGGTCAAACCCGAACCCAATATTAACCCGATCCGTCTGACCCAAAATTTTTTTTTCTTAAGAGAATAAAAAAATTAAATAAAAAAATTTAACATATTTTATATTATAAAAATTATAAATTTTATTATTTTCAATATAAATCTTAAATATAAATTTTTTTAGAATATTTTGAAATTTTTTATACAGTTTTAAATTTTATTTTAATATTTTAGAATATTTTAAAAGAAATTCTTCAATTATTTTTTGATCATATAATTTTCTTTGATTTTTAAGAATTTTTAACAAAATTTTTGAAATCTTTTAAATTTTCAAAATTTTTAATAAAAAATATTACGTAATTATTTTTGATGACGTGGTTAACCCGTGGGTTGACCCAAATCCGAATCGAACCCGAAATAACCCAATCCAAAATGATCCGAAAATAACTTGACCCATAAATAACCCAACCTGAAGCAACCCAAACCCGAAACGACCTAACTCAAACTCGATTCGACGACCTATTTTGACACCTATACGTAAGTGCTATTAGTTGGTGAAAAAATTTTTGTAATTCCTAAAATTCATTACATGGTTAAATGTATGTGGCTGAATAATAGCTAGAATTTATAAAATTTGTGCAATAATGAGTATATTTTATATAACTATAATTAAAAATATAAATTAAAAAAATAATAATATTTATTTATATCACTTTTTATTATTGTAGTTACATAAAATTTATATTTTATGTAAACTTTTTGTTACACAAAATATAAATTCAAACAATATTTAGTTGCAAAATGTATGATCAAGTAACATTTTCGAAATCTATAATCCTCCACCGCCAAATCAACAAGTCCAGAATCCTAGGTGGCTCCAGATGGGGGCTATTTTAGGGCTGAAGTTTCATCACCTCAAATATGAGTCCATTGAATATTAAGAAAGGCCAGAAAGGCCTAGTTTCTTTGCTAGCTGGTTTGTCGCAGTTAGCTGGCTAACTTGGGTTTTGTCCGTCTTATACGATGTCTAAGTTGATTAGATGTTTTGCTATACCCTTTTAAAATCGTTAAAGACGGATTGATCGTAGATTGAAAATTTTAAAAACTTTAAAAAATGAATCTGATCTACCACTAGTTGATAATTTTTAAATATATATATCATTTATATTAATCGACCTCGTTTTACAGTAAAATAATGTTATTTTGGGGAGACTAAAAGCAAAACTAAACTAAAAGCCTTAGCCAATAGCGACCTTATCGATATCCATATTCTTTACCTTTATTCTCGGCCGCCACCAATGCTTCGAATCTTTGAAGCCTCAGTCCAAACATTGTGTTTATTGTTCTTATAGTATGTTTGGATCGGGAGAAAAAATGTGAAAAAGAAAGGAAAGAAAAAGAAAGTTACAAAAAAAATAAAATTATTTAGATAAATGGAGAAAGTTATGAAAAAAAAGTGATGAGAAAGACAAATAAATAGTAATTTGTAAAAAAATAAATTGTGAAAAATAAATTTTTTGAATAAGTAGAGAAAGTTGTGAAAATGAAAGTGTTGAGAAAGAAAAATAAATATTAATTTGTGAGAGAAAATATAGTAAGAAAATTAGATAAGTAGAGAAAATTGATAAAAAAAATTATAAAAAAATAATACAGTAATAATTATATTTTTTTTTTTTTTCTTCTTTTTTTCTACCAACCCAAACAAGCCATTAGTTTTCATTGTCTCCTCATTTAATCAAATTTGCTGTTTTGCGGCTAAAGAATGTGTACGATGAAGGATTAAATTGTACTTAATGTCATCTTTCTCTTAGGTAACATTTTTTTATTTAGGTAAAAACATACAAGCTTAAACTGCTGAAACTGGTCACAACCAATCCACAATTGTAAGATTAGTTTGGGTGATTTGTGAAGTTAGTGGATTGACGGTGGTTTGAGATTTTAGAAAAACACCAACAATAATTTGAATGTAAAATATTTTTAAAAATCGCCCAATTTGATTCATGAATATCCTTAATTACATTTAAAATTATTGAAACCGAACCAAAACGACCGATTCAACCTAAAAAAAAAAAAGAAATTAACGTTTAGTCTAGTTCGATTTGTACCTTCAAACAATTGTAAACCAGGGAATTGGTCCCAATTTATCTGGCTCATTTAGTTTGTTCCTTGATGATGTGGCACCCTATAAAAGTGCCACGTCGCCAAACAATTGTGGAAAAAATTCTTAAGTTGAGTTTGGAGGAGTTGGAACTTCAATCTCTAAGATGGCATGGGCGCACCGCTGCTCGGGCAACTTCCATTAGTAAACTTTAAGGAAACAAAATATTTATCTATATATTTTGTCTTTTTTTTTCCCAAAAATCCGACGGTTTGACTGAAAAAATAAATACATAACATTTTATACTCTTTTTTTTTTTAATTTAGATCATTTGCTTAGGTTAAAATGTTTTTTCTTTTTAAAAAAGTGTGTAAATTACTTTAAAATAAAACTATATCGTGATAACACACTTTATACTTGAGTTTTTTTTCTTGAAATAAATTAATTACTTCCACCAATACTTTACATTAATTTTGAGTTGATTTTATCATAAATTAAATTATAAATCACATGTAATTGAATGATCCAAACACAATTTAGAAAGTTAATTCATTAATATTTTCATCTTTAAGAAATGAAAATGCATAATCAGTTAAAAATAAAAATATATAAATTAGAATGTTTTTTGTCCTTAATTTATTTGAATTAAATTACTTATCACTATCAATACATTATGGCAATCGATTCTAACATATATGAAATTGTATCAAACAACTTTGCCCCTAATTACTTTCCTCTATACAATATATTACTTAATTTTTCAACATTATTGTATGTTTAATTATAAATTACATATAATTAAAATTTTCAAATATAATGGTGCAATATGTATTATAATTCTACTTTATATATCATATTATCACGTTTCACGCATCAATATTTTTACATAATTGACACTAATATTAATTTTTTATATAGTTAATAGTAAATATTACTTTCATCGGCTTATCCTCAAATTTCTGAATTTTTTGGTCCAATAATCGGATTCTAAAAACCCTAGTTATAGTATAGGTCAGCTGCGTTTTACTTTTTCTAAGCAAAAGCTTTCAATTTCTTCCTCATATTAATATCATATTATAAATATATGTATAAAAAAAAAAATTCTTTTCTTCTCGAGTATCACTTTCCTTTCGTTCACTTTATTACTCTCCCCTAACGACGTTCTGTATCCACGAAGACAGCAGGAGAGTTTCATCTTCTTCCACCCCCCCCCCCCCCCCCCCAATGATTTATACACAGTGACAAAGCCATTTCTGTGCAAGTAAAGCAGCAGCGATTGTCATCTCAAGTACGCCGCCGGCCCATTATTACATTTATAAATGGTACCGTCGACGCCCGCCGCTGGGCACCTTTGCTTTTGATTTATGAATTAATTTTCTTTGGCAACCCCTTCTTCCTTTTATAACTTTTTTTTTTATTTTATTTGATACCATCATTGTCCAAAGTCCCATCCTTTAATTTGGATTTTTCTGAGCCCTTTTGGAGCTTCGAATTTGGGACCTGGAGATTATCATGATCAATAGTCATGGCTGGAATTCTTCTTCTTCTTTTTTTTTTTAATATATGTTTCAGTTATCTGTTAGTTTCTTTTGCATGATGTTTGGATGCTTATTTTCTGAAGCCCACGATGTGCTTCTAAAGGTTTCAGCTTCTACCTAACCTTTGTGATTGTGTTGAGTTGGTTCTTTAGTTAATCATTGTCATTGTTGAGCCTTCCTCAGTTATGGTAGTTGGTATTTAAGCATGATTATAATAATCTGTGGAGGAGGCTTTGGATATGCAAAAATTTGTCGCGGACAGTAAGATAGTGTATGCCGTGTGAGTTGGTTGATTTCAATTGTCGAACACGTCCTTTCTACACTTTTATTTCTGACCCCATGGAAGAAGGTAAAATGGGCTTTTTGTTTTCTGGGGATACTGTATTTTACGAGACATTCCTAAATGATCTCTTATTTAGTAAATTTGGCTTTGAGAAGTGAAGCTGATTTCCAGCCAAACACTGATCTTTGGTGCCGTCCAACTGATTTTGTATGAAATTATCATGGATCAGATTTTTAGGGCCTAAATATCGGTGTCTACCCAGCGTAAGGCAAATACAGCCGTCTTGGAAGTTTGGACTGTCAAGGTTTGGTTGTGCACAGTACTTATGTGCTTGCGCAAGCATATTTATGTATGATTCTTACTTTTTCAGACATAAATTTTATCTTGGTGTTATGTTGAGAAGGGTGACATGACTCAGGTAGATGGAGTGAGGAGAGGGAGGGGTAGATCTAAGTTGTCTTAGGAATCGGTAGTTAAAAAAGATGTAGAACAACTAGGTTTTACAGATGACTTGCTATATGATAGAACGAAATGACATGAACATATTCATATAGCCGACCCCAATTAAATTTGGGATTGAGGCTTTTGTTGTTGTTGTTGTTGTTGTTGGTGTTATGTTGAGAGGAAAATTTGTTCTCAATACACGACCTTGAACATTTGCTTCTTATCCTGTAGTTGAACTGAGTCTGTGTTCATAAGCATTTGGTTATCCTAACTCCTGACAATTTATGCGCAAAATTTCTAAGTCATGCTTTCTGTTTCTCTCCTCCCTTGCAGACAATGCCATATTTGAAGCACTTTTTGTGTGATAGGGAAGTTGAAGTTCAATAGTTATGATGTGTTCTGCATGTTGAGTTGCGACTCTGTGCGAATGGTCTTTCTAAGTCATGCTTTCTGTTTCTCTCCTCACTCATTGCTCTAAATTTGTTTACATCCACCCAATACTAGGTAACAGTAGGGACTCAATACCCAAAACTGGTTATGCAACCTGCAGTGGATAACGGGGACAGAGGTACTGCTATTCTGTGATCAAGATGAGACTTTTGAGAAGCTTGGGATATTCCTTTACATCGAAGCAGAAATCTCTACTTTTCTTTTTTCAGAAACCTTTTAGCTCCGAGGTGAACTCCAAGTACCAATGCCAACTATATAAATATGCACAACTGTCATTCACTAATTTCTTATTGGGAAAAGACACATCTACATTTGTTGCAGCCCTTTCTTTCTCAGAAAATATGTTTTCTCCAATTCTCAATGCCCAAATACATGCCTGTATTTTCAAAGTGGGGTTCAGTAGTGACATCTTTATTCAAAATAATTTGATGAAAGCATACGGAAAAACTGGTGCTTTTGATGATGCATTTAATGTATTTGA
Organism: Carallia pectinifolia; assembly: GCA_037832335.1. Classification (NCBI taxonomy): domain Eukaryota; kingdom Viridiplantae; phylum Streptophyta; class Magnoliopsida; order Malpighiales; family Rhizophoraceae; genus Carallia; species Carallia pectinifolia. The sequence continues at coordinate 17,167,341 of CM075453.1, forward strand.
TGAAATGCCTCAAAGAAATGCTTTTTCTTGGACTTTGCTCATCTCTGGCGCAACTCAATGTGGCCAGCTTGATTTAGGCTTGGAGATATATTTGCAGATGATAAGAACTGGGTTAATGTCAAATGAATTTGCCATTGGTAGTGTCTTGAAGGTGTGTGCCAATATAAGATCTAGTGGGTTTGGTTTGTGCATTCATTGTTGTGCCCTGAAAATGGGAATTGAAAGAAATCCACATGTGGCTAGTTCAATCTTGACCTTTTATGCTAAGTTGGGCAATGTCAAAGCAGCAGAGATCATCTTTGAGTGTATGGATGATTGTGATACTGGTTGTTGGAATGCTATGATTGGAGGATATGCACAATGTGGATATGGCTTTGAAGCTATGAGTTTAGTATCTTCAATGCGATGTAAAGGAGCATTGATGGATAAATATACTTTCATTAGCGCCTGCCAAGGCTGCTCACTTCTTGGTGATTTAAATTTTGGGAGGCAGCTTCACGGATTGATCGTGAGAAGTGCGATGGAATTCAATACTTCAGTGATGAATGCCCTTATGGATATGTACTTTAAGAATGACGAAAGAGGCTATGCTTTTAAAGTATTAGGAAGAATGCGTGATAGGGATGTCGTGACATTAAATACTGTACTTGGGAGCTGCTCTCAATTTGAGAATCCAAAATTGCTTGTACGTTTGTTCTATGATTTAACATTGCCTGGCACAAGCCCAAACAACATTACATTCTCAATAATCCTCCAGTATTGTGGGAAGATAGCTGACGTTGACCTTGGGCTTCAGTTTTACTGCCTTGCGTTACATTTTGGTTTCTTTGATGAAACCAAGGTGAATTCTTCTATTATATATATGTTCTCTAGATGTGGGGCAATGGAAAAGGCACGTCTTGTGTTTGACAGCATAGTCTTCAAAGATGTAACTATTTGGAATGAGTTAATTTCTGGTTATTCTTGGAACTGTTGTGAAAAACAAGCATTACAGAGCTTCTGTGATTTGTTGGAGTTAGGAGTTGATGCAAATGAATTTACTTTTTCAAGTGTTTTGGAAACTTGTTACATTTTTGGAAAACGACAAATGAGCATACAAGTTCATGGGTTAATTGTTAAGTCTGGATTTGCTTCACATGGATGTATTTGTAGCTTGCTAATCAAAGGTTACATTAAAATTGGACTGTTGAATGACTCTTTCAAGGTTTTTAATGGACTTGAAGGGCTGGATATGGCATCCTGGGGAAACATGATTTCAACTTTGGTGCAGCAAGGCTATAGTCATGAAGCCATTGGATTTTTCAAATCTCTGATTGAAAATGGGGAGAAACCTGATGAATGTGTTTTTGGCAGCATTTTAAATAGTTGTGCTGCAATTGCGGCTCATTGGCAAACCAAATCTGTCCACGCAGTTATTATCAAATTGGGATTTGACAGACATGTATTTGTTGCCAGTGCAGTTCTAGATGCTTATGCAAAGTGTGGAGATATTGAAGGTGCAAGGATGGCTTTTGAGGACTCATGTAGATCCCATGACGTTGTTATATATAATGCCATGATCATGGCATATGCTCATCATAGTTGTGTTGTGGAAGCTATGGAAATTTTTGATAAAATGAAGTCTTTTAAGATACAGCCCAGCCAATCAACATTTGTCTCACTTATATCAGCATGTAGCCATATGGGTCTTGTTGATCAAGGATGTTTTTTGTTTGGTTCAATGAAGTTGGAACACAGAATGGTGCCACGGTCTGATGTTTATGGCTGCATGGTTGATATGTTTGCACGAAATGGATACCTTGAGGATGCTAAACGAATCATTGAAACAATGCCATATCCTCCTTGGCCTGCAATTTTGAGATGCTTGCTTAGTGGTTGTAGAATATATGGAAATAGGGAGGTAGGAGAATGGGCTGCTAGGAACTTACTGCGGATATTGCCTGAGGATGATGCTGCTTATGCATTATTGTTTAAGGTCTACTCTGAGGGGTGTAGTTGGGATGATGCAGCAAACTTGAGGAGGGAAATGGCTGAGAGAGATCTTAAGAAAGACCTAGGACATAGTTGGATTGAGGCATGAGTTGACATTTCCCATCATAGGATCTTATAAGCAACCAGATTTCAGAAAAGCTGTGCAGATGGTAATAGTTCTGGTTCCTATAAGAACCCATGCACAGGTTACAATATTTTCAAACCTAAAATTTTCAGCATATATAAAGCCTGGTTACACTTTAGACACCAATGGTTATCTTTTGTTTGAAAATTGATTCTTGTATCATTTTATTTAATCTTTTTGTACAACATACACTTGATTTAGCAGTTGGTTGGAACTTCTTTCATGGTCACCTAGTCACTTGGCATTTTGAATGGAAAAATTCAAAGTTGACTCCTTCAAGGTTTTTTTTTTTTGTTTGTTTTTTAGTGTGTGTGTGTGTATTTATGCATGTATGCATATGTGTATATATTTCCATCACATGAACATTACTTCTATTAAAAGCAAGAAAAAGTGTTAGCATTGTAGTTGAGATTAATAATGCTTTCGAAAAACATTTCTTTTGTTTGTTCTTTTGTCTGCTACGACCTCTTGTGGGAAACATTTCCTCAGTTGTCTGACTTATCAACTACATGTTTGTATTTGTCCTCAACTCGTTTTGATCCGTCGACCATGAAAAAGTTATATAGCAGAAATAATTACCCAAAAGCATGTTATTCTGTAAATGTTGTTGCTTCTGGGCTTGAATTATGTTTTGAAAAACTGGGATTAAATCTTGCCTTCGAACACCATTTTCATTTGGACTTTTCTTTGTTGGAGGGCACTGTATGTGGAGCAGATGAACATTTGAGTGCTCAACAGTTTGTGCTCAAAATCCTTGAACTGTTGGTTTGATTTTTTCACCTTTATAGTCAGGTCATTTTGGAAGCACATTTTGGGTAAAACCAATATCAAAGTTTCAGTGTTAATTATATGATTCTGCATAATTTTCAGGTTTCAGGTTATTTACGGTAAGCTTTTTCATCCCAGTCACTCTCCTAGATTGCGACACATCGCTGGACTGTTTACTTATGTCGAGACACGGGTTGGGGCACTTCATTTGACAAAAATGACAGAAATCTTCGGTTACACTTCCTGCAGACAATTACTGCAGATGTTTTTGGCGGTAATCTTCTTTAACAGCTCTGAATACCTTTTAGCAATTGCTATCCATGGAAGGTCAAATGTAACTCTTAAGTCATTACTGATTAGCAAAAATTATCTTCTTGCAATGGCCTTTTCAATACTTGAGTACTTTGTGGAGATTATTTTATTTCCTGGGTGGAAGGAACTCTGGTGGATAAGCAATTTAGGCCTTGCACTGGTTGTGATTGGGGAAATCATTCGGAAAATGGCAATTATAACAGCTGGTTCTGCCTTCTCTCACGTTATTAAGGTTTATCATGAGGAGCATCACAATTTGGTGACCCATGGAATTTATAGGTTTGTCCGTCATCCCAGCTACTGCGGATTCTTCATTTGGTCAGTGGGCACTCAGATAATGTTGTGTAATCCTGTATCGACAACCGCATTTGCCATTGTTGTCTGGCGGTTCTTTGCACAGCGAATACCATACGAAGAGTATTTCTTGAGGCAGTTCTTTGGGTCAACATATGAGGACTACGCTCGACAAACTCCCTCTGGTGTTCCCTTTGTGAAGTGAATTTCACTCCGTGGGAACAGTTGTATTTGGTTTAGCCGCACCCATCATTTCTATTATTGTTTTCCCAGAAGGCTTCCTGCTGCATTGTTGAAGAGATATGGAACTCCTCTGAAGCAAGGGTGAGCAGTTTTTATCTATTTGCTGCCTGATCTGGTTTTTTTGTTGAGAGCAATTTCAAGTGGACGACGGTGTATATGTGATTAAGCGAGCTTGTTTTATTATGAGTTATTTTGACTGACTACTTTAACAATGTTGATCAGATTGATGATTTTAGCCCATTGACATCTGCTAGATCTTCGATTAGTGAAATTGTAGACAGTTATTTCAAGATCAGAATTTGCAATTTTATGCATTTGCATATGCTTTAATTGCTGGTTATCCATTTGGGAATTTAAAACAAATTCAGTGACTTTGGGGGAACCAACAATTTCACCCTCATTGCCTGCTTCTAGCGAGTATGCAAAATCAGAACGCTAAAGCCTGCTCCATTATAAGCAAAGCCTCTTAAACTTCTTTTCTGAACACCTCTTGTAATATTATAGATAGAACGAGTTTGTCTAAATTTGCTGATTCCACATTTCCAACAGTGCAAAGCTGACAGACTTTGCTGATAGCCTAGTCGTGGCTGTCTTCTTTACCCATCAACTGGTGTGCAACTTTTTTCCTGTGTTTGAATCTGATAGTGTTTAACATGGAAAAATTTACCAGCACGACGTTCTAAACTCTGCCTTTTCACTATAAGTAAATCTAGTAGCCTCATACATACCTAGATATGTAAAACCCTGACACTTTTCGCCGTGTTGCCTACTTCAAGTGCCTAAAATGCTTGGCACACCCATAATATTAATTTACAAATGTACTGTTGTGTTTGCTACTACTAAAAAATTGACAAAGCATGCAGGTGGGGTTCTTTTTCCAGGGCGAAAGCTTTCAAAAGAAACAAACTGCAACATTTAGGAAAAAAGAAATGCAGAATCCGGAAATTGCAGAAAATTTTCACTCTTGCCGAAACAGTAAACTGCAGTATAAACAGCAGAATTGCATTGCAGGAAAAGGTGCGGAGCACAAAGCAGAAATGCAGAACTGCAAATTGGAAACACTGCAGTGCAGAAAACAAACCGGAAACTACTAACTGTCAAACCAGAAATGCATTATTGCAATAACAAGAAAGAGCAGTGGCAGAAATTATATTATAAGCAGATTGCAGATAGTGCAGCGTGTGTACTATTGAATCCACGACACTGAGAGGTTTGCATTGATGTATAATGTCTGCAGATTCTCTCGAACTGGTGATGAATGACCTTCACCTTGGAAGGTATTTGAAGGTTTCATTGACTCATTGATGGAGCTGATGATAATACGATATTTATAGATTTAATCTTTAATGAATAATCATCTGCCTCTTTGCATCCCAAGCCAAAAAGAAAATTCCATTACAGTAAATATAGATGCAGTAACATTCATGGTAGAAAATTAAATTTATCTACAACTTGAAGAAGGCGGCCCACTTTCTGTTCTCTTCTTTGCATTCTTTGAGAGTTGCAATGACAACCGTTGCTCTTTTACGTGTCTACAACAGCCTAGAGCCCGTTGTCAGCTGGCACAAACAACTCTCTTCAAGGCCAAGCCAGGTCTAAACAAAACTTGGGATCTTCCATATCCCCAACAAGGACCTCCAGATCAGACTCCTTGTTGCCCGCGTTGCTTGCAGATGAACTTTTCTGGGTGGCACTAGCGGTAGAAGAGATGGCTGCTGCAGAGACACAGGAAGAGGTAAAAGTAGAAGACGGTATGGTACTAGAGAGAAGAGCAAGATTGGGCTTCTGGGGACGAACAAGTTGTGACAACAAAAGCACTAGAGATGCCATCAAATTTCTTACAAACAAGCAATAAGATTTTTGATCAGTTTGGTGGTGATGTTTCAGGATGGATTTGAATTGCTGCCGTGAAAGGTTTGACGGAACTGCACCAAATTTATAGACATACCATAGCGATTGAAACGATGAATGGTAAGCCGTTGGTTTTAATGCTGCCAACCAAAAAGTGGTCCACTGGCCACTGCTGCTGATGGTTTTCAAGCCTTTCCTGGGAGATTCTGTTGCTGGTTATTTTTGTTTAATATTTTATTCGGACGAAAACCACGGGCCAGCTAGTCAACTGTTTGCCGGCAGGAAAAGCTACGTTGCCATGTCACCCGCACCTAAAACCAAGTGGCGTGCATTGCGTTGTTCAAGGCGAGTCTTAAAATAAATAAATAAAATTATAGCCACCAAAATATATATATATATATACCTTTTAAGAAATTATATACGTTTATTTATTTTCCTCTAAAAAAAAAATTATACATGCAATTTTTTTCTTATGATAGATATTTATGATGCATGGACACTGACATAAACATGATATGACGTTGGCACAAAAGCAAATTAACTGTTATTGGGCTATGGGTACGGTATATATATATATATAAAATATTACCAAAATTAAAGAAATTTATTATATAAATTTATTCGAATTTTCATTTAATTGCAACGAAGTTTTCATTTTTTATGATGATTATTTTATTTTTTGTAATAAAAACAAAAGCAAATTAACTGTTATTGGGCTATGGGTACGGTATATATATATATAAAATATTACCAAAATTAAAGAAATTTATTATATAAATTTATTCAAATTTTCATTTAATTGCAACGAAGTTTTCATTTTTTATGATGATTATTTTATTTTTTGTAATAAAAAAATTTATCTTTTTTTATTATAAAAAATAAAATTATTGTTATAAAAAATAAAAAAATTATTACAATTAAGATAAAGAAATCAGACAAAAGATTTTAAAAATGTAATGGTGCTTTTTATTAAATGAGCATTTGCACCACATCGTGCTCACATCACTCGACATATGCCTCATCACATCAATTGGGAGATATCAATATTTTTAGTCCTAAATTTTTAAGTTTTTTTTTACGTTTAAATTCTAAACCTTTTTGACATTTAATTTGAGTTTTAGTCATGGGTCTTGCAAGTGCACTTGTTAGAGTTGCTAATTACATTTAACTATTTTAAATAAAGCATATATTGTTTGCAATGATTAACTTACGTGCTGGCTATGAAGGAGCTTTATGTGAAGCATTAGGTGTCTTTTGAAGACATGGAGCTGGGGTCATGCATCTCGAGATGACTTCATCAGCATTTTTGATTTTTCCTTTGTTGCATTCAAATAGATTCACAATCTTCATCTTTCCATCCTCTACTTCCATTGAAATCGCACTTTTGCTTTCCATGCGGCCTTCAAACACCAAGTTGCTTTTTATTTCATCAGTGAAATCACCTATCAATCCCCCATTATTGCTCACGCTATTTGCAGATCCTTCATTGTGCCCACCATCAGTATGCCCATCTCCATCCACCTTTCCTAAGTTATAGCTTGCCATTGCAGCTTCACAAGTTTCATCTTTAGGGAGCTCTCCATCTAATGTTCAAATTTATATATATAAACTGTTCAAATCAATACTTTCATAATATTATAACTACCTAAAACTTATATACCATACATTGTACCTTTACATTCTTGCCTACGTGTAACATTTTCACTACCAACACTTTCAGCTTTTCTATAGCCTTCAGCTGCAGAATGCTTCGCCCTTCTTGGCATTTTAGATACATGTGGATCCACCTCGGCCTTATCGGAACGCTGCTTTCGTTTTTTCTTCTGCCTATTTATGTTTCCAATTTTCTGACCCAATTTGTGCGTGGATGCTTCCATGTGCTTCTCCATTAAGGACTCGACGATTTCAACAAACTTGCTGCAACCCTACGACAAATACACCATGCTTCAAGATAAACAATCCATGATTTGTTAAACAAATAATATTTTGAATGAAATAATAGCCTTGAAGTCAGCTTCAAATTTTGTGTATTCAAAAAATTAATTGCAATGACTATTTTAATTTTTGAAACAAACACTATACAATTTGAAATTCAGAACGTGTGACCAAATTTAGCCTTCAACTTATTTGTTTTGTTCCACAATCTGTATTTTACACAATAGCCTAACTAGATAAAATAAATTATGTTAACGCAAATCTTGCTTATTGTATATCACACACATGGATAAAAGCGAGTACTGTTATTTATGAAACTGAATCTCTTAAATTCACAATTTCCAAAACATTTGAAATGACCCATGAACCTTTCACTTATTAAGCAATAACTCGTTTTTTTTTTTTTTTTATACGAGTCTTCATACTTTCCGAGTAAATTTTTAGTTCCATTTTTTCTCCCAAGTCTTTTTGGCTTGCATCCCAATAAGTCATATTACACATATGCAGTTCTTATGTTGACAGCAAAAATGTGACGTTCCCTAACCTTTTCAGTATCTATCGCCAGGTCCATCACTTCTATTCACCCACGGCTCGTAGCAAGATGCATGTAGCCCAACTCCCTGAAACATAACAAATCCAATTACAATTTCACCACTACCAATACGCCTAATTGCTCATTATACGATAACAATAAATTTTTCAACATTTATGCAGCAGTAATACCTCTTTTGGATTAAAGCTGGCGTATTTCGCTTCCATTTTCAGTCGACGACTAATTCTTTGCTTAGTCCAAAACTTAAGAGGATGCTCGTTTTCAGGTCGTTTGTCACTTTTCTTCAGCGGAAACCTCTCAAAGAAAAACAGCTGCACAATATAATCACAATTAAGCCTACACTAATCCATTCAATTCAACTATGAAAATTATAAATGCATATCTTACCATCAACAATAGTAGGCAACCACCCAGGCTCTTCCTGCCCAAGGCTACATTTCTTTCCCGCTCCCCAAAGTTGAAGGCGCTTATCTCATCGCATAACCAATCCAACACAAATTCTCCCCATTTAAACCTTCTCACATTTCCTACATCAACTATGGCATTATAAAGTCTAGGGGATGGGAATTGGGACGAGGTTGGGCATAATACAGAACCCAAGGCTAGAATCAAGAACGCTTGCTTCCTTATACTATCCTCCACTTCATTACTCCAACACAAGTTTGATGGCTTTGAAATTTGGTCTGTCATTCTTACTTGTCACCAAATGCTTCCAAGCACTACTAATAGCTTTTCCTTTCTCTTTAGCCTTCTTGCTAGCTTCATTTTTTGCAATCTCCAACATCCTCTTTGCAACTTCCATCCCACATATGGGGTCATTTGGCAAATTATCATCACCGTTCAGAATACCCAATATTTCTACAACATCCTCTGCAGAGATGACCTTACGCTCACCCCGCGCTCACAGCTTACCTTTAAATGGATCGAAGTTACGCACCAAGGCTAATATAAATTCTTTCGGCATATTTCCACAATTGACCTGAATAAATGACTCAAATCCCATCTCATTAATAAGCTCCTTCATTTTTCGTCTCTTTCCTAAATCCCTTACAAACCGGATAATTTGCTGTGGACAACACCTTGAAGTGAAAGAGCCCTGCAACAACATCAGTTAACATTTAGATAAATAATTCATATCTTTGCCTTGATGTAAACTTGTATTCGAACACATTATTTAATCAAACAGTGAGATTTTGTAAACAACATCTGTTAACTTTGAAAACTTACAACATCTAAAAATTCTGCCTTTATGTAATGACCATTCAGTACTAGTCATTCTAAAACAAATAGCCCATCAACTTCAGTACCCAAAGAAGAAACATATTTCCTAATTCTTCTTTCCTTTCCTTCAACCCAATGACAATAAATGACTATTTTTATTTCACAAATGGATAAATTACCAGTAATAAGCATTGCACTTTTATGTATCCCCCACGCATTAGTGTGGCTCATTATATTTCCAACAACATTAACACATGATAGCGCTCATCATATTCAATTATTTTCGTGAATAATATTTCAAAATGTTTTTAGAAAAAATACACAAAAACTACAACCTTTTTTCCTCCTACAACTCCTTCAAGCTTTGCTGCTTCAATCTCAAATGTTTTCCTTGCTTCGGCGTCTAGCTCACTCCATGCTTTAGCAACTTCATTTGCAAATTCCTTCTGTCCATATCACATAGCCATATTACCAGTTTTATAATATTGTATAATCCTATTCCAAGTATATTTAAGAATGAACGAACCAACGACAAATAATTAACTAATTACTCACATTGTAGATATTTGGCCTACTTTCGCCGGCATCTTTTGCCTTTTGCATATACCACTTTCTGTTTATTAACACGAGGCATATCAAATATCAAAACCCTAACAAATTTCATCGAAATACTATATATTATCATTCTATCAAACAATGTTTTCAATTCAGCAAGCTTACTGAAAAAAAATTATATGCAGACTCTCTTCTCTATTGTATCCATGTCACTCCCTTCTACGCCTTATTTCGCCTTTTGCAATGCTTAGAACTTTTTCCTCCATCCATGCAAACAGTATCTACTTCTCCCGTTTCATTTTTTTGCTTTGCACCTATACCTCGAGTCATGTTCGTCTTCTTAATTAATCCCTTGACTCACCTGCACTCCTCAAGTAATCCATTTGAGGGAAATAATAAACATTTAAAAATTAATCACACACTGAAACAAACATGCCCCATTGGCAACTTCACTCCCAATCTGACTACTCTTTTCCCACTACAAAAAAAATATATCATCAGCGACTATTTTCTTAGTCACTAAATATCAATTTTTTGCTAAGTTTCAATACTGCAATAAACATCTAACCTTAAGAACTCAAACTACTAGGTGCAAAAACATTAATATCACTTATTGTTCTTGACTACTTGTTTCACTAGTGAATACAATTTTACAATCCTTATTGTCTAACAAAACTAAAAAGAAAAATAAAAACACTACCGTACCTAAAATGTCATATATGTCCTAATTTTTAGCAAAGAATGTTTCGTAGTGCTCCCAATTTTGTTGTCACTCTATTCAACACATTTAATAGGGTAGTTTAATTATAGAAGACAACAAATTAGAAGAATTCAAAAGCGAAAATGTCCACGCAAAATAGAGAACCCAAATCAATTGCATATAGAGAGAGCTCTAATTCTTCACTTCTTTTTCTAGTCTCCTTTCCCAAGTCCCAATTGATATATAGCAGCTCAAGTAAAAAGCAATAAGCATGCAACATAACCCAGTAAATTGGAGTAGTAACACCCAGGGGAAAAAAATTGAGGATGAAAAGCAAATCACCTTGCCATCCATGACAACCCAGAATCGTCCTTAGTGTTATGCTGGGATGCTTCTTAGACTAACACCAACAAATTGATAACTACTAAATTCGTTTAGTTTCTCAATCACAACCCACTAAACAGAACCTCAGAGAACCCATAATCAATTTGAAAGATTCAACCCATAAAGAAATATTAAAGATATAAATTTAATGTTTATTATAAAAAAGATATAAATTTAAAGAAGAAATTCCACGCACCTCCTACATGCACTCAATAATTTCCCTCGCTACCAAATGCCTCCCACCCGTTGCCATATCATCATTAAAACCCCAATTTATTTCACAAAATTAAACATTTGAACAAACCCTACAACAAAAAACCTTGGGCTCTATCAACTCTCCATTATTAAATTTTCATTTTTTTTTTCCAATTTTTTTCCCATACCTTCCATTAATAGCGCCTCTTGCCCACTTCTCTTCATTGATCGACCATCAACTCCTCTTACTCTAACTCAGTCCACTTTATTTCTTCTTTTTTTTCTCGTTTTTTTCTTCTCAATTTTTTTCCACACCTCTGCTGTATAAGAGTTCTCCTTTATAATCCCACCATCTACCTCCACCAATTCTGCTTTGCCCACCCAAAGAAAATATCCCCAAAATGTCCATTATGCCCTTTCCCAACCCTAAAAGCTCACTTTTTTGTAATTTCAAATTTTCATTCCCTCACTTCTATTATCCAAACTTTTCATCTTATTTTATTCATTTTCCATTGTGGGCCCTTATGTCCACGTCATCCCGCGACACTACTAGCCTATTTCTCCCAATTTATTTAAGCTCACTCCTTTATATATATACTATTTCCTATTTTGAGTTAATTTTGCCTAATTATGTCTTTACATTCAATTTTTAAGCTATAACAAGCGTAGAATCTCTTTCATATCATGAGATGCATGGACCAAAAGGAGTTTCATACAATAAGAATTATTTTCGAGCCTATTCATTGCACTTACTTAAAATCAAGGGTCGTCATATTAATGCTTGTAAAAAGTCAAAATGCAGAAGGTAGCAATGTGTTCGTGATAATTAGATACTGCTATGATAGAATTGTTTGCACAACATAGTCTACTCAACTTACCAAGCTAGATTGAGTCTAGACCAGGTTCTATGTCATGGAGGTTCTATGTCTGTACTTAAGTAATTAATTTTCTTCTTTGCTTTGACAGCTATCTAAGGTACTTCCCTCAAACAAACAAAAAAAAAAGTTATCCAAGATACTTCATTTGGTTAATTAATTTTAGTTGTTAATTAATTTTACTTCATTTGCTTTGACAATTTTTTTTTTATTTTCTCATTTTTTCCAAAGAATAAATAATTCCCCTATACCAATTATTCACATTGCTATTGCACTAATTATGATTTGGTTTTATCCATATTGTGTTTTTTTTTTTATATCTATTGGTTAATTTTTTGTTTCCACTTTGGAATTTCACTATTATAGTTGTGGAAAGTCACTATTATAGTTGTGAATAAAAAGTATAGGATTTGTAGATAATTCAAATTATTGAGATAGGTTGTAAAGTTGGACACTTTTTGAGCTAACATCTCTTCATATTTCCTTTAGTATTTGTGTACTTTTTTTTTAATCTTCTATTCATATTAGTTTATAGTCATGACTTAGTCATGGACGAAGACACCTTTGGGTAAGAGGGAGCAACTGCTCCCTCTTGCCTACTTGATATAACCTATTTTTGCCTATGTAGTATTAAGTTTGCCCCTCTTATTGTGATTGTTTGCCTCCCCTTTTGTGCTAATTTGTCCACTTGCTGTGCCTCCCAAAATATTTTTTGTACTATTTTTACCATATCGTATAAATTTGCCTTCCTAAAAAATTTTTATGACTTCTTCCCTAGTCTTAGTCATGTTTCTTTATTCCATATTTGTCTTATAATAATTTGGAGCACAACAGTAAAAGCCCCTTTGGTTGCATTCCACATTAACTTTGTAAACACAAAACCTTGACATTTGAATAACAGTAACTATATTATTTTATTTTCTTTTAATTTTGATCATCCTATTCCAACAAAGGGGATGTTAGGTATTTTTTGGTCTTTGTTGATAATGTTGTTTTTATATTTGCTTAGATTTACCTTTAGAAAAAGCATTTGAAAATACCTCAATTTTACCATGAGTTTATGGCTATGAATTACACTCAATCTTGAAAAAAAAAATGTCAAAGAATATAGAACACTACTGATTGCTTTCAATTTAAGGTAAAGTCGTCAAAATCCTAAACGTTTAAAGTAGCTTTAGAAGTAATTTGTAACTTTTTTTTTTTAAAATCCTTTTTTTTTAGGGAAAAAAAAGGTCAGTTTGTTAAACGTCCTTTTTTTTTTTTATGCATCACAAATCATGAAATTAGAGGCATCAAATGGGTTGAATCAGATTCAAGTTAGATTATTTTAAATTTTGGGTCATCAGTGCTATAAGTTTATCAGATTTTATATTAAAGTTCAGATCTTTTGGGTTTTAGATTCAAGTTAATCGATCTTTTGGTCAATCGAATTTTGAGTCATTTGAATTTTAAGTTAATCAGATTTTGAGTTGTTTTGAGTTTGAAATTTTTAAATTTTGAGTCATTGACTTTTTTTAGTAAATACGGATTGGATAAAGTTAGATTTCAAACAATTTAAACTAAGTTATTCGGGCAAGGTCAACTTTTATGACCTCTACATCAAAGATAAATGTAGACGGGTCAGATTTTAAATAAAATTAAAGGGTGTGTTTGTTTTATAAGTTAGGATATAATAATACAAGTTAAAGGCTAATTATCATAATTTAGTTCATATTTAGTTGGTTAATAAGATAGACTAGTGTAAAATTATTATTCCATAAATATGATAAAGTACTATCCCTCTCACACTCATGAGTTAGTTTATCTTATCTCATGAGTTAGTGTTGACAATTTACACATTTACTAAAATAGCCTCCTAAAACCCAGTATGACAATCTGATAATTGGAAGATTTGCTGCCAGTCGATGGTGGAGCTCAACCGAAATAACGCAGCCTCCTTTGAATGTTCGGCAAAGTAGAAATGTCGTGACCATCAGTATCAGATTTGTCTATATGCTCTTGGTTTCTCTTCAAAATGACAATGTCGTCTTGCCTCATTTTCCTTCTCGCACTCGCCACAATCCTTCTTTTCTCTGTCATCTCCCCCTCTTTATCCAAAGACCTATTGATAAGGCTACTGCTGAGAAATATGACGAGGAGGATCTCAGCTTCCAAAAAAATGATGATGACTAAAACCATGTTGCACATCATCGCTACCTAGATCCCAACTGTCCCGGCAACGACGTTGAGGACAATTTCGAGAACTGCTATGATTTGAAAGAGTCTAACTCGGATCTGTACAAGCCACCAGAGGTCTTGTATAGAGCCAGCATGTATAGGTCTAGTAGTCTACGGGATCGATGACAAGGACGTCGTCGTTTTGAAGGAATGTAATTTCACTGACTTTCTTTTTGATATTTAAGAATTTATTTGTATAAATAAATCAAATAATCAATTTTTAAAAAATATCCTCTCTATAAATTTGAAAATTTATAAGTCATATAAAATAAATATTAATTTTATTGCCTAATTTTTTTATTTTTAATAAAAAATATTAAAATTAATTATAAATATAAGTTAATTATCTCTAAAGAGAAAGAAGTAATTTCGTCATCTTATATTATTCTCTCTCATATCATAGAAGCATGTAATAGTATAATTTTTTATATTATTTGATGGTATCGAAATACAATATAGACTAGTAGTTTAGTCTATCATAAATTATCTTATATCATACTATTTAGTTTGCATACTAAATGCACTTCTAATGTTTGTTGAAAAGTAAAGGCATAAAGGTCAATTTGACCCACCAAGTTTCAGGTTGTTTTAAATTTCACCCATAACGTTTTTTTTTTTTTTTTTGGTTAAATTTGGTCCATATTACGTCTGTCAGTTTAATTTGGTCCTTCCGTATACAACACCGTTAACCCTGCTGACGTGACATGACGGAGTTTGACACGTCATCAATTTTTCCATGTCAACATGTCACGTCAGCATCTGTTGCTAACGTGGCATAAGTTTAAAGGTTAATTTGACCCACAATGTTTTAACATGTGTTAGAATTCACTCATAATGTTTTTGTTATGTTAAAATTGGTCCATAACATTACGTCTGTTAGTCTAATTTGGTCTTCCAGTCCATAACACCATTAACTCAACAAATGTGGCACTACGAAGTATGACACATCAATAATTTTCGTCCATGTCAACATGTCACGTTTCCATCTTTTGCTAACGTGGCATTTTTAACTGTAGCAAAATTTTAAAATCCAAACCAAACATTTATTCTGAAAATCACACTCAACAAATTCAAACAAAAAAAAATTCATGAATATTTATCCACTTGAATACCTTTATTTTTTTTAGCAAAAAAAATAAATTAATAAAATTCAATAAAAGTCATTGTCATCTTTATCTTTGAATTTTTTTTTTCCGTTGTTGCCACTACTTCCTCATCAAATTATCGTCGCTGCCTCCAACCACCATTAGCATTGCCAGTACGGAGCCATCTCTTTGGAAATACTATGCGCCAATCCTCCTGATCCTACCACCCACGCATAAAAAAAAATTAGTGGACTGCTGAAAACTGTATTTCTTTAGTTGTGCTGCTACATGTTCTGACCAATCCACCCTCATTTGTAGTTTTCTTGCCATTCAAACAGAGAATATAACCTTTATTTGGCATTTTGATAGAGAAAAAAAAAAGCGTTTTCAGTGTTTCTTTTTCTTTTTCCTGTCATGTCAGCAAAAGATGCTGATGTGGCATATTGACATGCAAAAAAATTAATGACGTGTCAAACTCCGTCATGCTACATCAGTGAAGTTAACGACGTTATGTATGAAAAGATCAAATTATACGAAAAGATCAAATTACACTAAAAGACGTAACGTTATGGACTAATTTTAACAAAAAAAACGTTATGAGTGAAATTTAAAATAAGTTGAAACTTTGTGAGTCAAATTAACTTTTATGCTTATATCATGTCAGCAACAGATGTTGAAGTGGCATGCTGACATGGAAAAAAAATTGATGACATGTCAAACTCCATCATGTCGTGTCAGCGGGGTTAACGGCATTATGAACAGAAGGGCCAAATTAGACTGATGGACGTAACGTTATGGACCAAATTTAACAAAAAAAAACGTTATGAATGAAATTTAAAATAAGATGAAATCTGATGAGTCAAATTGATCTTTATTCCAAAAGTAAATGTACCAGTTTTTTACAAAATTTTGTTATGAAACTCAAAGAATATACTTTTGTAGTTTATGTTAACAAAATCTCATTTGGAAGGGCGAGGACGACTGTTAGTTCATTTACTGTAACAAGTCATTTAGCTCAAGAAACGCTCATTTGGAAAACGAAATTGAAAAGGGTTTATGGTTAAAAAGTTTGGGAATTTGGTGAGCATAAGATTTTTCTCTACTGCGTCCACACAAGTTTTTTTTGTGCAATCATGAGTGTTTTTTGTGCAACCGCAACGATAAAAAATGATATAAAAAGTATTATTATTTTTTTGTTTCACATTTTTCCTTTATGGTTGCACAAAAAAACCCCGTGATTGTACCCAAAAAAATACGTGTAGATATAGTAAAAAAAATTATATGCCCATACGATGAAACCCAAAATGATTATGAAAAAATTAATAGGACAAACGTTTTCCATTTGGCGTGGCGTTCAAATAAAAATTTTTTTAAAAACATGTTAGTACTAGAGAAGAAGCTTCCTGCCTAAATTCGACGATCAACTTGATAACGAAAAGAGCGAGGTTACATGAACCGGGAAAAATAGGCTGGCAGTGTCCTGGGATGACGTGGACATAAGGGCCCACAATAGAAAATAAATAAAATACAGTGAAATGTGTGGATAATAGAAGAGAGAGAATGAAAATTTAGAATTAGAAAAAGGTCAGCTTTTAGGGTTGGGAAAGGGCATAATGGACATTTCGGGGTGGGATATTTTCTTTGGGCGGGCACTCGGGAAGCAGAAGGGGTGGAGGCAAATGGTGGGATTATAGAGCAAAACTCTTATACAGTAGAGGCGTGGGAAAAAATTGAGGAGAAAAAAACTAGAAAAAAAAGAAGAAAGAAAGTGGAATGAGTTAGGGTTGGAGAACCTGATAGTCAAGCGATGACGTGAAGTGGACGAGAGGTGCTGTTAATGGAAGGAATGGGAAAAAAATTGGAAAAAAAAGTGAAGATTTAGCAATGGAAAGGTGAAAGAGGCGAAGGTTTTTAGTTGTAGGGTTTCTTCACATGTTTAATTTTTTGAGAATAAAATGGGTTTTAAGGATGAGATGTTAATGGGTGGGAGGTATTTGGTAGCGAGAGAAATTATTGAGTGCATGAGGGGGTGCGTGGAATTTCTACTTTAAATGTATTTATTTTTTGATAATTAACATTAAATTTATATCTTGAGTATTTGTTTATGGGTTGAATCTTTGAAATAGATGATGGGTTCTATGGGTGCTTTTTCATGGGTTGTGATTGAGAAAATAAACCAATTTGGTAGTTATCAATTTGGTGCTGTTAGTCTAAGAAGCATCCCGGCAAAACACTGAGGACGATTTGTGGGTTGTCATGGATGGCAATGTGATAATTTGATTTTCATCCTCATTTTTTTTTCCCTGGGTGTTACTATTCCATTTTACTAGGTTGTGTTGCATGCTTACTGCTTTTTACTTGATCTGCTGTATAGCAATTGGGACTTGGGAGAGGAGACTGGAAAATGAAGTTAAGACTTAGAGCTCTCTATGTATATGCAATTGATTTGAGTTGTCAAATTTGCGTAAAAATTTCCGCTTTTGAAATCTTCTAATTTCTTGTCTTTTTTAATTAAACTGCCTTATTGAATGTGTTGAATAGAGTGACAAAAAAATTGGGATCACTACAAAATGATCTTTGCTCAAAATTAGGACACGTGACTTTTTAGGTACGGTAGTGTTTTTATTTTTCTTTTTAGTTTTGTTAGACAATAAGGATCATAAACTTGTATTCACTAGTGAGACAATTAGTCAAGAACAGTAAGTGATATTAATGTTTCTGCACCTAGTAATTTGAGTTCTTAATGTTCGATGTTAATTGCATTATTGAAACATAACAAAAAATTGATTTTTAGAGACTAAGAAAATAGTTGCTGATGAAAATTTTTTTTTTTGTACTGGGAAAAGAGAAGTCAGATTGGGAGCAAACTTGCCAATGTAGCATGTTTGTTTCAACGTTTGATTAATTTTTAAATGTTTATTATTTCCCTCAAATGGATTAATTAAGGATTGCAGGTGAATGAAAGGATTAATAGAGAAGACGAACATGGCTCGAGGTGTAGGTGCAAAGCAAAAAAATGAAATGAAAAAGCAGCGGGTAGCAGATACAGTTTGCATGGATGAAGGAAAAACTTCTAAGCATTGCAGAAGGTGAATTAAGGCACAGAAAGGAGTGACATGGGTACGACAGTGAAGAGAGTCTGCATATAATATTTTTCAGTAAGCTTGCTAAATTGAATAGATTGTTGGATAGAAGGATAATATAGGGTATTTTGATGAAATATGTAAGGGTTTTGATATTTGATATGCCTCGTGTTAATAAACAGAAAGTGGTATATGCAAAAGGCAAAAGAAGCTGCCAAAAGCAAGCCAAATATCTGCCATGTGAGTAATTAGTTAATTATTTGTCATTGGTTCACTCTTAACTGTACTTGCAATAGGAGTATGCAATATTAAAAAACTGCTAAAATAACTTTGTGCTATGGACAGAAGGAATTTGCAAATGAAGTTGCTAAAGCATGGAGTGAGCTAGACGCCGAAGAAAGGAAAACATTTGAGAATGAAGCAGCAAAGCTTAAAGGCGTTGAAAGAGGAAAAAAGGTTGTGAATTTGTTTGTATTTTTTCTGAAAACATTTTGAAATATTATTCATGAAAATATTTAAATATGATCACCACTATCATGCGTTAATGTTATTGGAAATGTAAAGAGCCACATAAACTGCGTGGGGATACATAAAAAGGTTGTGAGTTTTATGTACTGATGTTGATGGGTTTTTTGTTTTAGATTGACTAGTACTGAATGGTCAGTATATAAAGGGAGACTTTATAAATGTTGCAAGTTTTCAAAGTTAACCGATGTGGTTTCCAAAATTTGACTGTTTGATTAAATAATGTGTTCAAATACAAGTTGACATCAAGGTAAAGATATGAAATATTTGTATAAATGTTAAATGATGTTGTTGCAAGGCTCTTTTACTTCAAGGTGTTGTCCACAACAAATAATCAGGTTTGTAAGGGATTTAGGAAAGAGAGGAAAAATGAAGGAGCTTATTAATGAGATGGGATTTGAGTCATTTATTCAGGTCAATTGTGGAAATATGCCGAAGGAATTTATATTAGCTTTAGAGAGTAACTTCGATCCATTTAAATGTGAGCTGCGAGTGCGGGGTGAGCGTAAGGTCATATCTACTGAGGATGTCATAGAAATATTAGGCATTCAGAACGGTGATGATAATTTGCCAAATGACCCCATAGGTGGGATAGAAGTTGCAAAGGGGATGTTGAAGATTGCAAAAATTAAGGCTAGCAAGAAGGCTAAAGAGAAAGGAAAAGCTATTGGTAGTGCTTGGAAGCATTTGGTGACAAGTAGAAAGACCTAATTTCAAAGCCATCAAACTTGTGTTGGAAAGTAATGAAGTGGAGGATAGTATAAGGAAGCAAGCGTTCTTGATTCTAGCCTTGGGTTCAGTATTATGCCCAACCTCGTCCCAATTCCCATTTCCTAGACTTTATAATGCCATAGTTGATGGAGGAAATGTGAGAAGGTTTAAATGAGAAGAATTTGTGTTGGATTGGCTATGTGATGAGGTAAGCGCCTTCAACTTTGGGGAGCGACAAAGAAATGCAGCTATGGGCAAGCAGAGCCTGGGTGGTTGCCTACTATTGTTGATGGTAAGATATGCATTTATAATTTTCATAAGTGAATTGAATTGATTGGTGTAGGCTTAATTGTGATTATGTTGTGCAGCTGTTTTTCTTTGAGAGGTTTCTGCTAAAAAAAAGTGACAAACGACCTCAACACGAGCATCCTCTTAAGTTTTGGAATAAGCAAAGAATTAGTCACCGACTGAAAATGGAAGCAAAATACATCAGCTTTAATCCAAAAGAGGTATAACTGTTGCATAAATGTTGAAAAACTTATTGTTATTATATAATAAGCAATTAGGTGTATTGGTAGTGGTGAAATTGAAATTCGATGTGTTATGTTTTAGGGAGTTGGGCTACATGCATCTTACTACGAGCTGTGGGTGAATAGAAGTGATGGACCTGGCGACAAATTAGGTATTGGAAAGGTTAGGGAACGTCACAGTTTTGCTATTATCTCATCCATACTGTATATGTGTAATATCAATTATTGGGATACAAGCTAGGAAGACTAGGGAGAAGAAATGCAAGTAAAAATTTACTTTCAAAGTAGGAAGACTCGAAAAAAAAAAAACGATTTATTGCTTAATACATTAAAGGTGCATGGGTCATTTCAAATGTTTTGAAAATTGCGAATTTAAGAGATTCAGTTTCATAAATATCAGTACTTGCTCTAATCCATGTGTGTGATATACAATAAGCAAGATTTGCATTAACATAAGTTATTGTATCTAGTTACGCTATTGTGTAAAATATCGATTGTGGAACAAAAAAAATAAGTTTGAGGCAGAATTTGGAGACACATTGTGAATTTTGAAATTGTATAGTGTTTGTTTCAGAAATTAAAGTAGTCATTGCAATTAATTTTTTTATCCCACAGAATTTGAAGCTGACTTCAAGCCTGTTGTTTATTTCAAAATATTAGTTATTTCACAAGGCAGGTATTTGTTGTAGGGTTGCAGCAAGTTTGTTGAAATCGCCAAGTCATTGATGGAGAAGAACATGGAAGCATTCAGTCATGAATTGGGTAAGCAAATTGGAAACATAAATGGCCAGAAGAAAAAACGCAAGCAGCGTTCCAAGACAGCCGATGTGGATCCACATGTAGCTAAAATGCCAAGAAGGCCAAAGCATTCTGCAGCTAAAGGCTATAGAAAAGCTGAAAGTGTAGGTAGTGAAAATGTAATGCATAGTGAAGAAAGTAAAGGTACAATGTGATATATAAGCTTTAGGTAGTTATAATAATGTGAAAGCATTGAATTTAACGATTTATGTATATACATTTGAACATCAGATGGAGCTCTCCCTAAAGATGAAAATAGTGAAGCTGCAATGGCAAGCTATAAGCTAGGAGAGGTGGATGGAGATGGACAGACTAAAGGTGGGCACAATGAAGGATCTGCAAATAGCATGAGCAGTAATGGGGGATCGATAGGTGATGCCACTGATGAAGTGAAAAGCAACTTGGTCTTCAAAGGTCGCATGGAAAGCAAATGTGTGATTTCAATAGAAGTAGAGGAGGACAAGATGAAGATTGTGAATCTAGTTGAATGCAACAAAGGAAAAATCGCAAATGCCGATGAAGTCATCTCGAGATGCACGACCCCAGCTCTGTGTCTTCAAAAGAAAACCTAATGCTTCACATAAAACTCCTTCATGGCCATCACGTAAGTCAATAATTGCAAACAAAAGTCACTTTATTTGAAATAGTTAAATGCAATTAGCAACGCCAAGTGCACTTGCTGGACCCATGACCAGGGCCTTGCGAGCTAAACTGAATTTGGCTGTGCGCGAGGCATTGTTCATGGATAGAGCAACCAAAACTCAGAGGCCTGCAGATAGGGTGAGCAAAGGTAGTTCTTCGAATGGACTTTTCAGTGATGGCAACAAGGCAGTAGGAATGGTAACCACAATATCAATTCGAGCTTTCAATGCAGATGAGAAGAAACTATATTATTGGGCAACTAGGCCTAAGGTTCGGGGAGAAACTGAAAAGTGAGTATAAAACCCATATGTCTTGATTGTTATATAGGTGTTAATGAATAAAATTGTGGACTTTATATTTCACAGGAGTGCATGTATTCAGTGTAAGCACCAATAGTAATCAATAAAAATTTGTTGTGAAGTCCATTGGTGGTCAGCTTTGGAAAGGGATTGGCCTTGTTTCGGGATGATTGTCGATGCTTGGCACCACGCCAATGTATTTCAAATATTGTGAGTATATTGCATACAGTACTGAGTTAAGTTTGACTTGAAATGGTTGGTCAATTATAATAATATAAAATTTATCTTACATATATGTGTGGTGTGGACAGGTGATGGATTTTTTTGCTGCACTTCTTAATCGGCAAGAAGACAATGCTAGTGGGAGCCGCAAGCATTACTTCAGTCCAATTTTCTCGGTACATAATTATTATGTACTAAGGGGTGACAACCATGGTTTGAGTCATTTGATATGTTCATAATTTGTCTGGGCATTTGCCATACTACTAGAGATTGTTGCAATTATTCAATTGTTGCTTTCCAATTGCTATAGACATTTGTAAGAGACATTTTGTGTTGATAAATTGCAGTCTACTATTGTTGCGAACGCTGGGGGTGACAAGAACGCAGGAATTAAGGTAGTGCAGTTTAATGCATCATCACATCAACGTAAGATTTCAGAGAAGCAGCTTGGTTACTCTCTGCTTAAACAAATAACTAAATAAATCAATACCATAAATCTTGAATTGGTATAAATAAAAATAATTTTATCAATAAATGTATTTTTAATCATACAATATTATTCTGTCTACTTATTATTAATATTATATTTTATTGGAAATAATAATACTTTTAAAAAAATTAAGAAAGTAATACTAATAATAATTCTTTGTAATGTATAAAATATTATCTGTCCTAAAAAAGAAATAATAGGAGGAAGGCAATGAATTAAAATATAAAAAAATAGAAATAAGAAACTAAAATAGAAGGCAAAGAATCAAAAGAAAAAATTAAAAAATAAAAATAAAAGAAAGAGGAGCGAAGAATTAAAAGAAAAAAATAGAAATGAAAAGAGGAGGACTCGTATTCAATTTCGAAAACTACCCCTACCTTTATCCAGACGCATTACTTCCCGAATTTAGATCTTAAAAATTTTACAAAGTAATGAGTGGTTTCTAACTATTTCAATTTTTTAATGCTTAAATCATTGTGGTTCCCTCCTCGATCGTCCCATTCGGACTGAGTTTGTAAGAATTGTTTGATTATGTAATGATTCTCATTGAAAAAAAGAGAAAAACCTATTGTTATAAGGAAACTATATTCTAATTAAATTAGTTGCCTAAAATTATTACTTTTTTAAGAAAAGAAAAAGAAATTTCAAATTAGAACATCGTATTCAAAATCATACAATTTTACCCGTGATTTACTTCAAAAAAAAAAAAAAGAAAGGACAAGAAAAAGGAAAAATTGATGCCATTTGAATGGTGTTGGACTTTGAAGAGCTTAGATGGCAGTGAAAATTGTTGCAAGAACGCATTGGCTGCAATAGCAGTTGCATTAGTTACAACCACGGCCGCATTAAGTTATTCTTTTCATGCTCCTCTGTTAAGAAAAAAAAAAAAAAAGGATAATGACTTGTAGTAGTAGATGACTGTAAACTTTTTTTTCCAAACCAAATATGGGGGTGGGTCAGGGCAGGCAGAGCTAGTAAATGGGTATGTTGGCTTAGGCAGAGACAAGTGTACTGAGAGGGAGAGACCCTGCAAGGGGTGGCTGTGGCTGTGGCTGTGGCTGTGGCTGTGTGGCTGTGGCTGTGGCTAAGGCTTGCTGGCAAAGGCTGGCCTACTAGTACTGCCCACATGCACATGCCTCGTCGTGGTGGAAATTGCTAGCCTTTGTCCCTCATCTCCGCCCACGCATTTCACTGGCTGTGGCCCTACGCTTACCGCCTTCTCACATCGACAGCTCAACAACCCTCCACCACCGTTCCTCTTGCCGCTGCCGCCACCGTGGCCTTTTTCCTGCAGCTCACGGACGACATGGCGCATTGTAGTTGTCTCTTCTTCGGGGATAGCAGCAGCAGCTTCTGATGCGGAGACAGAGAAGTTTGCTACGCTGCCTGCTCGGTCGAAGCCCTCAGCTGTTGTGACGCTCCAGTCAATGCTAGCCTCACTGGGCGCGTAACATTCCGTTTCTGTAAGCGGCGGCATCAAAATGGATGGTCTCATCATCATCATCATCATCATGGGTTCTTGATTATCCAGACCCCTGTTGCCATGCGTAGCCCCTTCAGCTCCAATATTAGCACTAGCCATGCGCCGTGCCTTAAAGCTTGAAGCCTCGTCATCAAGATAGTATCTACGATTGTTGTTGCTGCTGCTGCTGCTGCTGTCGTTGTTATTAAACAAGATTGGATAAGGATATGATGTTGTTTGAGTGGTGGAGAAGCTCTCAATCTCGAACAAGTCTGAACTCGCATCACTTGCAATGTCGTGATCATCATCCGTGATGGTAGTCGCCATTCGCGAATTGGGACTCCCCGGAAATGTGAAACTAAGGCGTCTGTGAGGCTCTGTTGTCATCGTGGTCTTGGTTGGAATGGGTTCGTCGGATGGTCGGAAAACTTCTAAGGAATCCCTAGGTGGGTCTTCAAGGTCAAGGGTATGGCTGATATTGGTGCTGGTGGATGGCAATCCATTAATCAGTACTAGAGGCTTCAAGGGCGCTGATGTTTGGCCTAGTATAGGAAAAGTGAAAGTAGTGCTACCAGTAGTGCGCTCACCAAAGGGTCCGCAGCCTGGGGCCAATACACCCTGGTGGCCTAGGCCCGTGGAGGTAGGACACTGGTTGTGACTCGAATCTGTTGAGATTCTAATGAAACTAGTAATTGCTTCACGATTTTCCAGCCATTGGTCTGATGTGGCCACAGAACTCTTTTTGTTAGCAGCAGCTATATTCTCAAGAAAGTCACCACTCCCTTTTTCTGGGACCATAACTGTGCGATGGCCTCTACTTTCAATAGGATTTAGAATCTGCTTTTTCAGATCCAAAGACGCTTTAAGGCTTTGGTTTTGAGGAGGTGGAGTCCTTAGTTCTGATAGCTTCTCTTCCACTTGAACAGATTTTTTGCTGTTGTCCTCCACTTGAATAGATTTCTTGCCCGAACAAGGGCATCTTCGCCGAAGAAGCCATTTTGCAGCAGACCCTCTTTTCTTGTCATCATTTGGAGGAGGATTTCGGACGGAGATTGCCATGGCGCCCGGTGGATTGGACAGGAGCCCGGTCTGGCTATTCCAGCTTGCCTCCGACGAAGCTGTTGGCGTTGCACGGAAAGAACGGGCTCTGTAATTCCTACTGTACCCATGTACTGATGATGAAGCAGAGGAAAACCTTGGAACCGAAGACAATTCATATCCCTCAGCAGAAATTCGGCTGAGACCAATCACATTGGCATGAACTGGGGAAACTCTCTTGCTTGCTTTTGGGTCATTGCCAATTTCGTTGAAGTATTTCTGTGCATCAAAAATGCTTAATTCAGAATCATCAATTCGGTTATTCGGTTCCTGCTCAGGTTTCAGATAGGAGGAGAAGGATGCATCTCTGATGGTTGCTGCTTTCTGTGGAAAGGAGATGTAAGGAACAGAAGGTTGCTCCATGTCATCAGAACGAGATAAGCTGCTTGGGACTGTTGTCTTCATTTTCATCAATGATGATCTTTCCATCGTCCACACTTCTTTCTTTCCCTTAGTTTGCAGCAAACAGTGTTAGTATGTCTAGAGAGTATGGGAAAGAAACGGGAAAAATCGCATGGATTGCCAACGATACACCTGCAGAATGCAGCCCTATTATATGTACTCACAACTATAACACACCAAACTTGCATACTCTGAATAAAATATTACCACAGCTATTGAATTTCTTTTTTTTATTTAAAAGATTGTCAAAATTTATATTATAATTAAAAAAAAAATTTAGTAAAAATAAAAATCGAACTTTTGATATATTATTTAATATAATATTGATAAATCAATTGTTTTAAACAGTTAGTTTAGATATTGATATTTTATCTATATAACTAAACTTTTCTTTGACATGATTAATATGATCTGTTAGGATAAAGTCCAGCCTATCGAGTCACCAACCAGAGCATGAAGTATCCAAAAACAAAAAGCATGTCATGTTAGCGAAAATGTTTTAGTCTACCCTACAAGCACGGGTTCCAAAATCAATCAACATCTCAATGATTGGTTATGGACGCAGGGGAATGGTAATTTTTTTTTTTTTATATATTTTTTGAATGGGATTCTCAGAATGTGCTCAATCAAAACCTTGTTCTCCTAGGACCCATCTCGCATCCACATTCACATTATCCTGCTGGCGCTACTGTCACATGCGATTTTTGCCTCCACAATAAGCGGCATGATCTAGACCCAAGTGATAGAGTGGCCACATAATAAGGGAAATGCAAGCTAAAACTCCAAAAATCAATGGGGACGTTTTCATCTCTTAAGTGAATTGGAATTTGGAGTCATCTGAGATTAGGCATAAGGACACAAGCACATTAAATTGATCGATAATAGAAGAGTTTTTTGAGGTAGTAAAGTGTTACAATTCTGGACGGGGCCAGCAATAAGGTATTAGAGATAGGGATGTATGTTCATTCATGATATATAACATCAGTTCGAAAGGATTTGACACCACGTGCTCCAGCAGTCCTTGGGCTTTTAGCTTACTAATCTGAACCTCATTGTTTGGTTACATATCAATCATCACGTTATGAGTCGGTCCTGATACTATAATTAGCTTATTCAAATTTTAAACGGGTCAAATTAAATACATACAGCTAGCATAGGAGGCAACTTAGAAAAAGAGTACACATTTGCACCCAAAAAAAAGAAAAAGAGTACATAGAGTCCGACTAATAACTATTGCAAAAGAGTACATAGAGTCAGAGTAACAATTATGAATATTTTCTATGTCCTCTTAATTAGATCCCTTAAAAAATTGAAAGCATCAAATTAACGATCCCTTGATGAAGTAAAAGTCATCCGGAGCGGATAGCCTCATCGCCGTCGACATTGGCTCAAAAGTGCGGAGGATTTGATCTCGCGCGTTCTAACATGCTAAGGCTTTAGAGCATTTATTTGAGGCTTAAAAGACTAAAAAAACTTCTGAAAGTTGGCTCAAATGATCTATGCTTCGAAATTCTGATCGGTAAGGAATCATTAGAAGCAAGAAGGAAGTGTTTCAATGTTTTCAATTAAATTTTATATCTTTTACATTCTTACAATTAAGGCATTTCCGTGAATGGCTGTTAGTCAAATTGTTTAAAACGTATTTTGATTAAGTGAGAGTGAATAAAAAAATATTAAATACGGTATTTTAATTTTTTTAAAATATTAAAACAGAGAAATGCAAAAGAAACAATATTTTTGCTCTTTTTCATTCATATCCATCTAATTAAAGTACGGTTTAAACAGTTTGATTGATGACTGTTGATGAAAAGCACTCGATTGTATATAATTTAAAATATAAAATTCAATTGAAAATTGATTGAATTATAAAAACGTAAAAAAGTTTAGTACTAAAAAAGTATTATCTCCAAAACAAATAAAAAGATAAAAAAAACACCACAGTTAGAGTTGACAAAACTCAATCAAAAATGGAACCGAGCAATTAAGGCGACCGGTGATATATAAACAAAATTTTATACCACCTAATTAAAGTTTAGACCACGCCATCTGTTATATATTATTATAAAAACGTAGCATATAATTTTAGATTCCAAAATATAATATATTTATATTTTGTATCTACTCCATGTAATTTTTTTTTAAATTTCAATTGTAATTGGAGCATAGTTTTTAAAGTTAAACCAAACCTTGACCTGGTCTGGAGTTCTATTCACTGAATTAATGGTCTGACCTTTAACAATCGGATTGACGCTTCAAATCTTATTTTTTAAAAGAATAATTAGTATTTTTATATTATATAAAAAAATAAATAAAATGCTATGAAAATAATATTTAAGTGTGTATATATATATATATATATATATGTGTATAAATATTATTAATAAAATAATATAATTATGTGCAACTTTTTGAAAAAAAACTTGAAAAGAAATTTTTTGCGGACCTGAATTGTTCACCAGTCGGATAGGGCTGGTTCCACCATTTAGGTTAATCGGTCGAGTAGTTTTCCCCTGGTTATTTTATTGTCCAATTGGATTAAAGAACTAAATCGATTAAAGATTAAAGTTTCAGGTCGCTAGCTCTCAGGTCCCACCGCCAAATCGGTCCTTTTTAAAGCTATGAATAGGGGAATGTATCTTTTGTGTTCTCATAATATTTGAATTTAGTCCCTAAGACACAACCTAGCAATTAAAATTGAGAAAAAGTTTACAGATGTACAAAAGCTGTTATATTATTGTTATATTGTAATAATTAATATATTTTATGTAATCACAGTTATAAAATATATAACGAAAAATTAACATTACTTTTTTTATTAATATAACAATGTTTTTATGTGCCCGTGCAATGCAACCAATTAAAATTTGAATTTTTATTTTACAATGTATATTTTGTAATTCTTGGGACACAAGATATCTACATGATATAACTACCCAATTATATAATTTATAGTCTAATCTTATTATTTAATCTATAGTCTAATGAATTTTTTAATAAAATAAAATATATATTTAATTATACAATGTTAAAGTCTGAAGTTACTCTTAGGAGTACAACTGATAATGATTGAAAACTTTTACAGACAAATTTAAGAGAATTCTTTAATGGGGTTAAGGAAATAATCGCTCAAAATTAGGAAACCAAACTAAAAGTAAAATGTTTTTCCTTCAAACGTCAAAAGTCACGAGCAATCTATTTATCTTTGGTTACCAGAATTTTCGGTTTGTATGCAATGTAATATGTATCGTATACAATCAGTGCATACTTTTCGTCCCCAAGCAGTCTTCCGGCGGTTATTGCTTATTATCAAAATCAGAACGGGCTATTGTCGGTCTCATGTGAAGAAGCTTTAAGCAACTACTGCACGTCGATTGCGGATATTTGACGCCGGAGAGTTGCCCAGATTACCAAATTAATTTATCATACGTCCAGAACAAGGAGGGTTCAAATCTATCTGAATATTTTGCTACCAATGAGACGGAAAAAAAAGTAAACGAAAACCAAATAACCTGAGACAGTCAAATTCCCTTTACTCGGCGACAGCAACCAAGGGTCAGAAATCCAGAATGACTCTCTTTAATCAGCAGCTAAAAACGACTGAAATTTACCCGTGCATGTTTGTGCACACGCATTAAATCTTTTACCCCGGAAGGGGTGGTTCTTTTTCAACTGTAACAAAAAAAAAAAAAAAAAAAGCAACCAAAAAACAAAACAAAAGAAAAGCTGAGGACGAAAAACAATCTCCGAAGGGATGCATTCAGAAGCAGTTGCTTAACAACATAATATTCTCTCTTTTCTTCTCTGATTTTGATTATAAAAGGGACTAGAATTCAGTTTAAAAACGAAATGTAACATCAGAATAACAAAGCCAAAACTAGAAAGACAAGAATCTAATGAGACATTACATACAGGCTAGAAAGATGAGCATGCCTCATGTCGCAGGTGATAACTGCTTCAATTTTGTCTGTAGCACCACTCCAGCTTCATCTGCCACATTTTTCTTTTTAGATGCAAGCTGCAATTGAAGTATTTCAGTTATGTCACCGAAGAGTGTAGAGACATGATGCAGCTCAGTTGACTCATTGATTGAAATTTACAGTAGCATATTGCAAGAAGAAAGCTAAAGAAGTGTAAAGGATAATGCATCATAGTCCATTCATCTAAAATCCAAGTACATGACGGTAATTTTTCTCCATGTGCTTCCATTGCGAAGCTAACAGGTAAACCTAATACGCAAGCACAGACAAATGTGAGGCAACAATTAAAAGCGTGAAATAGCTTTCAAGCAATATAATCATAAAATGCAGGCCGTGAGCTTCTAGCTCAAATGACATTGGCAATATGCCAGCAAGTGTGAGGTCGAGAGGTTCGAACCCTCAATCTCCCCAACTGTTTTCCTTCCCCTCCAACCAGTTAGTTTAGATTTAAGAAAATTCAAAAAAAAAAAAAAAAATCATACATTGCAGGCGAGTAACACACTTCATTTTTTACTTTGTAAAGACATGAACCACATGAAAAAACTTCTACAATCCTTACACACCCAGCCCAATATACTCATGATCCAATATGCTCTCATTAGCTTAAAACAAACTAATTGGTAATCCAACAGAAAAGGAATAGGTCAACTTTAGCTCCCTTGTGGTTTACCTCTTTTGTTTTTCACCTTCCTATTATTTCAATTTTACCCATAAGGCCCCTATGATGTCCTGTTTTGCCAATTATGAACCTCCACCAAAATTTATTAATTTTAAAGCTTTGAAACAAATGCTATAAAATTTAAATATTATGGGATATAATCTTCTTAACTCATTATAATAATAATTATTTTTTTTTGGTAACTTTTTAGAATTTATAATTTTTGAACTTTATGGGTTCAATTTTTCTAACCATAACAAAATATTTTTTAGAAAATTAATTCTAATATATTCCAAAAAAAGGAAAAAAAATGATGACTCAAAAATAATCAAATCTCATAACATTTAGATTTTGTAAGCTTTTAAAATAAAAAAGAACTTTAAAATTTCTAAAATAATGACGGAGGGTCTTAATAACCAAAATTATAAACTATAGGGCTTTTATAGAATAAATTGAAATCATAGGGAGCTAAAACGCAAAAGAGATAAACCACGGAAGGCTATATGTATGTTACCCAAAAAAAAAAAACTCTTTGCTGCTCTTATTCTCCCTCTTCTCAAAGTATATTTTATCTTCCTGTTATTATAGGGCAATTTCTGTTGCCATGTGCTTGGCAATTCATTTCTTGATAGATTCTATGGTTGATTTTCTCTAGTATACTCGGTAATATTATTTTCTTATTGGCTTCCTGACAAGGTGAGGTTAATCATTTTTTCTCTTGCTGTTAAAAAAAATTGTCATCTTTAATCAAAACTGAAGGCAATCGCGGAAGATGCTACATATTATAACATGGAACTTTATATCCTCAATCAAAATTTTCTTTTCTCTTATAACATAGTTCAAACTACCAACCAAACCAAACCAACCCGCAACCACTAATGATGGTACTCTTATGTTGGTTTGGTTATGGTTTTAAAAATTTTCAAACTGCTACTAACAATTTAGTTTGAATATAAGAATAAAACTGATTCAAACTGACAGGCGTATGTGCCTACCATACAATGCAAGGCAACAAGTCATGTAAAGATTCTTAAAATACCAAGACCATTAAATGCTTTTCATAGTTAGTTTTGTTCATTAGGATCTACCTTCATCTAACATATATCACTAGCAATGAAATAGAGAAACACAAAAAGAAAGAAACCAAAAGATACACTACAAATTAGATTAAGTACTGAGCCAAATTACCAGGATTTTCCAGCCAATAAAAACCCTTGAAATAATTAAGTCAAGTTTTTGTTGCTGTCATCCCAATAAAAAAACTTGATCTTGATCATTCGTTAGTTCTAAACAGAGAGACATGAAAGTGTCTGTTTCTTACTATTGGGATACAATGAAAATGTATGTGGCATCACAGATTCAATCTCATTTATTCTGAAGATTTACGGCTTTCCTTTTTCAATTTTCGACACTGCATAAATCTAACACCGCTGTAATATATCAACGAACTTAGCAGGAGATTCTATAGAAAATACCTCGATCAGTTGGTCAAAATTTGATTTAAGCAAGTTGATCTTCCGCTCGCAATAATCTTTTCCTTCAACCATTGTTTTCTAGCATCAATTCAAAAACAAAAAAGTTAGAGTCAAGACAAAAAAAAAAAAGAGCAAAACACATAGCACATTATAAGCACTGCATCTCTTTGCATGCTATTTCTCTTGGCCCCTTCTTTCCTATGTTTATCTGGCGGTACATCAGAACAGTGAAGTAAGAATTGGAATTCAGCTGAAGTTAGTGCAAGTGGATAAAAATGAAATTAGTCCTTGTCCCTAAACTAGTCCATAAACTTTAATCAGACAATATTTTTCGTTCTTTTCTTCTAAAAGTTTACAATTAAATTATGCGAAGAATCAGCTTTTCCGCTAATTCCTCAATGGCCAGTACAGTCCTACTTCTAGGATATAATTTAGCATTGCAGAGCAACACTTGGTACAATGGGATGGCTTGAAGAGTTTAGCTTGGTAAGCATGAAGCAGGGCTATTAAGGGATTTCTGTCTTCAACCTTTCTTAGTAGACTCAAGTATATTACATATTTTCGTCTAGATACATGACAAGCCCTTAAATCATACTCACCACATTACGATACTTGCGATCAACCTGTCATTCACCTATGCCTATAAATACCTCCTGAAACTGATTCAGAGATGTTTTGCCTCGTTTGGCCTGCGAGCTTCTCTCACAGAATTCTCCCTCTCGAATTGACATCCACAATTGCCCTACTTACACCACCATCTCCTCAACATTCCCCTACTTTTTTGTTACATTCCAACCACAAGTAATTGCTATCACATCATTTCTCACCTGCCACCGTAAGATTGCCCACTCCTGTCAACCCTTCTCTAATTAATCTCCTATGGACTGGTACATTACTTCTGAATCACACAATCCTACTCCTCGTCTAAGAACCCGAGAAGTGAACGCTTGGTCATAGGCCCATATCACTCTCAAAGTCCCTCACTCAACAAGTTTAGATGCTATGCTTTGCATATATGTAATTTGCATGTAAAAAAGAAATAACAATGAGATTGGAAGTTGGAAGCAAAGAGCTAAGAGAAAAAGTCAGACACCTCAACGAAGTAGCCAGTGCCGATATCGACGAGAACTTTGTCAGCATCATCGAGCTTTCCGGGCACATAAAGCGACGCCGTAAGCGGCACCAGAATTTTCTGACCTAAAAATTGAAAGTCAATCTTCATCACATCAATCTAAAAGACTCGGATTTATTACAGTTATGGTTACAAGCATAATAATAAGAACACGGGTGAGAGAGAGAGAGAGAGAGAGACCTTGGGGGCGGAGGGAGAGATCGTGAAGGGCGGTGGAAGCGATCTCGAGGCGGGTGGTGGCAGTGCGAATGTTGTTGAGACTGTCTTGCAAGAGATTGACTTCGAGATCGGCCTGCTCTTTCAGGGCTTTCAATTGCTCCACGCTCATCTTCTCCATCTCCGCCATTATACTGCCCACCGGCTTCGCTGCCCCTCCTCCTCCTCCTCCTCCTCCTCTCGACGACGCCATTTTACTTTTTTTGTTTTTTTTTTCTTTTTTTGCACTTTCTTTTCCTTCTCCTTCCTTCGGTTTTTTGGGGTTTTCCTTCAATCAATCGCAATATAATATACCCTATAAGGCTATATAACCTAGTAATTGGACACTAACCCAAACCGGAACCTCACGCTGCTAGTTGAGAGAGGACGGCTATGCAGCCAATGCTAAACTGGGAATAATCTGGGTACACGGCGGTAGATAATTGAGATTATTTGAGTCCTGTAAAGTTTTTTTAATAGTATCCAAACTTTTTCCTTTTTAATAAATTAAAAATTACAACGCTTGGACGGACAATGAATAATTGGAGGATACAAAAGAATTGAGTATCACAAAGAAAAAAAAACAAAAAAATTAATATATATATATATATATATAGTTTAAAATTTTGTTTGAAAATATAAAGTAGCATCTCAGTAAAATAAAACTAAAATGGTATCAGGTATGAGAACTTTTAAATTAAAAAAAATTCGTGAAAATATATTAAGGTTAATTGTTAGATAATATTAAATGAATGTATGACTCATTTGATATTATCTAAAGTTGAGTCGTGCACTGAAACAAAGCAAATTTTGCTGTTAGAATTAAAAAAATAATTTTTAATTTTAGGATTTACAGTTTTTTTTATTTAATATGCGATAGGTGACACTTAGTACATTTACAATGAGTATAAAGATATATTACGACATAGATGTTGAATTTTACGATAAATTTAGAAAAACAAAATGCTTAAACCTCTAGTTTTTTTTACTTGTAATCATGCATTATAAATTTGTATAATAAAATTTAGGTAATATGTCATAGTTATGTTACAAAGATGTTGTAAACTCAAGTGAAAGTTATCATATAAAGACTTTCGCATTATGAGCGATCCTTAAAAGTTCACGTAATTAGGAGTACTGCTTATACACTAAAGGCCAAATTTTCTTTACAGTTAACCATTGTTTCATAGTGTATGCAAAGAATAAAATTACTTGATCTATTTTACACTTGAGCAACCTTTGACTGTTTTACAATAAAAAGCAATATTTTAGAGACTCTTACACGTATCTTGTGAAAAAGATCGAAAGCGAGATAATAACTCTTACATTATCATAACTTGGATGGCTCTACATGACACTTAGTTGTACAACTAGCCAAAATGATATCCACATTAAAATAGTTATTGTTTCCAAATACGAAATGTCAAACCTCTGCGTAATTTACTTGTAATCATGAATTATAAATTTGTATCGTAAAATTTAGACAACGTGCCATAATTATATTTCAAAAATGTTGAAAAGTCTAGTGAAAGATGTTGTAGAAAGACTTTCGCATTATGAGCGACTCTTAAATGTTTAGGTGACTAGGAGTACTATTTATATACTAAAGGCCAAACTTTATTCACTGTTAATTATTATTTTTGAGTAAACGTGGAGAATAAATTTACTCGATCTATTTTACTCTTGAGTGACCTCTGACTCTTTTACTAGAAAGAGCAATATTTTGGAGATTCTTCCATGTATCTTGTAGGAAAGATACTTGAATGAGACAGTGACTCTTATACTACCCCAATTTAGATGGCTCAAGATGACACTTAGTTGTACAATTAACCAAATTGATATCTACAGTAAAATAATTGTCATCCCCAAATACAAAATGACTATACATCAAGCTTTCTACATTTAATTATGAATTATAAATTTGTGTTGTAAACGTTGAACCAATTGGTTGTAATTATATAGCAAATGTGTTAAAAAACTTGAGTGGAAAGTGTCATACCAAGACTTTTTCACATTATGACTAACCCTTAAAGTTTCATGTTACTAGGAGTGCTATATATTCACTAAAAGTCAAATTTCATTCATTGTTAACTATCGTTTTACAGTAGACACAAATAATAAAGCAGCATGTAATTTTTTACCCTCTGAGTAACCTCTATCTCCTTTACTATGAAGAGCAAAATTTTGAAGACTCTTACATGCATCATATGGAAAAGTCATCAGGGTGAGATAACAATGTTGACAATTTCGCCACTTTTATGGTTCTAGATGACATTTAGTTGTAAAATTAAAAAATATAATGTCTACACTAAAATAATTACTATTCTCAAATACAAAATGGTCAAAACTATGACTTTCTACTTTTAATTATGAATTATATATTTTTGCCGTAAAATGTAAGTTATATGTCGTAATTATATTCCAAAAGGCGTCGTAAACTTTAGTCAAAGGTGTTGTACAAAAACTTTTGCATTATAAACGACTTTTAAACCTTCACGAGGCTAGGAGTACTATCTATACACTAAATTTCAAACTTTACTCAATGTTAACTATCGTCTTGTAGTTTTCTCAAAAAAAAAAAAACTATCGTCTTGTAGTAGATGTAGATAATAAATCTACTTGATCAATTTTAACCTTCAACAACCTATCTCTCTTTTATTACAAAGAGTAATATTTTGGAGACTCACACGTATCCTACGAAAAAGATACCAAAGTGAGATAATGATTCTTATACAATCACAACTTGGATAATTCTAGAAGGTACTTAGTTATTCAATTAAGCAATGTGATCTCAGCACTAAAATAATTATTGATACAACTGAAGTTCAAAATGATCAGACCTCTACGTTTCAACTTTTAATCATGTATTATAATCTCGTGAAAAATCATATGAAGTGTGGTGTCATTTATAACCTGTCGTAAATTTGAGAGCAATGCGTCATAATAACTTTTCAGAGTCTTCGTAAAATTCAGTGGAAAGTGTTGTACTAAGATTTCAAGTATTATGAATGCCCTTACAAATTCAGTAAAAGGTGTTGAACTAACATTCTCTATCAATGTTACGACGAGTACTCATAAAGAATGTGATATGACTTTCAATGATAATAAGGCCACAAAGTTGAAAGAAAAGGTGTAGCATATAAATATAATATTGACATCCATTATAGTCGATCTATTGAAAAGGTTGAAATGTCTGCAGAAATAATATTAAACAGAGAATAAAGTTAGGCTTATATGAAATTAGGAGTAATCGTAGTGAACGTGGATCTTTAAGACTCATTCTAATTCCAACAAGCAGTTGCAAACTTTTCCTTACAATATACGGGGAAGAGAAATATAACGATAGATTTACAAATCTACTATGACATTTGTTCAGAATTATATGTTGTGTTTTGAATTAGACTATGATACATATAACCAATTTAATGATATAATATCTACTTACATTTTCTACTTTGTGAAAATTATATGGCACAGTAATAATTATTTGTTACTCATTATCTAATGTGATACAACCTCTTAATTATTCTATAGTTTTTACTCATTATCTAATTTGATACAACCTCTTAATACAAATAATCATAAAGAAAATTTGACCAACAAAAAGAAGATAGAAATGATGATTCTTATATACGAAAAATCTTGTTCCCATGGTTACATGGGAGTGAGATTTTTCTTTATCAAATATTTATAATGAAAGTCACTTATTTTTATTTTAAGTAATAAATAATGAATTAAACACTCCCCAAAGTGTTATCCTTATTCCCATTAAATTTGGTTGTTTGCTTGTTTGAATTTTTCATAAAAACCAAGTAAAAGGTAAAATAAAAAAATTAGGGCCCATTCACCGAGATTGGTAAATGTATGCTGCTCTTGTCCCCTCCTCCAAAGCCTTAGGAGTTGGGCTGGACTGAGCCATTGCAATGCAGTCCAAAGTCAGTCATCAAGTATTGAGTCATAAACCTTAAGGGCGCATTTGGTACATAGTATAGTGTAAGATAATATAGGATAGAGCAGTGTTATTGACATGATCTAGTTCACTTATTGGAGCCCCGAAAGTGAGAGTATCTAGCCTTAATTGAAACTAAAGTAATCTCATGATCTTTTTTTTGGTTTTTTTTTTTTTGTACATATAATAAAAAAAGGACAACCAATTAGATCAATCTATCTTTTTGGAAAAATAGTCCCATGATAGTTACCATCCAAGAAAAGAATGAGCCCCAATGGTGGATCACAACTTCACCAAATTCGCACAAAGATCCTTTTTTTGCTAAAAAATCAACACAAGAATTGCCTTCATTCAAAATATACTTCATGAGCATTATTCATGACCTATTTCAGATACATCAAATATCATTTAGAAGAACAAATAATGAATGAGATGATCCCACTTGATTAGACACTAAATGTAATGCTTAAAGGGAGTCAAATTCAAAAATTATATTTCAGTGGCCAAGTTCCTTACATAACTCAAGCCCACTCCTGATCCCTATCAATTCAGTAACCATGTTAGTGGTACAGCTCGTTGAACGCATAAAACCACCTGGCTAGTTTTTATTATAATCCCTCAAAAGACCTCCAAACCTAGCTCTCCATAGATTACCTTGGGCACTATCATCTATGTTGAGCTTAATGTACCCTACTAAAGGTGGTTCCCCAGACACATATCAGATGGGCAAAGTAATATCAAGATCAAAAAGATTAAAACTTGAGAATACATTTACACAAAGGTAGTTATCTTGCTTCTGTTAATGGTAGGAATTTCTTCTCACCCTCTTGAAAATTTTGTGCTAACCATGCATCCACAAAGAAACAATAGACCTTGTGGGTTAAGAGATCCATAAGAGATGTTATCCCGTAGCAATCTTGCTAGTCATTCATCAAGTGAAAAAAAGAAAGAAATGAAAATGGAGGGAAAATAGATAATGCTTGTATTTGGGATATGTTCCATTCCTCTTAGGAAAATTGTTAATTCCCGTCAGTTGTATCAAAATCGGATCGATCCTCAAACCAAAAAAGTTGGTGATTTAAGGTTTAAGTATTTCAACCGATTTAACTGGTTTTTGAACGTGTATTTAGTAGCATATATTTTTTATAAATATAATTGAAAAAATGACAATTATATATATATATATATATATATATATATATATATATATATATATATACCCTTTTATGTTCTTGATTTCTATCCAAACTTAAATTTTCTTTCATTTGTTGAGAACTTTTGGTTTATGCCCTTTCTATGATCCTTGGGACGTCATTGGTATCAGAGCCAAGGAAAGGTTGTATATTTATTTAAATTATAATTCTATTTAATAATAATTTAGATAAGTGGTTGTGAGCCAGACTAGATTCCAACTGAACCCAGTGCAGAGGATAGCAACAGTAAGTCCCGACGGACAGGGCAAGAGTTGTGTGCTGCAAGGGTATAACCGGAGTAGTCTATCATAAACACTGTTTAAATTATTAATAAATATGGATTCTAATTTATATAGATCTACTTCATTTTCTAACTCTTCTACTTCTGATTCCTCAGAAATCAGGAATGTTATAAACCGAGAAGAATTAACATATGAAAATTTTAAACAAATAGATAATTGGGAAATACCCCATATTAAACCAAGCCAGGTTTATCATCTGTCTAAATCTATCTTTTCTAAACTCTCCTCTAAATCAGATCTTCACATTAAAACTGAGCATAGGGACATACCTCTCTCAGAATCTTTAAAAGAAATTCCTCTTTTAACTCTAGAGTCACTTAAACAACATAAAACCAAAGGCTTTGAGTACATTCACTTAGGCCTTATTCAAGTTGCTTTTAAACCCCTCACTCGTGAAGGATTAAACACTTCCATTCTAGCAGTTCTTAGGGATGCTAGACATGTAAAATTTGAAGATTCACTTCTTGGAACAGTTGAATCAACTCTAAACTCAGGACCAATCTCTTTTGATTGTTAACCTAACATGACCATTTCTTTTGTGATAAAAACATTTTAAAATGTGCTGTTTTACAAGTTAAAACTCACAATTATAACATGTTGCCTGGATCTATTCCTGTCACATGCATTTTCCGCATTCATTATAGACTCATGACGTCTGCTATTCTCCCCACTAAACATTTACAACAATCTGTAAAAGGAGAAACACTTTTGATTCAAACTGATCTTTCTAGATCAAATGTTCGAATTCCTAAACCCATTCTTTGGAAAGACATTACGTTTCCTGAAGAATGGATTCTCCAAGGTGTTGCAGTACCAAGAGGTCTGCCTCCACCTGAATTAAACCCTAATTTGGTTCAGATAAACCAATTTAGTGACGGTAAGGTTACTTTAAAATTTGACCGTTTACCTAGGTCTGTCAGTTCTAGGTATTCTGAAGACTCCATGTCTACAATAAACATAGGAAATGTGTCACAGATTCCTTCTGTTATCAACATTCCTATAACTAAACCTAGGCATTCTACATCAGAATTGCCTAATCCCGTTTTTAAACATGCTAGTTACCAGACTAGTATTCCCCATTCGGTTTACCAAACAGGTGAATCATCCGCTAAACCTGTAGAACCAGTTGAACAAGCAAGTCCACCTTCTCAACCAACATCTCCAACATATTCTGCCATAACAGAAAATGTTTTAAATGTTATTGAAAAGGATTTTGAAATTAATAAAACATTTTTAAGAAAAGATTTTTATTCAGATAAAAACAAAGAAATCAGAAAATGGTTTTTCATGCAATTTGATGACATTTTACCTGATTTGCAAAAATCATTTTATGATTTTCTTAAAACCAATAAAATTCATATTCCGTTTTTTGATTGGTTTCAATATCATACGGAAACCTCTACAGAATGGCAAAATGAATTTCCATATTTTGAATGGCCAACTGATATTCTTGAAAAACCAAATAATTCATTTTTTAAAACAATCAATCCCATTTCTAAAAACAAAAAACTTCCAGTTTGGGAAGTAGAGGGAAAACAGATTCAGTCTGAACACCCTCCACCACGTAAATGTTCATTTAAACAAGGAGAAACTCAAATAGAGATTTCACCATTTAAAATCCCCACAAACTCTGAAGATAAGAATCTAAAGAGTTTAATTGAACAAAACAATTTTTTAAATATCAGTCTTCAAATGATTGGTACACAGTTAAACAGAATTGAAAACAATTTTAAAATATCTGATTTTCATATTTCAGATAAAAATCCCGTTTTTAAACCTTTTGAAGTTTCTTCTTCCAGTAAACAGGAATTTCAAAATAGTAAAACTAGTTTTTTGGATATTGTTAAACAACAACTAAGTTCCATAGGATCCTCTAGCCCATCCACTTCTAGGGTTGTCCTAGATACTCCTATTAGACTTAGTCTGCCAACATCTTCTTCTAAAACAGTCCAAGTTCTTGATGAATTTGAAACGTCTTCTGTTTCCAGTAAGGAAATAGACTCTCCCAGACTTAATAAACTCATTTGGACCCCATGTACTGTACCCCAGTATAGGACTCCAGACTTAGACAATGATTCTAAACAATTAACCACCCAGACTAAATACAGTGCAAACTCCATTTATGAATGGAACATAGATGGAATGTCAGAATATAACATTCTTGGCATTTTGCACCAGATGACGATGGCAGCAAATGCTTATCGTTCACAAAACACCAATATTTCTGATCGTGCCATTGCTGAAATCCTTATTGCAGGATTTACAGGGCAACTTAAAGGATGGTGGGATTTCCATCTTTTAGAATCAGAAAGATTAGAAATATTGACCTCAAAAGCTTAATTCTCTCAATGCTGATGATCTTGCCATGAGACGACTTCTTGGAGGAGGAAGGCGGAGATAATTCCTGGGACATCTGTTCCATGATAGCAAGGAATTCATCCCAGGTTTTAGCTGAGGCGAGCTTTACCTGCCAATGTGACTTTTCAACCAGGAAAGCAGCATGTTCTTTGTTCATGATCTGCTGTTGTGGTTTGGAAGTCTGGATGTGAGGTTTCAAAAATGCAGAACACCAATTTTAAACTGCAGGAAGTTTTACATTGGATGGAATGTTGTATTTATTCCACCATCGAACCCAAAAATACCTTGCGACCATAGTTCCAGCACGATGACTGTTGAAACCGTAGTCCCATTTTAATACCCATGGAATGAAAAAGTTTATACAGAAAGAAAAGATTCGAGGGAAAATTCTTTCCTGTGGGGGTGTGATATAATGGGTATCAAAATGATTATAACTGGGAAGGATTTCTGTTGCCAGAATTTTAGGAATACAACTGAAAAAATCCCACCATTGGAGAAACCAATTTGGAATGTCTTGGGGTTTAAAGGTACTGTCAAAATAGATGAGCCAAGTGTGACTCCTTTTAGAATTCTGGTAATAGAACATATTGAACCAGGCTTGTTTATAATCCCAATAGGAGAAGGTAAAATTCTTTTTGGGATTTTCTTCAAATTCTACGGTATCCAAAAGAAATGGGGAACCGTATTGTTTAGGATGGAGGAGGTTCAAAATTTGGCAACTGGAAGAGTC
Source organism: Carallia pectinifolia (assembly GCA_037832335.1). Taxonomy (NCBI): domain Eukaryota; kingdom Viridiplantae; phylum Streptophyta; class Magnoliopsida; order Malpighiales; family Rhizophoraceae; genus Carallia; species Carallia pectinifolia. The sequence goes on from CM075453.1 coordinate 17,208,876, forward strand.
ATAATCCTGAAGGGGATTAAAAACAGTATCTGAAATACGAATCCACTTTCCATCTTTTTTAACGTTATAATTGAATTTGAAGCGAACAGTGGGAGGAGTGGTTTGAGAAAGAATATCCATGTAATAGGATACTGGTTTTCCGTAATCCCACGGTTTAAATTCCCATGTAGGTCCAAAAGCGTTTAAAACAGTGCCATAAGGCAAATGCCTATGTTCTCCTGAAGTAGGAATGAATCCTTCTTCAACAAGAAATAGGTTTTCAATAACTTCTTTTCTTTCAAAATTTGTCCAATTGTCAGAAGACAGGGTTTTAGAAATAGTTTGAGATTGCTCCTGAGAGGAAGATGAAACAATCTCCTTTTGTTTAAAAATGGGTTTAGAAACCATACCTGAGGGTGTCTCTGTCACAGGTTGGGGTTTATTTTGAATTTTTTGGAGGGCCTGAAGTATTTCCGGGTTGTGAGCCAACTGTGCAGCCCATTTTTGGACTTCTAGCTCTTTAGACATATATATATATATATATATATATTTTTTTTTTTTTTTTCATGAAAAATAATTTTTAGCAATTAAACTCAAATGCTTTTTTAAATAAAATTATGGAAAAATTTGACTATAAATTAATTTGTTAGTTTCAATGACAAAATTATAAGTTTAGATAAAATTTGCGATTAAATTGAAAACTTGAATATGTCTTTCTTTCTCCTTAGAGCAATCTTTTAAGAAAAGGAAGAAAAATTCCTACCAAAGAAGTAGGATACCCCCTACTTTTACTTGCAATCTTAACAACAAATTATGAAGGAATCGAAAATTTGCTATTAACTATGATATTCTTGCATTAATAATATTTTTCACTAACCTTTTACACTTTTCTTGGATAAGAAAGTATATGTATCTGTGTGTGTGTGTCTATATATATATATATATATATATATATATAGAGAGAGAGAGAGAGAGAGAATAGAGTCATTTAATAAAAGTAATAGGGAAATTAGTGTTGTCAGAATCTGTTCAGTACGATCAATTAAATTATTGAACCAGTCAGGTTTTTAGCTCAGTTTGATCTTAAAAATTGGATAGAAACTAAACCGATCAAAAATAGCTAAAAAAAATAAAGAAAATAGGTCTGACCAGACTAGTCAGATCAGTTTAAGCCATATATAAAAAATTATAATTAAACCCTAAAACTTAATTCAAATTAAATTTGAGTCCTAAATTTAAGTTAAGCAACCCTCTAGATTTTCAAATACATATGTACAAATGACACTCATAATGTTATGCAGATCACCTACAAAATAGATTATTTCTTTTTTACACCATTCTGTTGCATGTCATGCAATACAGAACTAACAAATTGCATCCATTTTACCAGAGAGGATAATTTTGCTATTTTCAGTTGTATAAACATGGTTAGTATATGTTTAGGCTCTTCTAATTATAATGCTCGTGATGGGAGATTTTTACAAAACCTCCAATTCCAATAAATATGCATCAAAAAAAAAATAAGGGCAATGAAATTGAATAAATAATAATTTACATAACGTATTAGGATAGGTTCACAAAATTCTAAAAATTACTACACATGTACTTGGCAAAAGCTTTATCAATGTAAGAAATGGCTGATTACACTAACAAAAGTTTCAAAACAAAGGTCAAATCAAAAGGCACTAGAGCTTTTCCTTTAGATTAATCTCTCTAAGTTTAACAAACCAACAAAGACCCCGAAAGCAAATATTGGAGCATAAGAAATAATCTCAACCTACCATGGCAAACCACAATCTAAGCATTAAAGAACCATCCAATTGATGTCCTACAATTACTCAAGTTGTAGACAATAGGCTAATTTTCTCAACCATCATAATAATAAGGAAAAATCCAACAGATTTGTCGAGAATAAGAGTCCTAAAGTACACACTGTATAAACCAATTAGGCAATAAACTAAAGTAGAATCACACATAGAAATCTCCACTTTACAAAAGATTGATAACTACACCAAATTGTGTGAAACAAGCGAGTGCTTCAAAACTGATTTGACAACTATTATGCAACACTACACAAAAGAAACCATAAACCTCCATGGTTTCCTCAAAGACGCAAGAACTCGCCAAATTTTTTATTCGACAAAAATTTTCCCAAATCAACCAACTTGATAGGTTCTTGGCAAGAAAGACCACAATGGAATAACCTAATGAGGCAAAAGCTTCTCAAAGTTTCCTAAAACATTAGAATTTGAACCACAAATATTAAATTAACAAAACATAGTTCTGTTATGAATCATAAAGAGGTTTATTATATAAAACTGCAGTGCAAACAGGTATTTTAAAAATCAATTCCCAATAACAAATCGGTTGCTTGTTAAATACGATTAAAGAAATAATCCATGAGGAAGAGTTACTTCCAACAATTCAAGTCTTTTCTTTTCTTTCAGTCTGAATCAACGAGTTATTGTATACCACCACCATCCAAACATCTAATCTCTAATATTATCCACACATGAAACGTGAAAGACAATTTTTTTAACCTAAACTCTTTTAGGGAGAAGAAGAAAAAATGACAGACCTAAAGAGAGTTTTAGCTCTTTGAACAATTGTAAAACCGTCTATTAGCAGGCCGTATGAGGTTTTATTTATAGAGACCTTAAGCTATATAAGCCCTAATGCAATTTCTCATTAATTACACTTTAGTTCTTATAAAATCAAATATCATATATTGCACTCCAAAATTTTCTTAAACTTTTCAATCAAGTCCAACTTGATCTCCTTTTAACAATTTCCATAATGTGTATGATCCATTAGGATCCTGACATGTTGGCAAAGGATATAAATTATAATCCTAAAAGATTAAAAAAATTAAACTTTTTAAATTTATCATTAATTCTCTAATTAAATAATTTATTTTCATAAATCAAGATTGACGTCTAGCAACATGCATAATCACCCAAATGTCAAGACTATCACAGTGGTTCGACAAATCCTTTCAGTGCACGGTCTTTCAGTGTAATTCAATCTTTTTGAAATCCAAATGTTCCAATTGGATATAGAGTATGGAATTAGTGTCTACTCATATCTAATTATGTTTGTTCTCAAATATAGATCATTGATTCTATGAATGTCATTATAACTCCTTATGAATACTCATTCTACCCTGGTCAATGAATTTCCTAACTCAATATCCTTAGAGAATAGTGTAAAATTCTCCCATGATTACTCCAAGGTAATGAATTCTTTAGTGATCACTCAACTATCTCCATATAGTTCATATTATGCTTAATATAAGCCATCATAAAGCGTTCCTCGACTAGGGCAACTCAAATGTCAGATCAAATCATAATAATTATTATATGAGATGTCTTGGTGATCTCAAGTCTGAGGATTACTTACACAATTGTCACATGAGCAATTTCACAGCCATACAAGTTATGTATCGTTCGAAAATTCTCATAGCGGGTCCATTCATTGGACTTATTTATCTAACAAGCACTTACATGTTTGTACAAGTATCTCTATACTTCAGTTCATAAGATCAACTGTTTTCTTTGTAAGAAAGGAACCTAACATGTGCTAGTCTCACAATTCTATTAATATCCAATATTGATAGTGCATCGATTAGGAATATTGAAGAATAATATTTTGATATAATAGGTATCTCATAATTATGATCCAATCACAATTACCTTTGCAAAGTATAGTTATTTCATGGACTTTTTTTTTTAAAGTTTACTGATATTATTATTTATATAAACAAAACTAAAGATAAAAAATGTCTTTATTAATAAAATTGCATGTATGAAATATCCAATATGTATTCAAATATCAATCAACTGATTGACTATTAGGGTACACAGTAACAAGTTCTTCATCCCTCATCTCCTAAAATAATAACCTCCAAAAAATCTAAGAAATCGGGACCTCTGGGGAAAGCTTCAACTACTTTCAAACAAGCTAGTACAAAAAACTCGCAATTTCACTTATATGATGATTAGTGTAAAAAAAATTATGTGAGTTATACAAGTATTTGTTGTCTTTTACAATATTCTTTAATATAACAAGACAATTTTCAGTCTGGCATATTAATACTTTTTTTTTACGAACGCGTTGTGATATCATCTCCTCTTTTTAGAATATCAATAAAGCTTATTTTGATTCTTATTTTTGTGATATCAGAAAATTTTCCTAAGTGTATAAATAAGTTCATGAAAATTTAGTTGACATTCTTAAACCATAAAAAATGCTTAAAACATAAAAATGTGATTCACACAAAGTGAATTTGTGAATGGTCTATCAAACTAGTTTGATTTTTTATTTTGTTTAAAAAATAAGAAGGCATATTGATACCTTATAATCTTGTCAAGGAGGATTGACTAAGCTAGTCTCTAGTTACTAGCAAGTTAGCATGGGAATTGACACTTGGTTTTTTTTTTCCCTTAATACATGATTTGCTATTAGGAAGGCAAATACTCGAATAAAGTAATGAGCACTACTACATAGCTCACCCTCAACGAGACATAGGTAAGCACGTAGTTAACTAACGACACCTAATAGTTTATCTGTTTTTTTAATAAATTTAATTATCAAACGACTTATATTACCGTGTATCTATATGTGTTGAAATAAAATTGTCCTTTCTAGGATTTACGTAAAGTAATAATGAACATAACTCAACATAATTAAAGAAATAATAAATTTTTTTTCTTTATTGATTCACATTTTTATCATCATAATGATATCTGATTTATTTTATTCACCGTGTCCAATTGTATCTATTGCTTCCATGCCTAACAAATTTTTTTCTTGCCCCTCAAATTGTCTGTCGGCAGTATGCAAATATTTGTTTTTATAGACAATAATTTTAAGACGTTTACTTTTATTTAGGGTTAATACCTAAAAAATGCAGGAACTTTTCAAATTTTTTCAAATCTAACACCAATTACTTTTTTTGTACACTCATATCACGAACTTCACATTTAGTTTTAAATTTAACATGCTGTTAGTATAATTTAACAAAAATTGTTAAACTGCGTATGTAGCATGTCAATGTGGCATTAGACGTCAGGTGAGATGCTAGGTAAAGTCACATGGCACCCAAAAAATCAATAAAAGAAGAGACATGTAATCTCTCTTATTTTTTTTTTTTTTTAAAATTTTTGACTGTCAAGTGGATCTATGTGGCATGCTACTTCGAATGTCACGTTGGCATGCCATATAATACTTTAACAATTTTTATTGAAGTTTAATGCCGTCATGCTAGATTGAAACTCAAAATTGAAAAATGATGATGATTTTATAAAAAAAGAAGTTATGCTAGATTTGAACAATTTCAAAAATTTCATGCATTTTTTTTGGAAACTAACCTTTTTATTTTAGAAAACTATTGTGCAGCAACACTTAATTAGGCACACGAAGGCAAACAAATTAAATTTCCTATTTTCTAACTTGAAAATAAAATTTTTTATTTTCAATTTTATTTATTTGTGACAGTAAGAGAAATCTCAATAGTCCACTTTTTTGTGCGTTTCTTGTGTATGTTGTCAACTAGTATTTCCTCTGACATAAATTAAGATTTCACCACAACGTTAACACCTCTTTTGATTTTTGCCTACTACCTTTTTTTTAAAAAAGAAAATTTCACCCATCTTGTTTGCTCCGTATGCTTTTCTCACCTTCTTTTTTTTTTTTTTTTTTTTTTTTTTTTTTGTGGGTTTGCCATTAGATTTGCCTCATTAAATGTCATGTCCGCTGCTTGGTGCTAACTTGAATACCACGTCATGTTTTTTTTTATAATCTGAAAATTCTTTCAAAAATATTTCTAAAAAGTTATAAAATTATAAAATATTTATATAAACACAAAAATTTTGAAAATTTTGAATTTTTTTTTTTGAAAAATCAATGAAATTCTAAATTTTTAAGAAAAGGAAAATATTTTTTAGCAAAATCATAAAAACATTCGTAAAAGATCTGAAGTTTAAAAAATAAAAAAATTCTCTCTCTCTCTCTAGCTTTCTCTTGTCTCTCTCTCAATCTATTTTTTCTCTATATCTCCATCATACGTTTATCGGTTTTTTAATTTAAAAATATAATATTCTTGAACTCCTTTTCTCAAATTCCAAAAATTTGTCTCTCATATTTTAAATTTTCTCTTTATTTTTTTTATGAAATTCAGTATTTGTTTTTGAGTTTACAGTCCATTTTTCAAAATTTTCTATTTTTTGAATTTATAAATTTTAAAAAATATATAGTTGAATTTTTCAAATTTAAAAAATAATTAGCATTGAAAAAATCTGTGTATTCAAAAAAAAAATATATCTATAAATATGATGCAGATTGATATGACCGATATTTACATAGGTATTGTGTGGTTTAGAAGTTTGAAATGATGAATTATTTGTGCAATTTATAGGATTTTTGCCCCTTTTTACTTCTTTTATTATTTTGTGTTTTGTAGGGCAAATTAACATAAAAGGAGTTAATTTTTTTTTTTTTTTTTGGGCCTAGCCCATAAAAGGCGTTAATTTTGATGGTTAATTGAATCTATCAGGAGAGTTTGAAAGGATTAGAGATCGTGAGTTAATGATCGGACCAGCTCAAGACGTAAGTAGTTTGGAAAAGAATGGAAATTTGTGGTCAAACCATTTATGGTTGGACTGACACCAGTCAGGCATAAGTCCAAAACTTGTTTCCCTTAGCCAAGTTCAAGAAGTCCAGACCTGGTGCGGTCTGGCACTGGTCATGGACTTGGTTACCATCAAGATGTGTTGGATCGGCATCGGTCTTGACCCGGTTGTTCGCAATCCAAGTTTTTTGATTGGAATGATGTTGGCCCGGTTTATATCTAGCGCTGGTCTAGTTCGTTTGGTTAACTTGCGGCTTTTCAAATTCTTGTCGAAGCACATGTTTTCAGGGCTATTTTGGAGGTACTTTTGGATATTCAAAAGAAAAATATATTTGCCTAAATAGCTTTGGGGAATTGGAGGGGGAAGGGAGAATGTAATTTGGAGAGAAAGCAAAACAACTAAAGGCAACCAATTAGGCTTTCGAATTCCTAACATCCAAACGAGTTTTTCATCTCTTGTTTACTATTTCATGACTTTGTTTGGATTAATTGCTTGTTATCTTTGGGTTTTTTTAGTATGAATTGCTAAAGACTAACTAGGGTTAGAGATATAACCTAGTTTGAGAGTTGGATTTTCTTAGTTTTCATGGTTGTTTTACTTATCTTTTGAATTAATGTCATTTTAATTTGAAGACTATGATTTGATTCATCTACTTTTAAATTCATGCTACTTTTATGCTTGACCATCGTTGAAGTAATCTTAAAGTTGTGTTGAGATTGAAAGATAAGGTATTAATTGTACACTAGATAGATGAACATGCAAATTTTAAGATAGGAATATGAAAATTTTGTATGATGTTAAATACTTCCCTATTCTTAATGGGTGGTTTAACCTAATTTTGTATGAGTTCGGAAGAAAAGCATGTGTAGGTTAGGTAGGACTTAGTTGCTTAGGCAAGAACAAAAACTAATTGTGAAGGGATTGTCATTCAAATCAAGAAACCATGAAACTAATTTAATTCAACCCACTTCTACGTAAAATTCTGACTCCTAGTCCCTCTTAAATTGATGAAACTCATTATAATTTACTTGCTAGCCGTTTGTTAATTTAATTCTTTTATTTGGTTGTCTTCGATTACTCTTCGAATCACTTTTAATATCAAATTTAGTTTCATTTAAGGTAGTTTTTACAAATTTTAGTTAGAATTTGTTTTATGTGAGTTCAACGCTTGGAGTACTCGTTAGATTCTTATTACTATAATTGGCCTGTAAGCTTGCAAGAGAAAGAGGGGGGAGAGAGAGATTTTTTTTCGAATTTGCAAATATTTTTTGAAAATTTTGTTAATTCTTTTATAAATTTTTATTTTTTTAGAAATTTTTTGAAAAAATTGTCATGTCATAAAAACAAGAGGGTATGGCATTTGATTCAGCACCAAGTAATTGACATGTCATGTCACATAGCACATTTAACAGAAAATAAATAGAAAATGTTAAGAAGATGGATAGAGAAAAGGTGATGGACGAAATTTAAAACGAAAAGATTGCAAGTGAAAATAAAAACCAGCGTAAACGTTGAGGGAAAGATCTTAATTTATGCCCATTCCGTTTCCATGACTCGCCATGCTTAGGAATTTTTCTCAAATAGGTTATCATATTCTTCTTTTGGTGAATTTGAGACACTTTTTGTTTGTTTCTTTGTTTTTTTTTTTTTTTTAATTACAGATACCTAGTATAGTTTTAATTTGAATTAAGTATATACATCCATTCTTAGGAATTTTTCTCAAATAGGTTATCATATTCTTCTTTTGGTAAATTAGAGACACTTTTTGTTTGTTTCTTTGTTTTTTTTTTTAATTACAGATACCTAGTATAGTTTTAATTTGAATTTAAGTATATACACATTTTTGTTCTTTTAATCGCATCCCCTCATTACATGTTATTTAAGAGTAATGCTAACAATATTAAAACTCCTATTACGACTTCTATACTAAATGTGAGTGATACAATGATTATTTGATGGTCGGGGGATCTTTGTGCATTTTTAAAACAAAAAGCACAAAGATCTTAATTCACTGCGAGAGAGTTATTCATTACTTGTTTCCTAAGCATAATGTAGTATCAGATACGATGTGAATAAACCAATTATGATTCTAATAGAATTAGGAGAGTGCAAGTATTGATTTAAATGTTTGTATTAGAATTAATAACTTGATGATATAGTTGTTTTGAACAAGTTGATTATGCCACATTAACGAACTAACAATAATTTGATGAAAATGAGACAACAAGCAATAACTATTAGAAATGAAAAAAAATGAAATTCAAGCGTACATTTGATAAAAAAAATTGAATTTCTCAAAAACAAAAGATAAAAAAACTGAACTGGTAAAAAATTTTAAATATGCAAATAACATGTACAAAAATTAGAGACATAAGTTTAAGTTCTTTTTAACAAAAACCAAAGATTAAGAATGAGCGAGTGAGAATTATGTTCATTAAGATATAATTTTCATGGGCCCTGCTAATGAGGGGGCCTCTGCGGCACTTCTTCATGATAAAAAATCTTACAGTTGCCATTAATTTCATGTTGTGCATGGGAGGTCTCCATAGTCAAATTTAACATTTACAACAAAAGCAAGAAAGAGATTTAACATCTAGTCTTTGTAGTTCATCGTCAATAAGAAAAATTTTAGTGAAATAAAATTAAATTTTCAGAGAAAAACTGCCAATAACTATTGAAAGAACCAAAAAATATTGCCACAAAATTACAACTATACCACACTGATATTTTTGTTTGGAATTAATTGTCACAAATTTTTTAAGTTGCAATTCACCAACTACCATCTCTGATTGATGTTGGAAAACCACAAATGTTTATGGTAGAACACTCAGATTTTACATAGAATCTCCTCAAAGAAAAGAGATGAAAATCAATGGATGGGGTGGAGAGGGGTGGGGCGGCGGGGGAAGAAAGGATTACAAATGGCGGCTTCATGGGTTATGGTTTGAGGAGTTGCGGTTGCCAATGACAGCATCATCAGGGATATATTTGCCCCAGAACCAATGGGCCTTCCAAACTCTGTTCATTTCCTCAATTGGGACGTTCCTCGTCTCGGGCAGGAAGAAGAAGATGAAGATGGTCATAATGACCACAAAGCCTGCAAAGAAGAGGAAGAGGCCGAACTTCATGTGGCAAAGCATTGTCAAGAAGAACTGTCCAATGACGAAGGTGAAGAACATGTTCACGGACACGTTGATTGCTTGGCCTGCTGATCGAATCTCCAGCGGGCAGATCTCACTGGGCACCAGCCATCCCAAAGGACCCCATGACCATGCAAAGGCAGCTACGTAAGTACAGATGAAGAGCACCATTAAGTTGGCTTCCATCTTCGTCAGTTCTCCAGCTCCTTCGGTCCCAAAGTTCATGCCGATCATGACTCCCACAATAATCTATTATGAAAAAAAATAAAAACAGAAAAAAGGCCGACATTTAGATTGCAACAACTAAAAACAAAGTGATAACGATTAAAATTTATTTTACGTACCTGGCAAATGATCATTTGCACGCCTCCTTCAAGGAACAAGATCCTCCTACCAAACTTGTCGACGGAGTAGATGGACACAAAGGTGGCAAGCACGTTAACAGTGCCGGTAATGACGGCAGACGCGAGAGAGGCGTTGTCCCCGAAGCCCAAGGTCTTGAAGAGGACAGGGGCATAAAACATAATGACATTGATGCCAGTGATCTGCTGGAAGAAGGGAATTACGGCGCAGATGACAAGTTGGGGCCTGTATCTTGGTTGCAGGATGTTCTTCCAGGCGCTATCAACTCTCTTTGCTGCTTCGCTGGCATCTGAGAGGTCTTGGAACTCCTCCTCGATGTTGTCGGTGCCGCGGATCTTCTTCAGCATCCTCCTGGCCTCCTCAGTATGTCCTCTCTCCAGGATGGAGTTGGGAGTGTCCGGTAAGAAGAGAGAGCCAATTGTGATCATAATTGCAGGAACTGCTGCCAGACCCAGCGAAATTCTCCATCCCGACCCATCCTTGATCTTAGCCGTTCCGTAGTTCACCAGACCGGCTGCCAATATTCCGATTGTAATGGCCATTTGGAAACCAATGTTGAGTGCTCCTCTGATCTTTGCTGGTGCCATTTCCGATAGATACACGGGAACCGACTGATTAGCAAATCCAACGCCCACACCAAGCAGCAGACGGCCAATGATGAGCATCCAAATGTTGGCGGCGGCACCATTAAGGATGGCACCCACCAGGAAGACCAAGCCACCCATGAACATGGAGATCTTACGGCCAAAGGTTCTGGTCACTGCAGAGGCAAAGAAGGAAGCTACGAGCGCAGCCAGGTAGAGGGAAGAGGTGAACAATGTCAATAGATGGTTGTCATATTTGCAGTACATGCTCTCGTTGTGGTTTTGCTTCTCTTTTTCCAAAACCGATGGAAAGAATTTCTGCAAGAATGGGTCCATGGAAGTCACACCTCCCGAGATACCGATGTCGTAGCCAAAGATGAGGCCACCAAAGGCCGCAACGATGCAAGTCATGATGACGAAGCCTGTGACCTGACCGGCATAGGCCCTTCCCCCAGTGGGGGCAACATAACCTCCTCCTGCCATCTTCTTCCCAGTTAATTATATAATCTCTGTTTTTTTTTTTTTTATTTGACTATGGATACCTGCTATCTTTTCTTAATTTTCCAGGTGAACAAGAGCAAAAAGAAAGACAGCTACATGTACGTATCCACCCGGGGGAAAAAGACAAGACAGACTCCGTAGCCTGCACAAAAAGAGCTTTGGTTTCCCTCTATCCTTCTTTTTGCTCCATGCCCACAAGACCTCCTTTTATAGGTGAGTGTTCTAATAATATCCATTTCATCCCCAACAACAATGCTGTAAGAATAGCGCGTGCCCTGTCGTTCTGGGTTGGCTCCTATTTCCTAAAAATAACAATGCTTGCCTCTCTGGTTTTTGCCATTTATCCGCTTGTCCAACAATATGTCTTATTAAGACATCCTCATGCCATTTTTAGGATGACTTGCTGGAATTTGTGGTCAGCTTAATCCTTATCGTTGTTATCCACTCATTTCCAGTGCGGATCTGGTGCTACGGTCTTGGGGGATGAATAGCCAGTCTGCAGACTCTTGCCTCTCCTTTTGGCCTCCTTTTTATATCTTTGCTGACTTTTGCGGCAGTGGAAGAAGTAAAGTACTTACTAATTTTATTTTTATTTTTAATAAGTAAAATTAATTTATAATATAATATTATTTAAATATTATTTTTAATTTTTTTTATTCAAGTGGATCTTACTTCTTATATAGTGTAAAATTACGAGTAAGTTACAATCATTTAAAAAAAGGAATGAAAATAAAAATCTACAAAAAAGTAATTCTAAAGAGGTTGGGTAGGTAAATACCTATAAGAGGGCATCCACAAGACATACAAGTTTTTCAATAATATTTAATAATTTATTTATTTTTAAAATTTTAATATATTTTTTATAATTTAACAGTTTAGATTCTTACATATTAACCATATTCTCACTTTTACACATTTACTTAAATTTTTTGAATTTGAAATAAACATACATATATCAACATAAGTTATAAATGAACATACGTGATTGCTAATGGTATGACTCAATCACTCTGGCAGATTACATTGCAATCTCAAACTTATGCTAAAGAGGAGTATCAATACATATACTTATTTTCAAAAAAAAAATAAAAAAGAGTAAAATTAATAATTTTTATAATATATTTTATAATATTTATAAAAAATAAACACACAAATATTTTTTATATAAGAATGAAAAAAAGAGGATAACCGTCTAATTAATTTATTTTTTAGTTTTTTTTTCTTTTTTTTTTTCATGTCCGATGTTTTTCAATTCCCAATGTTTAGACCATAATTGTACCCCAAAAAAAAAAAAAAAACCAACAACATTAGAAATAAGGGAGCGTTTGCCACCAAGGTTATTAGAATCGAACCGATTATCGAATCAGAAATGTTAGTGGGTCAAGCTTTAACCAGTTGAACCAGTATTTGAATCGGTATTTAATAATATATATATATAAGTAATTAAAAAAATAATAATTATAGATATGGATTAAATATTAATTTTTCTAATTGTAAAGATGAAATTGAAATTTTTAATTAAAGTTAAGACTAAATTGAACTTTCTAATTAAATATAGTACTTAAATTATAATTTAAATAATAATTGGGGTTAAATTATAATTTATGAATTTTTCAATTTCAATGAACCGGTTCAACCAGTCAGGTTTTCACCGGTTTTCACCAGTCCGAGTCATCACTCCAAATTTCCCTAAACCGACCTGGACCCCCAACCGGTCACCGGTCCGACTGGCTGGTCCGGTCCTGTTTTGAAAACAGTGTTTGCCACATTGTATTTTGTTAAGAACATGTTTACGACACCTTTAGCTTTAGGAGTTTTGTTTTTTGTTTTGCCCTGAATTTTTAGACAATTAAGAAAAGTGAAACATATCTCCGCCTTTTTGTATTGATTCTATCAATGTATACTTTGAAACGGAAAATATTAGTAGACTTATTGTTTTGGCATATGGGGGAATTGTATTACAACAACACGCAAACTCTTTATAATTACATACATACTTTTTATAACAAAAATTTATAGTATATTTTTTGCTGCAAAAAGTGTGTATGTTGTTACAAAAAATCCGTGTGCTATTGCAGTATGACTCCCCTGTATGAAAAAAAATTGTATGCACACCTAATGAAACCCAAAATACCTTATTTTCGTAGCGAATTATGTATGGTGACTTGTGTTGACTTGCAAGCCAATGCAACTTTTCCTTATTTCAAGTTACAAAATAATGCATGTTAATTTTCCATTTCTAATGCATGCTAGTTTGCTCAAGATTTTAAGAACAAAACCAATCATATATGATTGGGCAAATTTTACAAGTGTATAAAGCTAATTGTAGTAATAAAAACTTGACAAGTATTCTAAATGTTGAACCCATGAAAGATAGATACTAACTAAGATTTGTAAGGCCTAATTTTAACCAAAAATAAAATTTAATCGAGACTTAAAATTCAAATTTAAAATTAATTTGAAGACTAATTAATTGCAATTAAATAAAGTAATTAACTTAACTAAATAATAGCAACCAAAATTTAAAATTGAGGGTTCTTTAATTTGAGAAGGGACTTGGACTTAGGATTTAATCTAAAATGAGGTAAACTACATTAGTTTTATGAGTTTCATAATTTAAACGTCGCTTCTACTTAATTTAGCTTTCTCTCTCTCTTGAGTAACTAATTGTACCAAACCTATTCAAGATATTCTCTCGAAATTATAGGAAAATAGGTTAAGTTGATTAAGAATAGAAAAGCAGTTGGTGTTATAAAAATCTTTCATATTTCTATATCAAAATTTACATGTTTAATTTATCTAGTGCATAGTAAATCTCATCTCTCAAAGTAACATGAAACTTGAAGTAGAGAAATTAAATCAAAGTCTTAAAATTAAAATAATATTAATTCAAAAGACAAAAAATCATCCCTAAAAATTAAGTAAGTTAGGCTACATCCCAAACCTTGTCATGGGGGTTTAACAATCCATACTAAAAACTCATAAATTAACAGCAAATGGTGTAGAGAAAATCACAAAAAAGAAGAGAATAAGATAAACTTCGTTTGACTGCTCGAAATCTTGAAACGCCAACTGAAGCCTTTAGTCTCTTCGCTTTCTCCCTCTTCTTTTCCTCTTTGCGTCTTCTTGTGTTCCTCTCTACATTCTCTTTGTGTTTAGAATAGATGTCTCTGGCTCTTTTGATTTATATATAATATTTTGAATGTCCAAAAATATCCCTAAGTGGCACTACAAACTTTCAATTCTACTGGAATTAGGAAAACCGTAGACATCCTAAACCAAACCAGATTAGGGCTGAAGATAACACGAACTCAAGCAAGACCAAACCCGAATCAACCCAAAAAATAATCCTTGATCTCACGGCTCACTCAATAAGTTCGATTAATCATCAATTCTTACTTTTTTTTTTCATTGGTTCACCCTATAAAAAAATCAATTTAAACATAATAAATCAATTATCATTCCACAAATAATAAATCAATTTAAATTTCTAAACCCATAATATTTATACAATTATCAGACTTATCAATACAACCTTAAAGCTTAGTGATGGATATTACTCAACGTGGGCTTAAAGCAACGAACATGAGCCACGGCTTAGGCTCAGCCCTTGCTATGCGGCCTCCAAGGGCCCAAAGGCAAGCCGAGTAGGCTGCCTCAGCAGCTTCTTTAACAGCTTGTATAAAGATGGAGCTTGCTAAGCAACTCATGGTATGCACTCAAGCACCTACAGCTCCTGAGCTATACACTAATAGACACCTGTTACCTGTCAACATCTATCACGAATGGAGGTAAGGTCTTCTCAAACATCAAATTATAGCCTGAGTATAGGCCGATATATAACGTAGAGACACACAGTTAAGTAGGGGATCTCTCTCTTTTTAGGCCTTTCCAACACACAGTTAAGTAGGGGATCTCTCTCTTTCTGGACCTTTCCCTTCTTAGACCTCGCTCTAGAAAAGCACCACCTCCATAACATACACACATCCTCATAAGAACCTCCATACATGCACCAAGGGGGCACCCATATTCAGTGCTTTTCCATTGTAAGCCACCTGTAAGGGCTTTATTAGGCCTTCTCAATCCTTTCTTCACATCTTACTAACATAAGTGTCGAAGTATTTATGCCAGGGCAACCTCGCGGCCCAAGCCTTGTTGTTTTACAAGTCCATAGACAATGCCCCACTGCAATTGAGCTTATGGTCGAGGACAACCATCAATTGGAGCCGGATAGAAAAACGTTGACGAGTGGTAGCATGAAAGCTGCTTTGATGGAGAGACTTGCCAATTTGGAGAGCCACGTGGACAACATGCATGTAACACTAAATGCCTTCTTTGTATCCCAAGCAACTCTGGTCCCTGGAAACCAAACTCTAAAGACAATCCAAAACCTCGCTCAGCGAGATGACATTGCCCTTGGGGGAGAGGGACACAACTATCCTCCATCGCACCTAGAAGGCAATGCCTTTACACAACAACAATCGCTTGGGAGAAAGGACAAGAGGTAGAACCCGTACGTCTCGACAGAAGTCTGCCAGCCACCCTTCACAACACCAAGAAAGGGAATCATATGCACCTCATCCAATATAAGAGGACAAATCCTCTTCTGATCCTTCTTACGAGCCTGGGTATCAGCGAAATACTCCAAAAGACTCGTCCCTTTCATATTCAAGTGGAATGAAGTTTGATAGTAGCAAAACGGTAGTGTCATGGCATAGAGACAATCCAATGCCAAGGGATGTAGTCTAACAAAAGATAAAATACATGCAAGCCTATATTACAGCCCTTTAAGACTCCAAGCAAGCCCCATAACAGGGATTACACCAAAGTCTAGAGTTACCTCTCTCTGAAATAATTTAGGAGGCTTCGATATAGGAAACGTTCAAACGTCCCTCACTAGAATTCTACGACAAGGAGTTGGACCCAGTCAAACATTGGAGCCATTTTAGGACATTCATATCTTTGCAAGCATTATCAGATGTTATGACATGTAAAGCATTTTCAACAACTCTCAAAGGACTTGCTCAGGGATAGTACTTTTCTCTTCCCACTTACTCTATCAAAAATTTGGCGTAATTAGGCAATCAATTCATCATCAAGGTTGCCACCAATAAGCAAAGGAAGAGAAACTCCACTGCTTTGATGCCTTTTCAGGAAAAAGTGGGAGAATCCTTAAGAGAGTATGTTGCTAGGTTTAACATAGTCATGTTGGACATAGAGGGCATAACTTTAGAGCCAGTAACTACCATCTTCATGGGAAGCCTACAATAGTCTAATTTGCATGGTCTCTAGCTAAAAACCCACTTAAGATGAGCTCATGGCCAAAAAAAAATGCTTCATCAATGCTTAGGAGGCCAACTAAGCTCGGGATGAGCTCATAGAGTCTAAGGTAACCCAAGAGCATTCGATGTAAGAGATTCAGAAGCATTTTAGGAAACATAGAGGAAAGAAGGGAGAAGTCCCCTTTGGAAGCTCGCCTTCCCTTAAAAGGCGTCTCATCATGAGAGAAGGCAGCTTAGAGGAAATGAGGTACTCGAACAATACTACTCTAACGTCTCCTCTTTCCCAAGTGTTGCTTGAAGTGCATGTGATGTGAGCCTGGCTAGCACCCTCACTACATGATTTGGTGTGATTTTATGGCTCGGTGGACTTTTCTTGGAGAGCAAGAAACGTGCTTTATTTGTGAAGCAAGCAATGAAGATTGGAGGTCCTACAAGTCTACATCAATGTGATCCAAGTGCAAGAAGATGAGTGTTAACCAAATTGAGGAAGTTTGGGCCAACAAGAATTATTTAGGCCTAGTAAAAGACTATGTGTGAACTGATTTGGATTGTTTAGTTTAGAGTTTTAATTGTTATTTTGGGCCAAACAATGTTTTATTTAAGCCCAATCTGTTTTCAAGTAGGAATTAGTTTTGATTTTCAAGTTTTTAGTTGAATTAGGTTTTCTAGTCTTAGTAGATTTAAAACCTTAGCTATTTGGGTTTGCCTATAAAAGGCTTGTGAGACTCTTTTATTTTGAGAATTGAATAATTTTGATGAATTGAGAATTAGAACAATCGTTCTTTGGAGTTTCATAACTCTTTTACCGAACTTATCAAAGATACCTCTTTGTGGCGTTCAATCCAAGTCTTATCACCCTCATTCTTTCTTTTCTAGGGTGTGGCGACTATATCCTTCTTATACCTTTGGTTCTCGTCTCCATATAGACATTGGGTCAAGGTTCCTTCAAGCCTGACTTGACTTTCTTTGGGTTGTGATTTCAATCTCGTTCGTGGGTCTTTCGGTGTATCCGTGGGGTTTGCGTCTCTCTATAAGCGTTGGGTCTTCCGGTGCTATCCGTGGGGTTCGCATCAGTTGGTATCAGAGCTTAGGCTCTAGGTCAGGTTTGCGTATCCAAAGTTTTATTTTTTGTGTTTTCCATCATGTTCCTAACCCTAGGTTTGTGTCTATTCAGCTTTGTCTTTTTTGTTTTGTTGTTTAGTGTCTATTCCAGAAAATTAAAAAAAAAAACAAAAAAAACCCTAGTTTGTTCTTTGTCCTTTGTTCGTGTGTTCTTTTCTGAAAATTATAAATAAAAAAAAAAAAGAAAAAACCCTATGTCTTTGTGTTTCCGCGCGTCTGTCTACTAGATTTGACGTCTGTTCAGTTTTGGTGCAATAGCTTCTTCTATACAACTCTAAATTGAGTGATTCTAGTTGCGTTTGAAAGCTAACATATAGGGCTACAACGTTTGTGTTTTGAGAAAAGCCCAGTTCGATTGGAATCTTAGCCAAAATCGAGTTCGAAATCAGCGCTCAATATCTGTCCTGATTGGGAAAAAAGTGAGAAAACCGCCCAATCTAAATCTTCTTTTGTGTTTCCTAGTGGTTATTTGAGTCAGTTTTTGTTACCTTCCAGCGAGTTTAACCGAAAAAAAAAAAAAAGATTTCTGGCCATACTAAAAAAAAAAAAACTATTTGGCTGAATTACTTGTGTGGACAACTTGTACCAAACCCTTTCCCTTCTTGTTTTTCCTTCAGTCTTTAGTTCTAGTTGTTGCAAGGAGTTTGTAAAGTGATTTTTTATTAGTTCTTGGCTCCAAAGAACTTAGAGTGAGGAACAATTGAGTGGAAAAAGGCAAGAGTGTGAGTTGCATTGGAGAGAAAAGCCAAATTGATTTGTGTGCAAACACGAGAGATTGAGTGTCATACGTGAGGAGTGGAGTGCAAACACGTGAGGGAGTGTTTGTGAGGTCCTTTCTAACATAATTTTCAGGTTAAAACATGTCTTCAGACTGTGGCAAGGGTGCTTCAAAAGAAGGATCAGCTAATGAATCAATTGTGATCAACACAATGCAACAACAATTTGATCGAGTGGTTGCGTGTTTTGATGAAATGCGAGACAGCATGGATAGACAAGAAGCTGCTATAGCCAATTTGCAGCGGCGGCAGCACCAAAGAGTCCCCGATGCACGTGGGAATGGTGGAGAACGTTATGAAGCTCACTTTGAGGATGACTTTGTTAAAGATGATCAAGGCTCCAATTATAGTGTGGGTAGAATGGCACGTGGTAAAGAAGGGAGAGGTAGACGTGAAGTAGGCTGTGGAGGTAGAGGAGAGAGGAACATTGGGAGATGGGAGGATAGACAAGATCGCAACTTTGGAAGCATCAAAATGAAGATTCCTCCATTTCAAGGCAAAAGTGATCCTGATGCTTACTTGGAGTGGGAAAAGAAGATAGAGCTTGTGTTCGACTGCCATGATTACTCTGAGGAGAAGAAGGTGAAGCTAGCAGCCGTGGTGTTCACCGATTATGCCATAATTTGGTGGGACCAGTTGATGCTCAATCGTTGAAGAAATTGTGAGAGACCAATTGACACTTGGGATGAGATTAGGGCAATTATGAGAAGACGATTTGTTCCTAACCATTATTATCATGAGTTTTATCGCAGGTTGCAAGGCCTTAGTCAAGGTACCAAGAGCATGGAAGAGTACCATAAGGAGCTGGAGATAGCTATGATCTGTGCCAATGTTGAGGAAGATCGAGAAGCTAAAATGGATAGATTTCTACAAGGATTGAACCGAGACATTGCCAATATAGTGGAGTTGCAACACTATGTGGAGATTGATGACATGGTGCACATGGCCATTAAGGTAGAGAGGCAACTCAAGAGAAAGAGCACTACTACTCGTGTAGGCAGAATTCAAGTTCCTTTTCAACATGGAAGTCGAATTGGAACAAAAAGGAGGATAAATCATCAAACAAATTCAAGTCTGATCCAAACAAAAGTAAGGAGGTTGGGAGTAGCCAAGAGAAGGGTAAGAAGGATGCACCAATGAAGGAAGGATTTTTTATGAAGATTTTCTCCAAAAGTTTAGTGAATATATCAAGCAAGTGGAGAGTTCTAAATCAAAGCATATGAGTTTTGAATCTTGTGTTGACGTGGTCAAAGAAGTTGCACCAGAACATAAGGTTAAAGATGAGGTTGTTGATCATACATCTGACTATGGGTGTGTGGTATCAAACATGAGAGTTGATTTAGAGGTTGAAACTGAAGTTGTTGAGCTTGGTTGTGTATCACATGAGAAAGTTGTTCATGATGGTGAAGTGGAGACTTTGGTTGATGATGTGGAATCTGCATTTAAAGGCCATGAAGATCAACTTGTTGAACATTATGAATTGGATGTGGAATCCATACATGAAGTTGAATTGGTAGATGGTGGAGGGTTAGCAATATACCCTACTATGGAGCTACCAATCAGTTCAATGACACCACAGCCAATGAATTTTGTTGATTCTATGCTTAATGTGTCGACTCATGTTGATTTTGTCATTGTAGATCAGGTGCTGAACCACCTTAGCTCATTTTCTTTGTTTGATCGCCTGGTGGTAATTCAAAAGAGGAGATTTTGCTTTGCAGTGAAGACATCAAAATACTCCAAGTATCTATTTCTTTGGCATGATAGACATCAATTCCTTGTAGCTTAAGACATTCTTCCAGGCTTTGAAGTAGAACAACAGCAAAATTTGAGGACAAATCTTTTTGAAGAAAGGGGGAATGATGCGAGCCTGGCTAGCACCCTCACTACATGATTTGGTGTGATTTTATGGCTCGGTGGACTTTCCTTGGAGAGTAAGAAACGTGCTTTACTTGTGGAGCAAGCAATGAAGATTGGAGGTCCTACAAGTCTACATCAATGTGATCCAAATGCAAGAAGAGGAGTGTTAACCAAATTGAGGAAGTTTGGGCCAACAAGAATTATTTGAGCCTAGTGCATACAAGATTATGTGTGGACTGATTTGGATTGTTTAGTTTAGAGTTTTAATTGTTATTTTGGGCCAAACAATATTTTATTTAAGCCCAATATGTTTCCAAGTAAGAATTAGTTTTAATTTTCAAGTTTCTAGTTGAATTAGGTTTTCTAGTCTTAGTAGATTTAAAACCCTAACTATTTGGGTTTGCCTATAAAAAGCTTGTGAGACTCTTTTATTTTGAGAATTGAATAATTTTGATGAATTGAGAATTAGAACAATCGTTCTTTAGAGTTTCAGAACTCTTTTACCGAACTCATTAAAGATACGTCCTTGTGGCGTTCAATCCAAGCCTTATCACCCTCATTCTTTCTTTTCTAGAGTGTGACGACTATATCCTTTGTATACCTTTGGTTCGCGTCTCCATATAGACGTTGGGTCAAGGTTCCTTCAAACCTGACTTGGCTTTCCTTGGGTTGTGATTTCAATCTCGTTCATGGGTCTTTCGGTGTATCCGTGGGGTTTGCGTCTCTCTATAGGTGTTGGGTCTTCCGGTGCTATCCGCGGAGTTCGCATCAGCATGACTAAAACCTTCTCATTGCACAAAGACAAATTACATGGAAGGAACAAGAACAAGCACTATCAATTCCATCGTGATAATATCCACAATAACAATTAGTGCATAAAACTTCGTAGTGAGGTGGAAAGACTGGTTAGGCAAGGTTATTTGAGGAAGTTCATCTAGAACCCTCCGCAACAGCCACCAACTCAACAAAATGCTTTGAGGGAGGACTCAGGCTGCAACCAAGGCAAGACTCGTGACTGTTACTAGCGCAAAGGCCAAAATCTAGACCGAGCACCTCAACCACTAGAAGAGACCCCCTTTATAGGAACCATCCACGTCATCTTGGGCGAATCTTGGAGCTGTCCCAATGGGTTTCCGACCACTTCTTCCACACTACAAGTGCTCAACATCCAAGGAAAGACATGTAGGGAAGAGGATAATGACTACCCAGTTATATTGACCGATGATGACCTCTAAGACATTGAATACCCCCACGACATTTAAGGTAGGAGGTTTCAACATCAAACGAGTCATGGTGGATACAAGTAGCTCGATCAACATCCTTTATTCAAAAGCCTTCGACCAATTGAAGTTCGGAGTCGATTACTTCCTAGAAGTTGACTTCCCTCTCTATGGATTAACAGGAAAAATGGTATACCCTCAAGGATACATCGAGCTCCCAATAGAATAAGGGGCAGTTCCCATCAGGAGCTTGGCCAAAGTCTAGCTCAATGTGGTTGACCTCCCCTCCTTAAACAACATGATATTGGGATGCCCAGGGCTACGAGGTCTCAACGATGTGGTCTCTACTAAGCGCCTAAAGTTGAAATTTCTTATCCCTTGGGGAATAGAAAAAGTTAAGGGATCCTAAAAATAGGCTTGACAACTCCAGGTCATAGATCAAGAGTTGAGAAAAACAACCTATTGTGGATGTAACTAGTCTTGATTATCGCCCTGATGTGTGAGAAGAATAAGGCATACTAGTTGAAAAACTCGTCTTTGTTCCCTTGAGGCTAGACGATTCCTCTAGGATCGTGTAAATTGAGGAATGATTGGAAGGGAAAATAAGAGACGATATCGTCAATTTCCTTCAATCATACTAGGAATTCTTTGAATGGGTACTATTTGACATCCCTGACATCAATCTAAAAGTCATGGTACACAAGCTAGAAGTTGACAACAAAGTTCTCTTTGTAAAGTACAAGAACCGTAGCATATCGACAGATAGGCTCGCAACTATTAAGGAAGAAAAAGGCAAGCTTAACAAGGCATGATTTATTTGCAAAGTCATGTAACTTGACTGGCTGGCCAACGTTTTGAAAAGCATAAACTATGCCTAACACGTCCAGGACCTCGAGAAAACATTTGCTATTGTGAATTGCTAAAGTATGAAGCTCAACCAGTCAAAGTGCACTTTTGGAGTCTAGTTAGGAAAATTCTTAGGTTTTCTTGTGTCCAACAGAGGTATTGAGGCCACCTAGAAAAGGTTGAGGCTATTGAATGCCTCCAATCTCTAATGTGCGTTAGAGATGTGCCTATAGTCTCCAATGTATGTTAGAGTTGTCTAGATACTAATGGGGATAATAGTATACTTCAGCTAGTTCATACTTAAATCTGTGAACAAGTAGCTACTACTCTTTTGTCTAGTCAAAAAAATAACGAGTAGACAGATGAGTGTGATAACACATTTCAACAACTTAAACAATATCTATCATCACTCTTGTTGCTCAGCAAGCCAATCCTCAAAGAAGATCTTTGCTTATACTAGTGACAAATCTGCATGTGGTTAGTTCTATCCTTGTCCAAGAGGTTGATAAGGTGCAGAAACCCATGTACTATGAAAGCAAGGTACTGTAAGGCGTTGAATTTTGCTAACCAAAGTTCAACAAGCCAGCTTTCATCTTGGTTATTACAAATTGAAAACTATGACCCTACTTTTAGGCTCAAAGAATCATTGTTCTTATCAACCAGCCCCTCAAACTAGTTATACACGCACCTGGAGTGGCGGCAAGACTATTGTAGTGGTCCATCAAGCTAGGAAAATTTGACATCCATTTCCAACCTCGAACTATTATCAAGTCCCAAGCTCCGGTAGACTTCATCAACGAGTGCCCTAGATTCGAGGAGAGAAGCAGTGATGTAAACATGTCAACACATCTAGAACTCTAGAAGTTGCACGTCAATGGGTCATCCAACAAAAATAAAATTGGAGTCAAATTAATTTTTGTAGGACCAGGCGAAATTACCCTTGAATATGCTCTGCGATTTTAATTCCCCATCTCAAACAATGAAGTTGAGTACGAGGCTCTTAAAATGTAAATGAAGATCACAAAGGACTTTAAGATCAAGTAATTATATATAGATAGTGACTTAACTTATTGTGGGACAGATGAAAGGAGAATTTGAGGCTAGGGAAGAATCCGTAGTTAAGTACCTTTCAAAGTTCGTTACCTCCATCGTTGAGCTAGCTAGAGCAACATTTTCCATTGATTATATTTCGAAAGCTAAGAATTCCTGAGTGGTTGCCTTATCCAAGGTACAAAATGTCCTTCAGCTTGGGCTCAACCGAGTGGTCTTCTTCGAAACACTCAGTCAGCCTAGTTGTAAAGCAGCCCAACCAGAAGCAATGCCGATTCGCCAAGAATCTTCATGGATGGACCTTATCCTAACGTGCTTACAATGTGTAGAGCTCCTCGAGAATAGGGTGCAAGCTAAGAGAGTTCAATATTGAGCAATGTGCTATGTTATCTTTGATGACCAACTATACAAACGCTTGTTCAGCCAACTACTACTAAAATGCCTTGCCCCAAGGGATGCATCCTACTTGATGTGTGAAATTCATGAAGGAGTTTGTGACAACCATGTCAGGGGCGGCCCAAATTTTGGAGTAGAAAATCAACATGTTGGGATATTATTGCCCCACTCTAAACAAAGATGTAACACAGTTTGTTGCAAAGTGTGACACCTGCTAGAGATTTAGCAATATTCTGGCCACCTTGACCACCAATCTCACAGTAATCCATGCTCAAAGGCCATTCGCCCAAAGGGGCCTTGACATTATTGTTCTATTCCCTCCCAACAAAAGAGGAAGAAAATACACAGCAGTGACTGTGGACTATTTTATGAAGTAGGCAGAAGTAAAGGTCCTTACCTCCATCACTGCAGCACAAATTCAAGCTTTTGTCTAAAAAAAAAATTGTTTGTTGATTTGATGTCCTTAAGGCACTCATTGCCGACAATGCGAAATAGTTCGACACAAAATGTTTCCAGAAATTTTACAAGGACTAGGAAATTACTCTCAAGTTTGCAGCTGTTCAACATCCACAAACCAATAGATAAGTGGAGGTTATTACAAAAAAATATATCATTTGTGGCCTTAAGAAGCGCATTGGACGATGAAAGGGGAAATGGGTAGGAAATTTACTTGGAGTCCTCTAGGCATACCAAATTACCCCAAATATAGCAACGAATAAAACTGCTTTCTTCATAGCCTTCTAAACCTAGGCCACGGTCCTAGCAGAAATAGGAGAACCAAACTTGCTCCATTTGGGCAGAAGCTTACCACAAGAAAATGACACAATACCATGATAAGAAACTGAAGCCACACTTCTTCAATACTGGAGACATTGTCCTCAAGCACAGAACCAAACAAGAGTGATGAAGGTATTAGCAAACTTGGCCCGAATTGGGAGGATCCCTACGAGTCTAGGAATTGATTCTCCCTCGCACCTATAAACTTAAGCTACTTGATGGAATCCCTATTCTATGATCTCAGAACTCGGTCAACCCTAGAAAATACTATTCTTAGCATAATAGTCACATCACTAAACCTAAGGCTATGTCACAAATATCCTGGAATATTGATGCATGGCTCGAAAATCGAATAACATTTCTTATATGCATTTTAATGACCATCTTATAATGCATATCAATGATCTTTTAAGCTTGAAGAAATAACACCACTTATTCACAACTGAGATTATGGCCTCTTCTTTTAAAAAAATGAGTAGATGGACTCAAAAAGCTACCTATCACATGAGGACAACTCCTATGGAGTGACAGACAGGATAAAACGTTATCTCGATCTACCAACTCAAAAGCCTCCTAACCAACAAGCTAGTGCATTGCATAGAAGTAATCATACTTAACGCGTTAGGTAAGGCATGTCCTTTCAGGCAATGACGAGTGAGGCAAAAACCACTCTTCGAGAGCCAGCGCCTTTATAACACTGGGGCTAGAAAGGCCACTTGTTAATCTACTTGCATTATCAGTTTGATTGAATGAACTATGTTAGAGAGTATGGGACAATAAGTACATCTTTACAGTTCTCATAGTGGATTGATGAATCGCAGATCGCTTAATACAAGCTGACAGATGGCTAACATATCAAAAAAAAATCTTCTCCAACTACAAGTCACCTTTAATTGGGTGAAGAGCAATAAGCCTAGTAATAGGTTGGACAACAAAACGCCTAAAAAGAACAGGCTAAGGAGCTGTTCACCTAATGCTCAGGGCTAGTTAAAAAGAATGCATCCAAAGAAACCATTAGTGTGGAACCTTGAGAAAGCTTACGCTATCTATGGCCAGCTCGGAGTCTATACGGGAAGGGTTCCTAAACTCATAATATAATTATTAAGCTACGCCCCTAGGAGCGTATAGTGAGCTCTCCGCGAGCTTAGCTCTTGAATGAGCATGCTCGTTGACCCTAGCTAGGGCCTGTTCTCTCTAAGAGTATTCGCTTGGCCCTGCGAGGTGTACACACTTCTAAAGAATACAAGTTCGCGGCGTACAGGTTGTGATTCAAAGAAAATAAACAAATCAAGAGGAACAACACCAATATGCAATAAAGGACTTTGAAAGCCATGTTAGAACACGACACAACAAGTGAGATTTTATCTACAAAATTCTTTTTTATTCCAAAGGTAATACATGATACAACACATAGGAAATACATATGTACGTGGGGTCATTTGAGAACGAGTTATCCAAGACAAAGTTTTATAATGACTATAAAAAGAATTAGTTGTTAGTGTTAACATACAAGGCTAAAAGTTTACTACCAGCCTAAGACCCCTTTCAGGGAAGTGGGTGATAAAAGAAGACAAATGAATCGTTTAATGCCTTTGGGTCGAGAATCTCTTTAGTTGGAATTGAAACCTCCTGAGGCGTGCTTGCTGTAGAGGGATAAACAATGTAGAGGTGACTCTCATATCTTAAAGGTAACTCTCATGTCTGTCCAGAAGATCTCTGAGGTAAGCATGACAAGACAGCTATAGTAAGGAAGTGATCGTCTTCCGGGCAAGCCTTCCTCACCAGTAAGAAAAGGGTGACGCCGCTTCCAGAGTCCGCTCCTACCCCTATACACAAGCCTGAAATATGGCCAGCAAATGTAAGAGAGGGTAACCTATCTTGTAGTGACACTAAGAGACACTTTCTTTTGATAGGCATCCAGATTTCCAAGTACCTTCAAAGCAAAAAAAAAACACTAAAAAAATGAGTCTCTAAAAAATTTCTCAAGTCATAAGAAAATACTAAGGCCTACTGAAAGATATGAAGGCAACCCTCAAATACAAAAACCCTCTATATATATAACTCCAACCCAAAAACCAAAGAGACGCATCAGTTGAAGTTAATAAATCCAAGCGTCAGGTACAACATTTGCATGAGATATTCATATTCTCAATAAATAACAATTATAGTTTTATGAGAATTGTGCGCGCCCTCAACTTTTATATCAGATGATGCCATGTGTCCAAGGCTGGTTTAATGTAGGAACAATGGTCCTTAAGAAAGGAAAGATAGTGTTTTCCCGAAGTAACAATAGAGCCCCAAGCTAACTTCCACTCCAAGCAGAAGAAAAGCATAACTTACCATTCTAAGCAGCTCATAATAAGAAGTAAACACTACATCCAAAATCGAGACTAAACAGGCAAGTCATGATAGTTTTCCTAATCAAAGAGATTATAGTGTAACGCTTAAAGCATCAAAGGACTACTAAAGGGCCACTGCTTATAATGAGCTAACACTTGAATGCTTCTAGAGACCGATAACGGGGGTACCATCCGAATAATGCCTAAAGGCATCCTAATATCTTCAATGGATTACAATCCAAACAAATATATAGTCTAAAGACGTCCAAAAGACCAACAATGCACATATAATATGAGCAACTCTAGTAGCACGATGCAAGCTCACTTTGCCCAAAGCGCTAATAAAACCTACAATCAGCTCAACATATTGGACAATATTCACAAGTAAGGTATCACCCTTATAAAACTATCTAATTTATTAATTGCATACGGTTAGTATTACTGCAAAAATGTCAGTAATTGGGGGGGGGGGGAATAAGCAAGAGAAGATACTAGTCAAAGTACCTGTTTATTTATTAGAATGGAAACAGTACAAGATATAAGAAACATTCTGAAAATTAAACATAGCTATATCAAGTACAAGCCAAAGAAAATAAAGTATAGAGCACATGAAAGTTTGGAAATAAATAAGTCTTGCAAAGTTACAATAGAGTTTACAAAGAATGCAGCACGACTATTGACTTTGACTAAAGATAGAATCATTCTCAAATGACTTTTGAAAGCCACTAGGTTAGTGAAGCTTGGAAAGAAGTTAATAGCTCATGGCAACCTCGGCACGCGACTTGCAAGTAGAGGAGGTAATAGCGAAAGGAGAACCTTCAAAAGGGCCCCACTTTACTCAAAATTGCAACCTCTTGCCGAAGCCACCAAGAAACTCGTTGTCCAGAGGGTGAACTCGATACCATGCATTGCCAAATGAGCTATGTGATGCTCACACGATCCTGATGAGTAATCGAGGAGTCTAATGGAACCTGCCAATACCACCTTGGACGGCTTGTGAAGCCCATCAACATGGAGCAACTAGTTGAAATCGTCCAAAAGGATGATGGTCCAAGACCTCCAATTCTTCCAACTTTAGTCCACAATGGGCAATCAAGAAGCTCCCAATGTAGTATACACTAAAGGTTTTCCTACCACTGCCCGCTAAAGCATCCATTGGAACTGGGATGCCCTTAGATAACACATGGACAGATGCAAAGGCAAATGATAATGTGGGATGATGATGTTGGACTGAACTTGGGCCAATGAATACTGGGAAGTTGCACTTTCTCACAGTAAGCATTTAATAAAGGGTAATCTGACCCAAAAAAATCTCATTGCCCTTCCAACAGGCCAAATTCTTCAAAGCCCAACATGATCAAAGACTAGGAAAGGCCAAGTTTAAGAGATAGTTGGAAAAGGATTTAAAAAAAGAAAAAGGATTGAGCAGCCTATGCAATTAAGCTTCCTATATATAAACACTATTTTCCAATCTTCAAGCTATATACGAACATCAAGCAGTGGTAGAATAAACGACCAAAGATCGTGAGGAGTAAGAGAGGCTATAACGTCAGCACAACCTAAGGTCCCTTATGATGGCTAGATGAAAGACATAAAATAGCTAACACCGGATGCGACTATTCAACATTTAACAAAAAGACAATAGAATGCCTTATTGAACCATATGGCGATCAGCTCGCTGCATGAAAAAGCCCTCATCATTTTTATTGACAGAGGTCCTCGAATACCCTCATGCATGAACGTATAGAAAGGCCAACTTCTAGCTTGAGCTTATTACTCAGCTCACGAAACTTAGCTCATAAAAAGTCTAAGATCTTTGATCGAGCCTACTATACAAGCCAAAAAAGGATCACAACAGAAGATCTCGAGCATGTAACTCACAAAGGTACTTATTAATCAAACCACTTTGATTTTAGGTCGTGTAGTTAAGGTTAAAACAAACTCATAAACACTGTCTTATCCTTGGAAGCCTAAACAAAGTGGTCATATAAGAATATAGAGTCTATGTAAGCTAGAAACATTACAAATACACTATCACATACCAAAGGAAGTTGAATTGCACAAAGCATAAGTCTCACAATTACTACAAAATGCATTTCGTCACATAAATGTTTTCATTACATGAAAAATTCTAGTACATAAATGCTTCATTATATGGTAAAAAGACTTTGCTACATGAAAAATTCTATCAACAGTTCATTACATAAAAGAACTTCATAATATGAATGCTAGAGTATACTAAGAAACTTCAATACATGAAAACTACTTTGTACGAAAACTTTCACAAATACCATCAGACCGCGATGATCAACACTTTGGAAAACGTTGTCACAAGACTTTTGAAGATTGCAACCATACAAAAGAAAATGAGTCTTGCAGCTCT
Source organism: Carallia pectinifolia (assembly GCA_037832335.1). NCBI lineage: Eukaryota > Viridiplantae > Streptophyta > Magnoliopsida > Malpighiales > Rhizophoraceae > Carallia > Carallia pectinifolia. The sequence continues at coordinate 17,238,123 of CM075453.1, forward strand.
GACAGTCACAAGGACTGGTGGTTCTTGGCCTAACAAGAAAATCCAGTGAAATTGGAGTAGAATCCCAAAATCTAGCACCTACTTAGGATCACACAAACCGGTAAAACTGGAGTGGAATCCCAAAATCTGACAGTTACTAGGGATTACACAAATCTCTATGCTTGAAAAAAGAAGCAGTAGCAAGCTCCCTGAAAGGCCTTCAAAGAACACACTAGCCCCCATGGCAGCAAAGAGCCTAGTGTGCCCAAGAATAGCCAAGAAAAAGCCGCAAGACCTTTCATTCAAAAAGTGACAAGGGTCGATGTTGCTTGCAAAAAAAAATAACAGGAGCCGATGTGCCTTGATAATGCCTTAGATCATGTTCTTTCTCAAAAGAGGTGTTTGCCAAAGATATGACACCAGAAGAACTAGGGAATCCATATTTCAAGTTTTAGACTTCTCTTTTCAAGAATAAGGGGTAAAGAAATAAAATGAGTCTTGCCTATTTATAAGAGACTCTCCCTATTAAAACTCATTCATAGCAAAGGGAATATAAAACGATAACAATAATCACAAGCATGCACAAACGCTAATGCATTAAAGGAGGAAAAGCTCAATTCTAGGGAAGGGGAAAAAATTAATAGTCCCTCAAAAATTAAACTTAGGAGCAATGCCTTAACTAGGCTCTAAGCCCAATCAACCTGGCAAATGAGTCCCCAAACCAAGCCTACATCAACAAACAGTAACAGATAAAAATTCCTAAGGAAAGAAGGAAAGCATGAACAATACCACATCAGCAAAAGACCAGGGAAGGGAAATTAGGTTAGTCAATGGCTCATAACAAGGGCAACTTATAATAGAGGTTAAAAATATGACATATGTAATGCCTCGACACTTCTTTAAAAAGTTGAACAAAAACACAACAAAAATACAAGTGTTTTTACAAGCATTATTACATGTCACTAGAGCCCCTATTGAGCTCCCCGTGTTAACAAATCATCACAGGACTCAGGAGGATGAGTTCTAGCAATTGCTAAAGAGTTTGACTCCTCAAAGAGTTCTAGCAATTAATTCAAGTAATTTGATTCGGGTAAATTTTTATGATTTCTAACTGGATAAATTCACAAGAGTACCAAGGCCTTGTAGTTATTAATTCCATTTCGAGTGCCTACCCATTCGAGGTATATACACGAATATTTTTTATGCAACTTTTATGGGAACATTGTGTCACTCATTGGAGGCTACAAGTCTTACTTTTTTTTTTTCCTTCTTTCCTTCTTGGGCTGTCTTTGGGTATCAATGAACAGTTTGTGTTTGTGTTAATATAGTATTAAATGACATATTGTACGAATAAATTACGAGTTGGTGGAAGGAAATGTGAAAAGGTAAAGCAAATTAACTCTTTTTTTTTTAATGTAGTGTTTGAATTTTAAAATAAATCATAAGTTATCTAAATTTTTTTTTTGAACAAAATATTTCATAGCAAATCTTACAATTACATTGACTTTACCTTTTGTTAACAATATTTAATATCTGCGAACTGTCCGAACTGAATTCTAGCATTTTATGAGTAAGTTCTCAGACTTTAACCAACATAGGTTAGAGCTAGATGTTCCAAAATACTTCCTTGACATAACTTTATTTATTTTTCCAATAATAGGCGAATTTTCTAATTTCATAATTAAAAAATAGATAAAAGAAAGATTGTATAAACAAAGATTGATCTTCTGTTTCCTTTCCTGATAATAGTCCCAATAGTTACTATTATTTACTGTAATTGAATAAAAGCATATTAAAAAGGACTAGAAAAATTGTACAAGGGTACTAATTAAGTGACTTATAAAATCCAATTTGATTTTATAGAAAGTCCTAAAATTTTTTCCCCATCAACAACTTTTCAATAGATCATAAATATAGATTATGGAAATTTTAAAAAATGTACTACACTTCATTAACTAAGGAAAGAAATAGAAAATTTTAAATTCTTTTAATTATTATATATTGATAAATTATATTACTTTGGAATAATAACAAGGTAATTTAAAAGAAAATTTAATTATTCGTAATCCAGATTGAATGAGAAAATTTTAAGTTAAAAAAATTCACAGCAAATAAAAGCTCTCATAAAAATCTATTTACATTAAATACAAGCAATCTACAAAATTAATGAACAAATTATACACAATTGTTTGATATATAAGGCGTGCTAAAAATAAAAAATAATGATACTTTATTCAAGAATATATATATATATATATGCATTTGGTGTCCATTTGATTTTCAAACTCCAACCTTTAAAACGTTACAGATAAAATTCCAACGTTGAATTTTGTTTTAATTTGAATGTTTTTTCCACCTCCCATTACAGAAAGATAATGTTGGGGATAAAATAGAGAACAAGAAAAAATGAATGCTTTCCATGTTCTATGTTGAAAACATGAAATATGAACAAACAGGACCTATTCAATTGATTTTTTTTCCTTTAATTTTTTTGCTTATTTGTATTCATCTTATCTTACCCGTTACATTGAATTTTGTTTCATTGGTAATATTAATAATATTTCTATTATTATTGTTGTTTTGTTATCTTTAACATAATATGATGCATTATATTTTTATAAAATTTTAAGAATTTTTTTATTTGCAATAAATAAATTTGATGCATTTCAATACTTATCTTTAGATGAACGAAACAGTTACAAAAAAAATAAAATAAAATGTAATTCTGATTCCAAGCTAAACAAAATGATTATAAAGTGGGTTTGTTTCCGTATTCAAATTTAACCAAACATATTATAAAATTAGTTATTTTGTATCTAATTCTATTCCATTGACTCTCAATTATTTTAGTATGGAAGAAGGAGGTGAGAGGGAGAAGAGACGAGAGAGAGAGGAAGGAGAGAGGGTGAGGAGAGAGAAAAGGACATTTTTTTAACTATTTGTCTTTTTAGATTTTTATAAAAATCCGAAAAAGAATTCACAAAAATCCCGTAAAAATTAAAAATCTGAATAAATTCCAAAAGGTTAATATGAATATTAAATTTAAAAAACAAAAAAATCTCAAAATATGAAAATTATTTAAAAAATTAAAAAAAACCGTAAAGAATTAACAAAATACAAAACTTTTACAAAATCCTGAAAGCTTTGAAAATTATAAAACTAACAAAATTACAAATTTTCAAAAAATATGAATTTTTTGTCCTCTTTTTGGAATTTTAATATTCTAAAATTTTCAAAATTTTGAAATGTGTAAATTTTTGCAAATTTTATAGGTTTTTCAACTTTCTTACTTTATTTTGAATTGTGATTTTTTTTCAAATTTCATTTTTTTAATTTTTCAAATTTTTTTGTAGTTTGTTTGGAATTTTTTATTTTTAAAAATATTTTCAAAATATGTTCAGAATTTTTTTTCTAGATTTTTAGCTTTTTTTTTAAGTCACACCATTAAAATATGATGACATGGCATTCAAGATGACCCACAAAGCCTGCATAGCGAAGGAATAGACACTATGTGACAAAGTCTGCATAACAAAGAAATAGATACTATGTGATTCAAATAAACAGAGATTTAACGGAAAATAACAAAAAATCAATCCCATCATAACTACTGGGACCAATTTCAACACCAAAAAAAAAAAAAAAGAGGTTATTTATAATTTTGAAAACAAATAAATTGAGTAGGTCAAAAAGTAATTTAAAGCCTAAAGTTAAATCAGAATCTTGCATTTGCATTCCTCACGTATGAATCGCCAAGTGGAATCGATTTTTTTTTCCCTAAAAAAAAGGTTAACATTCACATTACAAACAAGGGTGTAGTTGTTTGCAGTAAAATATTTTGTAGAAAAAATTTTTTGTATTTTTCAGCGTTTATTTTATATAAAATGAGTAGTTAACGAAAAATTTTAGAAAAATTTAGAGAAATTTTTGAGATTTTTAGATAAAAATAACTTACACTTATTCTGAGCTGAAATTATTTTAAAAAAAAATACAAAGTGTACTTTAAATGAATATAAGAGAAAATTATTATTTTTATTAAAAATATATTTTTTTACAAATATTTTAGAAAACATCTTAAGAGAATTGAGATTTATAAGAGGTAGGGAACAAACATCAATCTTTTTTTTTTTTTTTTTTGACATAATATTAATGAACAAGTTGTTCTGTGCAATCAATTCTTAATAGAATCATTCTTAACACCACTATTATGCGAGGACTTCCCAAAGTGCAAATAGTAAATAAAGAGGCCGCCTATAAATGTGTGAGGTCATTGAAATTGTGATCCTACCTAAAATTAATTAGAAGATATTAAGGATAAGAGTGTAAAATTAGATTGAGAATCACCTAATGTGGTAGTCTGATTGATGATTTAGTATTTTTTTTTTTTGTTTGATTTATAATTTGTTAACACTAAAGTCAGACATAAGGAAGGTCTATTCAAGATCAAGAGTACTTGGGTGATGAGTTTTTTCAGTATAAGAAATTGAATGATGACAACAATAAATAACTTTTGGTATTGACTCACAGGTACAATAACTTAAATATTAGGTACACATTTTTCTGCTATTTAAAAAAAAAGATCAAGAATCGTAAAAATTTATCAAAAATGAAGAAAATATAAAAATTAAGTCACTTCGTATGCAATCAATAGTTAGGAATGTATCAATAATTCTCTACTAGTTAGCTCAATTTTAATAGGAGGAGTCTCCCGGCCTCCTCCTCTCTTTAGTTGCTATAAAAAATCTCTATTTTTTTATTGAAAAGAATTTGGTGATTTTATTTAATTAGTTTTAAAATAATAATAAAATAATATAAATTATTATATAATTAAGTTTATAAAGATAAAAAAATAAATAAATTATTAAATATCGTTAAATTATATAACATAAATATTTTAAAATTATTTAAATAAAACTATCTAGTCGTAGTGCTACTCTTTCTTCTTATCAAACTACTTGCTAGACCATATCTAGAATTTCATTTTTCTTTAGGCGAAAAGATGTGTCTTTATTCAAATGCTCGGGAGAGAGTAAGTCTTGACCAAATTTATCGAAGACATTGCTCAAAGAGCTGTCACGCCAAACAACATCCCAAATATTGGAAAGAGCTGCTCATATGGGCCACTTTGTTGATTTTCATAGAAATATGTAGTGCAATATAGCTGGTAATTCCGAATTAAATTACGGGTGTGTTTGTTTCTTATAAAATATTTTATAGGAAAAAATTTTACAGGTTTTTCGGTATTTGTTTCACGGAAAATATTTTACATAAGTAAAATTTGAGAAAATTTTTCAGATTTTTAAGTAAAATAGCTTCTCTTTTTACAGAACTGAAATTTTTTTAGGGAAAACATAAACTGTGTTATAAGTAAGTGACAAAGGAAAATCATTATTTTTACTGTAAATATTTTCTTCTATAAATATTTTACAAATGTAAGTTATTTTACAACAAACAAACGGACTCTACAATATATTTTTAATTTTTTTTTGTATTTTTAAGGGATAAAGGTAAAATTATGCCTAAATTTTTATAAATTTTTATAATTAAATTATATATTTTTTTGTATTTTATTTTAATCTTAAACCTTTTAATTTTATTGCAATCAGTTCCTTCCATTAATGGAAATAAGATTTGTACAATAGGTTCATGTGCGATATTATACTTTTTAATCCAAATTTGTTGATAAAAAGATTTTATTATAACGAATTTTAAAAATTTAAAATTAAAATAAAAAAATAAGAAAACATAAAATTTAATTATAAAACATCCATAAAAATTTGGAGCTATTTTTTTATCCATTATTTTTAATGTGCATTGATTTCAATAACTTGAAAGTCAACTCGTTCTTACAATCGAAGATTAAAAGAAAACTACGAAATTGTATGTAAGAACAATATGTAACAACTAAGAAGCACAGCAAGAAGAGCAAGAAGCCATTATAGTGTGAGATTTATCTAAAATGATAAACCTCAAATCATATTAAAATTCTATTATATCGACACTAGATTTGGATTAGATCCTATCAAAATCTCGCCTAAATGAGGTGATGCAATTCAGAACATGGGCTTATGTATGATCGTAAAACTATATTAGATCGATATTTCAACAATTATGGTTGTACCAGCAAATCACCCTGAAGCCCCTGTCCCTTCGTTTGCAGAATTTCTTCTCCATAGAACAAATGGCTCCTAACACAAAACAACAAAAACCAAAAAAAGAAAAAAAAAAAAAGCGTAGAACCCCAGTGCTCCAATAATTTCGAACCCCACACCCTTTTTTTTGGTTTCCTCCTCCCACACATCCCAAAAACCCAACCAAATAAATTCTTCCACCGTTACCCTTACAAAGCACAGAGCCAAAGACTGTTTATAGCAAACCAAAGCAAGAATCAACATCCAAGAAACCATATGGTATGGCGTCCTTTGGAACACTAATCGTCCTACCACTCCTAGTGCAGGTCATACTACCACAGCTACTTGTAGCCGCCAGCATCACCGCTGCTGGCCCAGCCTCCGCCACCATCTCCCCAAAGAAATCTAGTTTATATCCTGATTTTCAACAATTTAATGTGGAAAAGGCAATCACAGAAGCCAAAACTGGGTCTGTCAGGATGTCAGAATATCAACAGCCGCTGTTGAAGAACGAGAATAGCAGTGAGAGTGAGCCGAAGTTGAAGGTAAAAGTAGTCCACAGAGACAAGATGCCACCACCTTTTAACAAGAGGTTACATAGTAACCACAGCCACCTTTTTCATTCACGCATAGAAAGGGACGCAGAGAGGGTGGCGAGCCTTGTCCGCCGCCTCTCAAGTAAAAGCACCGCCGGCGCCACAGGCTACGAGGTGGAGGATTTCGGGTCGGAGGTGACTTCAGGGATGGACCAAGGCAGTGGAGAATATTTTGTGAGAATAGGAGTTGGAAGCCCGCCCAGAAGCCAATACATGGTCATTGATACCGGCAGCGACATTGTTTGGGTCCAATGTAAGCCCTGTACCCAATGTTACCGTCAAATCGACCCGCTATTTGACCCGGCCGACTCAGCATCGTTCACGGGTGTTTCTTGTAGCTCTGTCGTCTGCGACCGAGTTGAGAACGCGGGCTGCCATGCGGGTCGGTGTAGGTATGAAGTGTCGTACGGTGACGGGTCGTATACCAAAGGGACCTTGGCACTCGAAACGCTTACATTCGGGCGGGCTGTGGTTCGAGATGTGGCTATCGGATGTGGACATAGGAACCGGGGCATGTTTGTGGGGGCTGCCGGGTTGTTGGGACTCGGAGGTGGATCCATGTCATTTGTTGGTCAGTTGGGTGGTCAAACCGGGAACGCATTTAGTTACTGTTTAGTGAGTCGGGGCAGTGACTCATCCGGGTCGCTGGAATTTGGGCGTGAGGCACTGCCAATGGGTGCTGCGTGGATCCCTTTGATCCGTAACCCTCGGGCCCCGAGTTTCTACTACATCGGGCTTTCGGGTCTTGGAGTTGGAGGCACGCAGGTGCCCATATCCGAAGACATTTTCCAGGTAACTGAATTGGGTGATGGCGGAGTCGTTATGGACACCGGTACAGCCGTGACTAGGCTCCCAACTGCAGCTTACGTGCCGTTCCGTGACTATTTTATCGAGCAGACCGGAAACCTCCCTCGGGCATCCGGAGTATCCATATTTGATACTTGTTATAACCTATTCGGGTTCGTATCGGTTCGGGTACCAACGGTGTCATTTTATTTCTCGGGCGGGCCAATCCTGACCCTCCCAGCAAGCAACTTTCTAATTCCAGTGGATGATGTGGGAACCTTTTGTTTTGCATTTGCTCCTTCCCCTTCTGGACTTTCCATCATAGGGAACATTCAGCAAGAGGGCATTCAGATTTCATTTGATGGGGCTAATGGGTTTGTTGGGTTTGGCCCCAATATTTGCTAAAGCTTGATGCAGGCAAAGGAATGACATGAGAGCCATGGTGGTGATGAGGTGATTCTTATTAATTTATTAGTCTTTAGTTACAGTATCTATAAATTAAATTCAACCTAATTAGTTCTGTTGTGTGTATACATATAAGAATGGATGTATTAATGCCATGAGATCATTTTTTTTCCTTTGTTATATTATTATATATTGGCACTAAATTTTGCTTCGCTCCTAAAAATCCTATTGAAGAAGTAGGGCATGCACAAAACCGTGCAATGATTCTTTAAAGATGACTGGGGAAAGAGGAGAGGAAGAGGGTGTGCGTATAAAGTCAAACATTGCTAGAAGAAATTAGGAAGTGGTCAAAAAGGAGCCGAAAAAAAGGCTAATTTGCTTGAGTATTGCAGTCGCTTTTTATGTGAGATGTCATGATTGGATTCAAGAGAGTCCTTTTGCCCCATGTAATACCAGACAAAATTCAGTGATTTCAATCTATAACAGTGGACAGAATTGACACTGACACTGCATTTTTGCTCATCGCCCAACATCTTTATTTCCCATCTCCACACGCCAAGATTCCCTCCTCTCTCCCAAGGCTACAGTGTAGTTAAAATCATGAAGGAAGGGGAGCCACCACTTGAATGGACGTGTGAAGTAATCACTAAGAGCCCGTGGACACCTTTGGCAGAACATCAGTTGAGGATTCTATAGGGATAAGCATATTTTTAGTTTTATATATTTATCTTTTTTTTACGCAGCTCCATAACGTTAGAGTCGTTTTATTTAAATCCTACACATTAATAAGTCATTTTAATCGAATCCAATTTTAGACCGACGTTTGGTTGACCGTTAAATACAACATTAACTGCATTAAAATATTATAAAAAAATAAAAATACTTGATTTTAACGTATTAAAATGAATAAAAAATAAAAATACGTTATTTTAAATAAATATACGTAAATATAATTATAAAAAATAAAAAAAAATTAATAAATTTAAAAACAAAAAGAAAAAATTAAAAAAAATTAGTTGAAGACCTGATTGACTGTTAAATACTGCTTTGACTACGTGAAAATATTATGAAAAAATCAAAATACGTCATTTTAATGTATTAAAGTGAATAAAAAAATAAAAATATGTCATTTTAACTTAATAAAGTGAATAAAAAAATAAAAATATGTCATTTTGATTAAATATCATAAATACAATTGTAAAAAAAAAATTAAAATTTCACTAAATTTAAAAAAAAATAGAAAAGAAAATTATAAATTTTGGTTCATACAAAATATTAATTTTTTAAAATATTTTTAAAATTATCAACAATTAAAAAAATAAAAGAAAAATAAAAAAATTTATTCTCTCTTCTCCATTCCTTTCTCTCTCCTCCCTCCTCTCTTTCTCTCTCCTCGCCTCTCTCCCCTTCGTCTCTCTCTCCTCCCTCCTCCCCCTCTCTTTTCCTTCATCCCTCTCTCTTTCCTTGTCATCGTCCTGCTTTCACATTTTTGTACAAAAAAAAATTGTTGGATTATATAAACACAAAATTGGATCTTATATGACAAGGAGAGAGAAAGGGAGGAAGGAAAAGAGGGGGAGGAGGGAGAAGACAGAGATGGAGGAGAGAGAGGCGAGGAGAGAGCAGAGAGGTGATAAGAGAGAAAGAGAGAAGGGAGGAGAAAGAGGGACGAGAGAGCAGAGAGAGGTGATGAGAGAGAAAGAGAGGAGGGAGGAGAGAGAAAGGAGGAAAGAATGGGAAGAAATTAATTTTTTTATATTTTTTTAATTTTTTAATTTTTAATAATTTTAACAATATTTTCTAAAAAATTAATAATTTTCTTTTATTACTTTTGGGTTTTTTTTTAAATTTTTTTGTTTTTAAATTTATTGAATTTTTAATTTTTTAATTTTTTTACAATTATTTTTACGTATATTTAATCAAAATGACATATTTCTATTTCTTCATTCATTTTAATAAGTTAAAATAATATATTTTTATTTTTTATAATATTTTAATGTAGTCAAAGCAATATTTAACAGTCAATCAGGTCTTTATCTGAATTTCTTTAATTTTTTTCTTTTTTATTTTTAAGTTTATTAAAATTTTAATTTTTTTATAATTATATTTACGTATATTTAGTGAAAATGACATATTTCTATTTTTTTCACTTTAATACATTAAAATGACGTATTTCTATTTTTCATAATATTTTAACGTAGTTAAAACAGTATTTAACGGTAACTAGGTTTTCAATTAAATTTCTTTAACTTTTTATTTTTTATTTTTAAATTTATTGAATTTTTTTAAAATTATATTTATGTATATCTATTGAAAATAGTGTATTTTTATTTTTTATTCATTTTAATACGTTAAAATCACGTATTTTTATTTTTTTATAATATTTTAATTGAGGTCAACGCTGATTTTAACGGTCAAATAACCCTCCGTCCAAATGTGGACTTGATTAAAATGACTCGCTAACGTGTAGGATTTAAATAAAACGGCTCTAACGTTATGGAGTTGCGTAAAAAATGAGTAAACGTATAGGATTAAAAATATGCTTATCCCGGGTTCTATATATTCAAGCAATGACTTTTACAAAGGTTTACAAAGGTACTAGCTTTTTTGTTTTTCGGTCCATAGATCTTTGACAGATTTGAGATGCAAAATTATTTCTGACCCTTTGATATTGATTGAGATTAGAAAGGATGATAAAATCTTCTAGCATCTCATTTCTACTGCTGAAAAACAACATTTTTTTTGTGTTGACTACTAGTATTAATACTAATACTAACAGTAACACATTTACTTTGTGGATCTAAACCTCCTTGGATTTTGAAACCACTTTAAAGTGCACAAAAGAAAGTGATTTAAATAGATGAAATTGGTGAAAGGAAAGGGAATCAATAAAAGCAAATGTAAGCTTTGGTCATAAATTTCAGATTACATAAGAGGATCGTTTGGGATATACTACTTGCAATTCTCCTGCCTATTGCTTGACGAAATTGGCTCTCTCATTGTCGGTACAGCAAGTATAAATGGGACCTCATGGCCTATGTAAACACGCCTCAACGATCAATGGGCTCAAAAACATTTTGCAAACAGTCTACAAGAGCACATGACAAATAGGTCCCACGGAGTCCCCTCCAGCTATTCGCAACTTCCTCCCTCTCTCTCTCTCTCATTTTCTTTTACTTTCTTCTCATCTTTTTCACTCGTGCCTACAGATAGTCCTCTTTTACGTATGTACATTTTGCCAACTTGATAGAGTCCAGTTAATTTAAAATTTTGTTTTACGTAACAATAATTACTACCCCTACAACATGGGAGATTCGAGCACTAAAAACGACACGTCAATCTTAAATGGCATAATGGTGGCAACTTGTACGCATTTCTTAAAAAAATAAATAAAATAAAAAAATAAAAAAAAAGGGGACAAGAAGTTTGAGCTTAAATAAAATGTCTTGAAAACAAGACGTGAATCTTTTAAATAAGGAACTTAATAACTGGCTCCAGTTGCTTTCCCATTTATTATTTTCAGAACTTTTATTTTTCTGGTTAGTAATTTTACTGTTTTAGTATTTACCTTGAGACGATTTCTTAGCCAGACTTAATCTGCCAATAACGGCCAATGGAGAAAATCAGTCTACTGCGATGGTTGATTCAATGCATTTGCTACATATGTCATTGTTTTCATTTGAAGCCGAATCTGCAGCATATGGTCTTAGAATCTTAGTCAGAAAGCTCAGAAGTGATATTTAGGATTCGATTGAGGGCAGATATGCAAAAATCTCATAGCAATCCAATTTAAATGAAACCATCTTAGTCTTAACACCAAATCAAAGCAAACCTTTCTTTTACCGTTTGCTGTTGTAATAAACCAACAAACCAAAAATTAGACCTTGGCTACAACTTACATAATGGAGGCTATGAGTCTCCTAATTTCCAAACGCAAGATATATATATTCAAGATATTTAGATATGCATATTTGTAAAATCTTATAAGTGCAAATGTAATTTTAAATTTTATGTGAGCATGTGTGCGTGTGTCTGTGTATTCATATATATATATGATAAAATTTCGATATGAATCACACTAGTATCTTTTTGAAATAGGATCTTATTAGAATCTAAATCTAAATTGTAAAATTAGCATAATCACGATTAGATCCAACGATTCTCATTTTTGTTTATAATGGGATTTTAAGTTTTTGTTTTTTTAGGTTGAAACATATTATACATCCCATAACACATTAGCTTCTTACTTTTGGAGCCTGTTTGATTTAGTTATTATTGAATATTGTTACTGTTTGCTATTTTTGAATGCTAATTATTATTACTAATTATATTTACAAAGGTTAGTATTTGGTTAAATTAATATTGTCTATTTGTTTTCAACAGAGTAAATGACTAATTGAAACATTCTGTGTTTTTTTTATAACAATTAATATTTTTCTTTGCTAATTTACCTTTTACTCTATATCATTTGACAAGAAAAAAAAAATCGAAAATTGGGTAGTCTTAACCTATACTTGTCATCTGGTAACATGATACATGTAACACCTAACCTAATACTGAATAATAATATAATCAAATCAATTCTCAGAAATTAATAATGTTCAACTCTACCATTTTAAACAAAGTCAAATTCTACCTTTTTCTTTTTTGTTGGCATCCATTAAATTGGTAGTTTTATAATGTAAAAACATCTATTTAACCTGTTGGGACAAGAAGAATTAGTGGGCTGAGCTCTAGATAATTGCATAGCTAGACCGTCATGAGGCACCAAGTAGAGAATAACATAAGATGTTAAGGAATTGGAAAAGGCTATGATAGCCATAAATAGGCAAGAATCCAAATAATGACAAATTTTTTTTAAAAAAAAAGAAAGACGAAGCTTTGATATTCAAGAAGAAAAAAAAAACAAAGAAAATATTTTCAATTAAGGTTGTCAAAACCAGACTGATTATCGAACCGAAAATATTAGTGGTTCGAGATTTAACAGGTTGAACCAGTATATAAACCGGTACTTAATTATATATATATATATATATATATATATATATATATAATATTAAGTACCGGTTTATATACAAGTAATTAAAAGAATAATACTTAAGATAATGATTAAATATTATTTTTTTAAGTTTTAAGGACTAAATTAAAAATTTTAATTAAATTTAAAGTTTAAATTATAATTTAAATAAATTTTGGAGTCAAATTATAATTTATAAATTTTTAATTTGAGTTTGGACAGGTTCAACTGATCCGATTTTTACCGATTTTGACCGGTCAAAGTTTCTATTAAAAAATACAAAAAATTTTTACATCTATATTTTAGTAGTTATACTTGATATCCATATTGTAATGGACTTATTCATTTCTGCAACAAAATTGACAAAATATGATACAACAAATTAATTCGTAATTTTTTGTCATAAAAACAATAAGCGTTATTATAGAATTAATTAAATTCGTCACAAAAAATATATTTTGTATATATATCATCTGTGTACAAATGTATATATACGAAACTGAACCTTAAAAAATAACATAAACTAGACCGGACCTTTGGCCGGTCACCGATTAAACAAGTTAGATCGGCCAGTCCGATCAAATTCTAACAACAATGTTTCCAATTGCATATTCCTTCTCTTCAACTTCAAATAATCTTTTTTTTTTTTAGCGACAGAAATTGTTGCATTAATACATATGAATTCCGTACATAAGTCTGACATAAATGTATCAAAATAATATGCACAAAGCAGGACTAAACGACATAAGAGACTTATAAACAAATATGATCCAAAGACTGTTTACTAATTGAGTTTAAAATTTATTTACACAAAACCCTACTTGTGGGGCATAAACACTAATAATATTAATTGTTTCCTTGTCTAACATTAACTTCGCTATCTATCTTCTCTCGGTTGACTATCCATAATAATTCTTATCCTATTCTTACTAGAGACATTACCCACATACCAAAACCTGAACTATTTTTTCTATATTTATTCTCGATATACTTCATCTCCTATAAGCATATTATACGTACCCCCTTCTGGTTATGGTAACTATCACTTTTATCAGCTTGCTAGTAAGGATAATAATATTTCAGGTCCTGATATAAGTACTCTTTTCGCATTCTAACTTTCTTTGCTTGCACACGTGTTCATGAACATAAGGTGCATCATTCATCGTGGTCAGGCGACAACATGACGTCACTTGTGGGCTACACCACGCACACTTGCTCACTCTTTACAACATCCAGGCTTCGATGTAGCGCGTCATAAGTAGGATTTGGCTATGTGTTACATTGGCTGCCAGCCTACCTGACCCTCTTCTTTTTTTCTGCAGTTCGGACTAACAATACCAAGCGCAAGGTTCATCGCCGGCGAAGTTAAAAAAATAATCCAAAGAAGAAGCAAAAACAATTAATAAAGGAAAAACCTACTGACAAAAAGAATGACAATTGTATTGAATTATGATAAAAAAAAATGATTAATATACAAATAAGGCGATAACTTCGCACTTGGAACAAATTTAACCAGACTTTTGAACTATAACAAATTTTTTGTTATATTAATTTGCACACGTAGCATATCTACGCACAAAAAATTAACTACGCCATATGCCCATGTAGCACTTAATTTAAAATAGAGAGCAAAAATACAACTAAATACACATTTTTTTTTCTTGAGAAATTGATAATTTGTTTCAATTTCGTGCATATATATAGACAAGCACAAAAACAAACGATACTAAATTTTTGAATACCACATAATTTGGTGTGTCGCGAGAGGTATTTTGATTGTATCTGGCTTTCGGACAAAAAACATTTTCTTTACGACCAAGGTGGCCTTTGCTAGTGAACGATTGTAGTCCTTGCAGGCGGGCAGGCGTGGAAGGGAAAGGAGGTAACAAGGATTTGGCCAAGCTTTCGCTCAAGAGGCAAAGGTTATTCCCAGTGAACATTGTTGGACTTCAGATGTGTCTCAGTGCTGTAAGGCCTTCGGCCTCTCGGCTCATGCAAGAAACTCCGTCTCTGTGCAGTAAGAAACTGGGTATGGCCTTTAGCCCTTTGGTTCATGCAAGAAAATCCGGCTCTGTGCGGTGAGAGAATTGGATATCAAACAACAAATGTAAACTACGCACGAGCTAGGAAACTTGATATACACTACAAACTAATTTAGAGACATTTACAGATGGCTTTGGCTCCCTATCCCCCTTCAGTTAATTAGAACAAAAATGCATCTTATGAGCCGCAAACCAGAAAAATGATACCATTTGGAAATTCCACCTCTGCCCCACAAAAAAGGATCCATACTAAAGCCTCCACTCCATAGTCAGGCAGTTCAAGTCCAGCTAGCAACATCCCCGTCCATACAGCAAAAATTACCAAATTCAGCCGCCCGATAATTTTCATTTTTAAGCGTTGCAGGATCATGTGCCCTAAAGCTTAAATAGATATTTGAGATCTTCTGCTGTCAGGCGAGTAGCTGAACCCCCAGTCTGATCCTCACCAAATGCAGAGGCAACCATTTTTCTCTTCTCCTCCTGCATATCATGGGTTGGCAACTTAGCATGCGTCTATTATTCAAGACGATCAAGTTTTCTTATATTAAGCACTATACCATGGCAGGGATATGAAACAGATACCTTAAAAGTTACAAGATGCTACCATCATGTAAACACTGTAGTATCATCTATTGATTAAAATGACCATGTTTCAGGCATTGAACACAGCCATTTCAATCAGAATTGTGGAAAGAAAGAAAAAAAAAAGCCTATCTCGGGTTTTATTCTTCAAAAGACTGATCTTCCGCACCATAATTAAGTAGCTACTATTTTCTGGCCTTTTAGATTTTTTTATTTTATTTTTGTTTTTATTTTTTAAGATTTTCACCACTTCGGCTATTAGCTCATTAGTTTTTAGGAATAGTCCTTGGTCTACACTATCAAAAGAGATGCTCGTGCATCTGCCTTCTCCTTACCAAATAACCTTCAAACAGACAACTATTTTCTGCCTTCTCACACCTAACATCCCGGATCAAACTCTCCAGAAGTTTATAACCAAAAAAAAAAAAAAAAGTTGCACCAGATGAATTAAAATGCCAAAATATGAAGCGAACCCAACATCAAGGTGACAGGAAATACCTGGAGAGCTAATATTCTATCTTCGACGGTGTCTTTAATAGTAAGCCGTGTTACAGTAACAGGACGAGTCTGTCCAATTCTATGTGCTCGATCAACTGCCTGATCTTCAGTTGTTGGATTCCACCAAAGATCCAGAAGGATGACATGACATGCAGCAACCATATTCAGACCCAGGTTTCCTGCCTTCAGAGACATCAGCATAACCGTCACCTGCGATAATTTTTAATCACTCAGATGTTGAAATCAATGCTTGCTTGTGTTAAGGCACTAGGAATATCCATAAACCAATTTTGACATGAGCAACCTGTTAAAACATATGGAGTTGCTTTATGTTTTACATTTCACACACCAGTAAGTAACTTGGTCCAGATATACTTTCCATTAACTACAGGCTCTTTGGTTACATAAATAATACTTAAGGCAGTAAAAGTTCTTTTCAGAGTTCCATTTGGTGCGAGCCAAACCTCAGGATCAGCGTTGAAATCTTTGACAGCCCTGTCCCTTGAACCCAAAGTCATCGTACCGTCAAGCCTCCTATACTCTATACAATACTGATTCAATGAACTTTCCACCAAGTCCAACATACCAGTCCACTGGGAGAAAACAATTGCTTTCATTGGTCCTTCACTTGCCTCGTTGGGGAATGCTCCTGAGGTTCCATTGCATATCTCGGAACCATTTAGCTCTGAAATTGAACTTTGTACATTACCAAGTGAGTGGATTATCTCAAGAACAGCTCTGATCTTTGATGAAGTATAATCATTCTGCAGGACCACTGAATTCTCTTCAAGTTTAGAGCGTGTAGGACTGGAATGAGGATCATCAGATATACATCTTCTAAGGGTAGCTTCAGAGAAAATAATATCAGAACCAAGCTGCTCTTTACAGTTAAGTGCTGGACACATGTTATCATCCCCTGTCAAGTATTCCGATATACAAGGATAGCAGAACACATGGCCACACATGGTAACAACAGGGTCTTCAGGTGTATCCTGTTAAAAGGGTCCCAATTCCCAAAGAATTAGAAAATTCTCTCCTACCTTTATGACTCACTCCACATATACACAACACAACACACACGATAGACTTTGCATAAGAGATGTGGATTAGTAGATAAAAAAAATATGGAGAAGCAGCACAATTCTCAACAGGAGTATCACATTTAATACTTTGACTGGCCTCACTACACAAGAATGATCCAGATTTGCCTAGAGATATAATCACCGCCAACAAGTATTGTTACTAGATACAGACACTGCATACAGTAGTAGTAAATAAGTTCACAATATCAGCCAGGAAGGACGCATCACAAAATGCAATTAGCTTAACTACAACATCCAAGACCAATAATTCATGTATGTGTATGTAGGATGTTACTGAATATCTTAAACAGTTCGAACATCTGCATGCTTACTTTATTTATCTAATGATTGCATGACCACTATCAGCACAATCATTTATGCAATACAAAGTCCAGATATGGCTGTTCATGCAATACGGAATACAAGGACAACAGTGACAAAATGGACAGTAGGAAGAAAGATCACAGAGAAGATTAAAAATGTAGCTGCAGTCAACTAGAACTTTTAATTGCTCATGTTAACATAACTAAAAGAACCCAATATTGTAACATGCTGATGCTATAAAACTGTTTCTTAGCTCAACAGACAATAGCCTAAACTTGTCCTGGAAACAGCCAAAAACTTCCAAATACAAAGTCAGATAATTTCATGTCAGCTACTTCCAAATGAAGCGTTGAAGACACCAACAGCATATGCAGGCAGATTACATGCATAGTGTGAGGGCACTAGTTTAGCATTCAAAGTAACAATTTCCCAAATGCTTGAACTTAAAAGATGCAAACACCATTTCAGCAATAACAACATGGAATCTACAAACAACAACAATGACATTGAGTGCCAGCTGTTTTTCGGCAAATACAAATAATTACTCAACAAGCTCTCACAAATAACATTCCACAATGGAAATAACGTATTGAAATTGTTGAAATTGTTGAGAACTCACATGGCATATAAAGCAGTAGGCCAAATTTTTCAAGAGACCCAATAGATCAAACACCATCTCCCTAGGGAGCCTCTTTGCCATTTCTGCAGACTCTTTATCAAAAGAGTCAGAACTAACACCTTTCACAAGAAGCGGGTGGTCACAAGCCTGACGAAGACGCAACAGCATCAAAAGAATATTTGCATAATTTTGGTTCACAGTGCCAGCTGCAGCATAAGCCTGAAAAAATATACACATTAGTATTCTCAAGATACATAACAGATTCATAGGACAAGTTCTCCTAAACAAATGCATGATCAATAAGGAAATTTGCTTAAAAATTGACAGAGCTACAGTTTTTACAGCATGGTTTTCAAACCAGAATCAATGACCTACAGTAGTACACCTAGAGGCATTATGACATAAGGGCCAAATTTCATGTTACAACCCAAAAAAAAGAAATATAGCAGATATTCTTCGGCACAATTTCATGAGCTAAATATGTCCTACATCAGAAGGCCTTTGCAATGAAATTGAAATTGCTAGAGACAGTAACCCTTAGAATAATCTTATTTTTTATCGAATAGTATAATCAACTCATAAGAGTGCTGATTAAATGTTAATTCCCTTCACATAAATTGCAAATCTGGAAACAAATAAACTGAATCAAATTCTTCCTAGTTTTGCAACCTAATCAATTATATGTGAATTTATTTGTTCTCCAAAGCTCACTTTCATGCTTGCTTTGTCTGTATGAATATCTACATTTGATGATGAAAATGCCACACAATCTGAAGGAAGAGGAGTGATTTGAACTGTGCTTTTTAACCCTTCAAGATCTATAATAATATATAAGTTAACGATAAAATATTTAACCACTCAAACATCCACACACAAACACAGACATGCAGGACTAAGCCATGCTTTCCTATCTATGTTCACGATTATGTCCGACAACTTCTGGATTTTTTTCCCTTCTTCAAATTGAGAATATTTGATGCTTGAATTCCAAATTGCAACACTACCAGTCACTGACCTTTTTTTTTTTTCTTGGTCTTACAAGTGTTATATGGAAGAAAACATTTGCCAACATACCAAAACGAATATATTACATGCAATCACAAAGATTGGCACGACATCAACCAAAACCAATAGCGGTAGGAATGCGATTCAAAATTTACACAAGGAAAGACATCATACACATCCCTTAAATTACGTAGCAAAGGCTATCCTACAATCAACAGATAATCTTTAGTGTTCAATCAGGGATTTTAAGGCTGTGACAACTCACATCCTTAATTGCATAGGCTGAACAATTATGCCTCTCCCAATGCAATGCAAAGCAGAAGCAACCATCAAATGCGCACAAAACATGAATTATTTCCTATTAGTTCAGGCCTGTCAGGTATTTTGTTCATGTTCATAAGATGTAACAGCAGTCTAATATCAGCCACCAGACGACTTAGTCCTCTCAGATCCTGACCAGCTATGTAGCGATTAAGAAACCTATTACACAGCTGTAATTCCACAGAAGCATGCTTTTTTCATTTTAAAAGTCCATGCTTTTTCTATCACTTACAAATATCAAACCATGGGTAACTTATTCATCAATTTTGATATGTATGTGTCAAATGGACTATACTTTGACGAAATTTTGTGAGTTCAACTTTGATAGTAAATTACTGAATGTTTCTGCAGTCAAATATCCAAAGGACACAATATTTGCCAAGATAAATGAAAGAAGGTAACCAATTATTTGTGAACTCCATGATATAGAATATCAAATTGCCTACATTCAAAGGGATGGTGGCACACTTGTCTTCATTTATCCTCCAAAACAAAATGAAGCAAGCGTATATTGGAGTTACTTTAAACAATAGAACAAGTTCCAAATCAAAACCTTAGAAAAATCGCATGGAAAATGAACATATATCATTCACCTTTCCTATGCATAAAACGAACATACCTTGAACTTTGACCGCGAATCAGCTTCCAGGCGGGTATAGAAGGCCCTTTCCTCAATTGAGAAGTTTACCTTCGTTAACCGGATTGATTTGGGTGGCAGCCTGATTATAGGCTCCCCATTGATCAACGTTCCTGGATGACAGAGATCAATTGAAACGATTACCAGCAGTAAATGATACAATTTTACATTCAAAATCAAACAGCAGTAAAGTGATTAAGATCTGACCCAAGAATCAAAGGGATCCAAAAGTGAAAGCCAAACTAATGTCATACAATTGCCTTTTCTTTGGAGATCAAATGAATAAAAGCTATAACAAAGTGATCAAAATTTTCAGCAGTTTATGCTTCCTAAGAAATTATTAGTACAAATCACTTGGGGGATGGGTCAAATTGCAGAAAGCAAATAAAATACACATTCACAACCCAGAAAAAAAGGTGAGTTTTAACTCTTGCTTTCATTTCAACTGACATATTCTTTATACCATGATCATATCATATCCTAGTCAAGTCAGAACAAGATAGTTACCATGAAAATTTGAAGACCAATAGAGATCCTCATTCGGATCCAAAAGGTGGAGAGAATTGGAATATGAAAGCAAGAAGCCAAAATGAAATTCAAAAATGAAAAATGAAATATAAAGCCAGCAATAAACAGCCAAAAGGATGACACAGAATGGCATCACCACCACCTTTTGTGCGACGCAGCATTATAGCCCTGAGAACTGCTTGCAGCTTCTTGTAACCATCGAGTGAATTTCTTGATATTGGAAGCTTTAGAGTGTGGTAAAAATTTTTGTATGTATTATAAGGTTCATATCTGAGAAACCTGAAGTAGCTGTACAAGTCATCAACTGCATTTTGTATTGGGGTTCCAGATAAGCACCACCTTTTCTTAGCACGAAGACTGCAGCAGGCCCTAGCTACTTGAGTTCGATGATTTTTTATAGTTTGAGCTTCATCTAGTATGACCCTAGACCAACTCACTCTAGCAAGTGCACCAGAATCAACAGAGGAGCCATCAATTCCCCTTTTACCCTTTTTCCTCTTCTTATTAACACTAGGTTTCTTCTTCTTCTTATAATCAGCAGAAAAATTTGAAGATAATCCATACTTTTCCCCATCTTTCTCTTCCACTTCATCTTCATCAACTAAAGGTTGTTTTGGAACTTCAATTGATACAATAGAATATGTTGTTAGGACCACGTCATACTTTGCCAGTTCAACAGGATCCTTTGTACGACTACCTCCATGATAAATAAGGTAAGAAAGCTTAGCTTCACTTGCAACTTTGTCATCCAGCTCCCCAGCCCATTGTCTGAGAACACTAGCTGGACACACAACCAGTGTACCAGCAGCTGGTCTACGACCACTAAATGCCTGTGCAGAAGTACCAACTTCCGGAACATTTTTTATCTCAGATTCATTGGTCTGCCTGACTTTTACCTGTGCAGAAGTACCAACTTCTGGCACATTTTTTATCTCAGATTCATTGGTCTGCCTGACTTTCACCTGTGCAGAAGTGCCAACTTCTGGAACATTTTTAATCTCAGATTCATCAGTCTGCCTGACTTTTGCCAGACTAGAGGTGCCATTGTCATCATCATCATCATCCAAATTCAAGGCCTCTGTTCTTTGATTGCGTTCTGACTTTGATTTGGACTCGATAAACTTTTGCATTTGTATAAGGGAGATCAGTGAGATGGTTTTACCAAGGCCCTAGAACATGAAAGTGCAATAAGTACGTATGGAAGAAGAATTAAGGTTCAAACAAAGAGAGAAGAAAGCAACATCTGAACTTCTAAATGAGCAACCTGATCATCAGCTAGGATCCCCCCTGAACAATGCAAACTTCTTGTTTCCTTTTGAAGCATCCATGCCAAGGCAATCTTCTGTATAATAACATAATTTTAACAATATGAATTGAAGCCAAAACAACCAATTCAAGGGTAAAGTAGAACAGCTAAATGGTAAGACCTGGTGTCTGAGGAGAGAGACGGACAAAAGACCATCAGGTACAGTAGCTTCAACTTTTGGTTGATAAATATCCTGCAAGATTCAATCAGCATCAAAATAAAAATTTTGAATACTTGAATGAATAAATTGTTTGCCAGCAACTTCAAATGTGAAGCAGGATGGCAATATGATTTTTCTGGTCCATCAAGAGGCCAAAGGGGCCATGGCTTAAACAATAGGGACCAACCAACTCCATTCTCATAAATCCCTACCTCCCTACTTTGTAATTCAAACTAGAAACCTCTAAGATGACTGTCCAAATTCTTAACCACTAGGATGTCAATCTTGTCATTCATGAATGAACTCATAAGCCACATAAGCCAAAAATTAATGATAAACACAGAACATAATGAAATACCCCCAAGTCCAAATTACCATATCACAAAAAGGAGCACTCAATTTCAATCTACAGCATAGCAGCAAGCAATACATAAGTAAAACGAACTCATAGAGAAAATTATTGAGCATATTAGCATTTTGTACTTGTCCCCCGAACGTTTGCCTAATGTTTCCGATCTTTTACCACTGTGAATATTGGGAAGATCAAATGGTTACATCTGTAATTCTTTCCTGATATTGATTATGTATTCTCACTTCTTGTCTCTCTTTTCTATGCAAGAATCTAACCTTGCTTATCTTATTAACATGAAATTGATAGTTTGCTGGGCACACCAAAAGCAGCACACCTAGAGTCACACAAAAAGGTTACAAGACAAATACCAGTGGGGCAAGGGAGCTGCAAATTAACATATTTATTTTAAGCTCACATAAGAGCAATACAAAGTAAAATTCACTTTGTATTGCCCAGTCACAGCAAATATTTGAAATAAGCCCTCTGCACCTTTTGGTCAGAATTGGGATGTAACAGACAGTTCAAATTACTTTCTGGCCTCTGTGCCACTAGAGGGAGAGAATAAAACTCTAAATGCAATGTTGCGTAATGTTTGGAACAATTGGTGTTTTATTTTGTTTTCGCTAAAAAAACAACTTTTAGAGAAAGAGGCTGACAACTGGGATATTTTTGGGCACATGATAGCTCAAAACACCACCAAATCTAAGTCAATCCAGATAAAATATAGCAGTTCCAAGTTCATTTCAATTGTCTTCAATTTTCAATTACTTAAAACTGAAATTACTGGTTTGTTTTTAGATCAATTACTTCAAACAGAGATTACTTGCTTGTTTAATATCCAATTAGTAGAACAGAGCCAAATACACATAACAGAAATAACTTATACCCAAATACATAGACACACGTACACATAGTCCATGCAAATAATGCAAATCATTTGCCATTACTGCAGCATTCACAATTATTTGTCACCATTCAAAGTCCAAGCTTTAAAATTCAATGGCCTAGAAGGTGGAAGCAATCCAAATCCATAATAGTTCAAACTTCAAGATAATGCTTTAAGCTTCTACATGAAGGCGCAAAGTCAACATGAAAACAAAAAATGAATCAATTTGATGGTTTGATGGAAAGGCCCAAGGCCATTGTGATAAACAAGAAAAACAGAAAATTAATAAATCAAAGAAAACAGCACTCGCATTAAAGCCAATCCAAATCAAACTCAATGATCAGGTTTTGCCTTAAAAACTTCCTCAACCTAAATAACTTCATCAAACTAAATAATCAGTTTCATTTGGTCAATCACCTCAAAGAAAAACCACATGGAGCACTTGTGGGTTCAACCCCATACTTGATGTTAGCAACTGAAGATTCTGTAAATCAAATGCTTACAAAACTAAAATAATAATTTATCATATTCTCACTTCAAGAGCTCTCCAAATTCTTGAAAGCTCTAAGGCTCTCAACTCCTTCCAAGCAACCTAAGTGCTGGGCAACTTAATAGTGCTCCAAAACCTTTTGACTCTTCTTTCAAATTAATCTGATTATCTGTATCACTGCAAAGGAGAAAACTGAACCCTAAAATGAGCCCCTCTGATCATAATGGAAGAGTAGACCATTGGCCGTTACCTCATGTCTCAACAAAGAAATAGTATCATAATACCCTTTTTCTTGAGCCATTATTTTACTGTAGAAGTGGCTTTCATATTTCTCTCACAGGAAAGAGAGGACAATCTTCTACTCCCCCGCTTTTATCAAGTGTTTGTTAGATAACTGAAACACTATAGGACCAAACTTCTTAGATGTGTTCCATATCTCCCTATCATAATCTTGTGACCTCACATTCAATACATAACAAAAACTCTTCCAGAACCTAAGGATCCTTTCTTAAAACATGACTCTGCTGTCTGATTGGGTGATACTAAATGATTATCTCTGGATAAAGCTTTCCCAATCCCACCTCCTCAAAACAACATAACTCAGGTAATTGAAAAAATTAGTACTACTCAATGCACCATGCCCACATAAGTAATATTGGCTTAACCAATCACTCTGTTAGAAAGATTACTTCCCTTTACAAAACCTTGGACTTCTATACACAGGCTATTAAAAAGTTATCCCTACAGACTAGGGTGACTTTATCTTCATTTGTGTTTTTTTTTTTTAATTTTATTATTTATTGCAACACTTAATTTATTAAGTTATCCCTAGTTATGCTACAGAAACAGTTAAAAACAAATATACCTCCAGTGCTGCTTGGAAAATCAGCCTCTCATCGGCCGCACCAACCCTTTCTTCCCCGACCATGGGTCGGTATCCAGGGTCACCCAAACCAGAAAATTGTGATGAAGAAATAGACTTGCCATGCATGAAAGATGAAGGCAGGATCCTACTGTCATTTTCATGCATCATAACAGCCTCACTACTGCCCCTGATGTAGCGGTCCCTCATGTAGGGCCTGCTCGAACTCGGCCCAGCTGCAAGGTATGTGTTTCCATAAATGTCATTAGGCTTACTGGCACTTAGTTGCTCTGCTGAGTTAAAAGATTTAGTACTTGAGGCAGATGGCCGAAAAGATGCTGGAAGGGCCCTCCTGAAAGCCTGCTGCTCATATAAATTTTTCTCAAACTCTGCACCAGAACCATTAGCAATTCGAGGATTGACAGCAAGCTGACTGAAATCGCCATTCCTCATGAAATGGTTGAAATCATTTTCATGGACCATAGACAGATTTGACATTCTATAATTGTCACTTGAACCAGGTTGTTTCTGATTCTTTTGATTATCTCCGCCATAACCTGCAAATTCAACAAGTACATTTAATTCTCATGTTGCAGGATGGCGGCTGCTACCAATGACCCTTGGATAAGGAAAGAAGAACAGTGAATTGCTTGTATTCGTGGAGGAAACTTGATCTGACCTCTAGTCCTTCCATTTGTACTATGCCCCGTCCAAGGCGGAAGTTTCCTCAAATTAAGAGATTCTCTGGGAGCTGTACTAGTCCCTTCAACTTCTACAATCTCACTATCGCTATCAGATGAACTGATATCTATGGGATCTATTTCAGCCATTGAAGTTCAACACAGATTATGTTTTCTGTGTCAACCATATAAGTTTCCCCTTTCTTTAGGTAGATTAGCAAAAGAAACCTAAACACCTGAGCGAACTGGCAATGTCAGAAATGCAGCATCTCATAATGCGCCAAATAAAAAGAGCAACATAGAAACTTATCATATATTAAATTACAAACTTACCAGCCCCCAAGTCAGTGCCAATTCTTTGGGAATTATAGCCCAGCTCTGTCTCCAATCACTCAAAACACGGCAACAACTTCAAATTGAACTAACAAAATTGCCAAGGTAAAAATCTGCAAGGAAAGTGGATGCATTCCCACAGAATTAATCAACAAAAATTAATTCTTTCGTTCAACGCTTGTTCAATTTTTGTAGATTAACAATTCTGAAAAGGGAAAATTTACAGAGCAAGTCGGACATCAAATTCCTGGAAATAGACAACAAAAATGCACAAACAATAAACCATAAGCCTGATCCCAATCCAAAATTAAATTTTATGCACTGTTGATGAGCTCAAGGATTTCTACAAGGTCAAGATTTTAAAAAGCCACCTAAAAATATTAAAAAAATGAAAAAAAAAAATTAGAAAGCAAGCTAAACAGAATATAAGAGAGCAATAAAGAGAAAAAGGAATATCAATCCCATCAATTTATCACAAAGAGAGGCAAAACATAAAATTTTATGAGATTTTAGCATGAGACCGAAGTAATTAACAATAATACCAATGAAAATTGACAATGCCCAGCCCAACAATTAACGGAATTGCCCAGATTCCACTCTCCTCTAAAGCGACACCCAATCCGTCCAGTCTGCAACAGCAAAATATAGAGACCGCAAGCATTGAATAAGTTAATCTCTAAATTATTATCATTTTCATAACTAGTAACTAGAAAAATAAACAAGCAATCAATAAAACCCTTGACTTCCGCAAGAAAGATATAGAAGCAAGACAGGCTCTAAAAGAATTGCTTCTTTAAAAAAACAAAAAAACAAGAAGAAGAAGAAGAAGACAAAACCAGTCATAATAACAAAGGTCCCAGAGAACAAACAAAGTAATTAGGCTGCTTGCCCCAGTGATTGAACGTTCTTCACTACAATTGAGTTCTTAGCAACAAAAGTAACAATCTTTCTTTCTCGAAATTAACGAATCAAATTCAAATCTTTGATTCGTGAAATACACAGGCACGCATCCACCAATAATAATAATGATAATAATAAACAAGTTAAATCCGAGTAAATTCGAAAGAATCCCAAAGCAGTTTCGGTTTCCGAAAATTAAAATAAAAAAATAACTAAAAATCAAATAATTAACTCAGAGAGAGAGAGCGAGAGTACCAATCGGCGACAATGCGCTCGTGCACCGGCGAGTTTTAGGGCAAAAAAGTGACAAAAACGACCACTTAGTTCACGGGGCAGACACGGGGGGAGAGAGAGAGAATCTAAAGCAATTTTGACTTACTGACAGAGAGTTAAATGAGTTAACGGGCAGGCGACGCAGAGACGGAGAATTAATGAAATATAGAATGCATATTATATTATTTAATACACACATAATCGTTTATTCCGTGGTATAATGGTTTATTTTATTTAAATATATATATATATATTGTGTTTGTTACTTATTATTCAAAATAATTTTTTTTTAAATTATGCTTAATTTTTATTTTATTCGTTAAGTCTGCTACGTTAAATGTATCTTGCCACATGTATTATACATGTCACCATTTTTAATAACACAACACTTAACTTAAATTTTTTTTAAGATTTATTTTTTAAAAAAAATATTAAAAAATTAAAATAATTTTTTTAAATATTCTTATAATTTTTTAACAACAAAAAAATAAAAGAAACATTTATCTTTGTCTTCACTCTCTCTTCTCCTTTATCTCTTTCTCTCTCTTAAAAATTCATCTCTTTTTAAATATTTTTATCATTAAAAAAATTTTTTAAATCAAATTAAATTTAAAAAATAAAAAAAATTCTCTCAATACTTCCTCTATCCTCTCTCTCTCCTCGCTTCTCTCTCTCATCCTTCTGCTCTCTCTCGCCTCGCTTCTCTCTCCTCCTCTGGACTTTCTTTCCACGCTTCTCTCTCTCCTCCCTCTTCCCCTCTCTGTTCTCCCTCCTCCCTTTCTCTCTTCTCACCCCTCTCTCCTTGCTTTCTCTCACTTCTCAATTTTGCAGCTTCATCCATTGCATTCGGATCCTTGATTTGTCAATGAACCAACTTGTGGGGGGTTTGGAGAGGGAGGAGAGAGGAGAGAGAATAGAAGGACAGGAGAGAGAAATGGAGGAGGGAGAAGAGACATGGATGTTTTTTTTAATTGTTAAATAATTATAAAAATATTTAAAATATAACTTTAATTTCTTAATACCTCTTTCAAAAAAAATTTTAAATCAGGTGCTACATTATTAAGAATAGTGACGTATCATGCACATGCGTGCTGAGATATATTCAACGTAGCAGCCTAAAATTCATCATATACTAATTTAACAGAAAAGGTAAAGATTAAATGCAACTAATTTGACAACAATAATGTCTTAAATATAATTTAAAAAATAATTTAGATAATAAATAAATAAATATAAAAATATTTTAAGTAAAATTAATCATTATGCTTTTATTTCGTTTATGTTTCAGTGTTATTGTGGGTCATTAGTGCAAAGGCAAGTCGTATACCGAAACTCATAAAAGCGTAATAACTTAAATTATCTAAAAGAAAAAAAAACAAAAAAAACAACATAATCCTCAAAATAGTAGCTTAGTAATAATTAGTACACATTTTCTCTCTTCTTGAGTTTCTTGTCATTGCTCGCCTTAGAATTTATAGGAATTTATATGTTAATAGAATAGTAAGTTTAAAATTTATTTATATCAAAATTGAATATAAAAAAACTTATACATGCTCAACAACATCTAAATAGAGGTCCTCTTTATTAAAAATAATTAAATGAGGATGTTAGTAAGTAACTACAATCTAAATTTATAGGTATAATGATTAATATATTTTGATAAAAAAATTTTATTGGTAAAAAATGAATTAAAAAAAAAGTTCATATATAATTATTGGACTTGCTCAATGTTGGCGTGGGAGTTGGCTTTGCACATTTGCCAACCCAGAAAAAAAAAAAAGGAAAAAGGAAAAAAGAAAGTGTCCCCCTAATCATTTCATATATTTGCAGATCGTGAGTTTTAAAATTTAGCCTTTTCTTTTCAAACAAAAAAAAAAAAAAGTAGCATAAGTTTCAGCTCTCGAATTTCTTTTCAAACCGCCCCCCCCCCCCCAAAAAAGTTAAAGGATAGGAAAAATAAAATTTTCACTTCACTTTTTTGCATGTTTTGTTCCATATTTTATTATGTTTTGATTCAAAATTTTCAATATTTTAATATGTAATTCCTACCTCCCTTGCATCTATGTTATGGGTCAGCTTTTCAAGTTCTTTTAAGTACTTTCAGTTCATACCTCCAAAAAAATATTAATTTTTTGATTTTTTTTCAAATATGCAATATATTTTTAATTTTCACAAATATAACACGAATTTGACATTTCAATCTTAAATTTAGCTCGTTGTTCGTAGAACATGACAAAAATCATTAAGGGAAAATTTGGGTAGACGGAATTTGGTGGACAGGAAAAAGTTGAGAAAATATTTTTGTGTAATCAACTGTTTTATTTGTACAATAAAATTTTCATTTATTGCAACAAAATTTAAAAAAAAAAATTTCTATTTTTTTGGTACATAAATTAAATATTTTGTTGCACAAATAAACCTACTAGTTATAAAAAAAAAAAATATTTCCGTTTGCGTTCCTTTCTTTCCGTCCACTCATTAAATTGCTCACATGATAGATGAACACGGTAATGCCGCCCTCTCCATGCCTCGACGGCAATGCGTCCATGACCTTTGTTAAGGTCAAGGTCATGGGCTCGAGGAACGGTAAAAACAGGCACAACAAAAATGGTAATAGAGACCACATAGCGCCACATAAACACTCAAAGAATCTAAAATGAAAAATTAAGAACAAAAAACATTAATAGGATTACAAATCTCTCCTAATAGCAAGCCTTTCCATTCTGAAGCTCCTTTAATAATAATTGATGAAGTCGACACAGAACCTGGAGAAGGAAAAGTTGCCACCATTTTTGGTAGGATGGAAACGAAAATAAATAGGAAGTAAAATTTTTTTGTTTGCATGTGATGAGAAAATAAAGATTGAAAATTAATATTTATAAAATGACAATTTTAACACCATATAAAACAATGGATTAATAATGTAGGTAAAGGCAAGATAGAAAGTACAAATTGAAACATGCCAAATTGCCTTTTGTATGTGGCAGTATAATGGATAAGACTGAAGGTATTTTGGTATTTTGAGAACAGAAATTTTTTTAACTCATACTAATAAACCATACAAATCAGTTATAATAAAAGTAACAAATGTAATTGTTTATCAACAAAATGTATCCACATTAATTCTTTGTGTAAGAATATTCTTTTTAGAGAAAAAATTTTTCAAAGAAAAAAGTTTTTTTAGTTCATACTATGCTAGATTTATACTTTAAATTTTATGGTAATACTCATCTAATTTTAGGACTCGTTTGGAAACACTGTTATTTTTTTTTTCTGTTTCTTACTTTTTGTTTTTCTGTTTTTGTTATTTACTAAATTTTTGTATTTATTACTGCTAATTTTTGTTTTTTAATAAAAATAAAAACATAGACAAAGAAAGGATAATGAGAAAAATAGTAAACATAGTATGAATAGAGAGAAAAAAATATATAGAGAATGGTTGATAGAGAGATGAAAGTAAGAAGAATGGTTAGAGAGAGATGATAGGAAATTGTTAGAAAAGGAGGAAAGAGAGAGAGAGAGAGAGAGAATGAGTAGAGAGAGAAAAAAAGAGAGATAGGTAGAGAGAGAATGAGTAGAGAGAGGAAAAGGAGAGAGTGGGTAGAGAGAGAATAAGTAGAGAGAGAAAAATGAGAGAGAGAGTAGAGAAATAATGAGTAGAGAGAATGGTAGAGAGAGGGTAGAGAGATAATGAGTAGAGAGAATGACAAAAAAAGAAAAGGAGAGAGAATAAGTAGAGAGAATGTTAGAGAGATAAAAGGAGAGAGAGAATGGTAGCAAGAAAAAAGGAGAGAGAGGGTAGAGAGAGTGAACAGAGAGAATGATAGAGAGAGAAAAAAAAAGAGAAAGGGTAGAGAGAGAATGAGTAGAAAAAAGGTAGAAAGAGAAAATAGAGAGAGAGAATGTGTAGAGATAATGTTTGAGAGAGAAAAAGCAAAGAGAGAGAGGGTAGAGAGAGAATGAGTAGAGAGAATGGTAAAAAGAGAAAAAGAAGAGAGAGGGTAGAGAGAGTAAGAGTAGAGAGAGGAAAAATAGAGAGAGATATGATGAAGATGATGGATAGAGAGAGAAAAGGTTGTGAGAGAAAGTATAGAGAAGAAAATAAAAAACAAAATGAGAAAATATCATTTTATTATTTTTCCAATTTATTTTTTTCTTTGAAAAATATTTTTAACTTTTGACAAAAAATAGAAAAACAGAAATAATACTAAACATATTTTTTATTTTTTTGTGAAAATTAAACGAAAAATAGAAAATAAAATCTATTCCAAACGAGCCCTTAAGTTTTAATTTTTTGTTCTACTTTTATTTTTTATTTTACATGTTATCAATATAATTATATTTTGTTAATAAAAGATTGCATTTATGCTTTCAGTATTATGAGTTTGTATGTTGGGTCTATGTGGTGTAGAAAGCAAGCTCTTTGGAAATTCAATTTGTTGGCAGTACAAATCTTCTACCGCCTTTCTCGCCATATTAGAAAGAATTTTCTTTTGTGGGACCCATGTCAAATTTTCACCCGATATTCCAACTCATTTCTTTCTTAATCAAAAACTAAACAAAGGATTAGTCCATTCAACACCCATTTCTTTCTCGTCTGATTCTTTCTTACTATTTTGTAACAAATTAAACAAAATATGAAAAATTAGTGGAAACAAAATATTTAGAAAGAAAATTCATCGGGATAGCAATCGCAATCTGTTGACAACAATGTTGTAAAAACCGGATCGATTATTAAATCGAAAAGTTTAGTAGTTCAAGATCTAACTGGTTCAATCGAAAATTGAACCAGTAAAACCGGTATTTAATATTAAATATATAAAAAAATAAATATTTATATACATTATATATAAAAATTTATATGTAAAATGTAATATTATAATATATATGTATATATTGAAATACTTACATTTGTCAATTTAAAATAAATAATTAACAATTTATTATAAAATAAAATTAATAAATTAAGAAAATTAATAATTGTCTTAACAAAAAGAGAAAATAATAAGTGTTAATGTATTAGTTATATATGATGATGTATGTATTATGTGAGAAGTATGAGAAAATAATAAGTAAAAAAAAAAAATTTACAACAAGTTATAAGTTGGTCTAGTGGTGTGAGACTCATCTTTTTTGTTAGAGATCAGGACTCAAAATCCAACTTTTATAAAGTAGTGTAGAATCTTTTTTAATTATTGAATCCAGTCAACTCGGTCAATCCGGGACCAGTTTATCGGTCCAACCGGTTGAACCGATCTGTTAACCGAGTTTTGACCGGTCCGATTTAATGCCAATTCTAAGTTATAACTCGGACTGAATTTCTAACCGGTCACTGATTCGACTGATTGAACTAACCGGTCTATGCTAGATTTAACAACATTGGTTGAGAAAGAGATAGGTAAGAAAAATTGAAGTAAAAAGGACGTGGAATTCACCGTAGGTGTGTTCGGAGTGGGAGTAAAAATGGAGAAAAGAGGGGAAAAAAAAAAAGTGGAGAGAAAATGCACAGAAAACGTCACTTCTAATGGCATAATTTACCAAAATAGCATCTACCCTTATCCTTTTAGAGTGCCCCTTTAAACGAGGCTAGTAATAGAGGAAGTAAATGCAAAGCCATATGGGGAGTTCTTCGAGGTAAGCTGATTTGGAAAAAGAAAGAAATCAATTGTTCTTTGCCTAGTCCAATTGGTAACCCGCAAATTGATGAGATCATGATCATTTGATGTCAGGTTTCAAGGTTTGTGATCATTTAACAAAATGGAAGAGAAGTGCTTCTTGTACAACTCTTCTTTTTGTTTGTTTTTTGGTATAGCATGTATGATTGTACAACACATAAACTTATATTATTCCTTTTAATTTGGTCATTTGAATTTCACTAGCGTAGAACTCTAGTATGGATGATAGAACAGGGCTTTAGAAGCCACTAGGCCAAGGCTTCACCAAAGTCAATACTGATGCATCTCGGCTTGAAAATATATATGGTATTGGTTTGATTTTAAGAGACTGCCACAATGTTTATATCCTTTTGGCCACCAAGAATATCCCAGATTCCTTTGATCTCTAAATCCTGGAGTTTTTGGCAACAAGGTGGGCAGTACAAAGAGCTCGAGGATTGTCGTTAACACTGTTTTGGATAAAATCTTAGGGGAAGAGGAAGTTGGAAAAGAGAAAAGTGAGGGAGAGGATTATTGGAGGAAAATAATATTTTCTATTATCTCTTACGTTTCGGAAAATGTGATAGGAGAGAGAAAAATTAAAATTTTCTTATTTAGAAAAGAGTGGAAAGTGAGGAAAAAAATATAATATATATAAGAATTTCAATTTCATCATCTAATAAAAAAAATATTATATATAGTACTAAGAAAAAAATTGATTTATAAATTTCATATGAAATACTTGTGTAAGTTTAGTTTATTAAGTTTATAATATTTGTATAATTGTTTATTAAAAATTTAATAAAATTTTGAAGAATATAAAGATTTTTTTGTTTTAAGTAAATTTGTAGTTATTAATATATAATACAGGTAGTATAGTCTTTTAATAAAAATGAATGAGAATTAATAACTGTTTTCTCAAATCCTCCCAACTTTTGGAAGGGATGGTTTTGGTGAATTAAAAACGATTGAGAACATTAAAAACTTTCTTGACTCTCACTTTTCAAACATTTTTTAAATACAACAACTTATTTTAATGTTTTCGCTTTCCTCTCCCTCTCCCCTTTTTCCCTCTTGCCAAACGTAGTGCCACTAATGTCCTTGTGGAGTCGGATTGTTTACGTGTAGTTAAGCCACATCTAGGGTTACAGAAGAGGCCACCATAGCTGGTTAGATTACAAGGGCCATCAAAGTTATCACAAGCGAGTTTGTTGCTTTTGAGACTAAATATGTTTCTACAGAGTTAAATACTCTTGCTCATGCTATCACTCAATATGTTGTGTTTTGTAAGTGAGAGCATACATTGCAATTGAAATGATATTTTGACTATTACTACTCTCATAGATCGTGATGTAGAGCATTTAGAAAGTTCAATGAAATGCTACTTACTCTCAAAAAACATAAAAATAAAAATAAAAATAAAAATTCATTTGAATTTTTTTTTTTTTTTTTGGATATTTCAAGTTTGCTTGATTTGTTTAGAAAGTGAGTCAAATTGAAAATTTTCTAAAGAGATTAATATGGGTAGATTATGGAAGACCGCATAACGTGATTATAAAGTCGGTACAAAATAAAACTAATAAGATCAGATACAAAATTATATATATAAGCATTTATAACGGGTTATTTCACTCATGCATAAAAAATTATGATAAATTACGGAAAATCCTCAAATCATATATTATTTTTTATATAAGGGACATAATTGTCTTTTTATAAATATTAGTTTTCCATCTCTTCATTTTCTCATTATAACCGAACAAAAAATTCTACTTCCCATTTATTTTCTTTCCTACCCATTTATAATACGAAAATGGTTGGTATCCGAATTAATGGGAAAAATTATAAAAAAAGTAATAAAATGTAACTATTTATTAATAAAATATAACCACATTGATTCTTTGTATAAGAATTTTTATTTTTAAAAATAATTTTTAAAAAAAAAAATTTTAATACATACCAAATAAAATCTATACTTTAAGTTTCAAATTTTAATTTTATTATTTTATATTTTATCAATTTAGTTGTATTTTATTAATAAGCAGTTATTTAAAAAAAAATATTGTAGACTTGGAAAATTGGCGGGCCCCCACCTTTAGTAAGAAGCCTCCGGCCTCCCCGCTCTGTTGCACCGTTGGGGTGCTAACCGGCGCTCTTTATAATATATTTAAATAATTTGTTACAATTTTATTTTTTTTCTATTTATTTTCAGTCTCACAACTTGTTCCTATACTCTATTTTAAATCCAAACATATCATTAGATTTCAAACTTTGTTAGATCTTATTCTTACATCCAAATTTTAAGTTTGATGGTCAATAAACTATATTCAATAGTTAGAACTATTGGTCTTGTATCCTATCAAAATAATACAAAGTTCACTTAATTACTTTTGCATTTTCCAAAGAACAATAGATAAAATATTTTTTTTAAGAGCAATACTAAATATCTCGAAAATCATATCATAAAATATCACAAAATGCGTAAATATAAAAAAATCGTTAATTTTTTTAATACCGTCAAATCAACAAAAAAAAAAAGTTAATGATTTTTTTCATAATTATATATTTCAAAATGTTTAATGACACGATTTTTGAAAAATTTATCATTACTTTTTTTTTAATAATTGAGTCGTTTACCTGCGTTCCTTGCCGTATTCTATAATGATACCTTACAATGGATTTTTAATTATTAAGTTTTTGTTTGAGAATTCTCTCATAACCCAAATTTGATGCATCAATTTTTACCATCAACGAGGCATTTGGATATGGAATTCTTAGCCGAGGCAATTTTGAACTAGAGATTTTATTGCAATAATTATTTGAATCATCTGATCATCTTATTGAGGAGTATTCTTTCAAAGACTTTTATAATAAGAAGTCATAAAGTTCTGAGATTATGACTGAAATTTGATATATAATTAAAATAGCAAGTATCTCTATGGATTTTACTGAATCATAACCATGATGTCCTTTAAATGAAAAAGAAAATATGAATCCCAACAAGAAAGAAAGGAAGTTAACATTAAACCAATTAGTAAGTTGTACTGACATAGAACTTCAACTCATTACAGAATAATAATTAGAGCAATTGGAATTTTAATCCAATAATAATAGTTTATCTCAATATCAGAATAAAGAATTTAAGGATTTATGCAAAGAAAAACCAACATGGCAATAATTAAATTCTGCAAGAAATTCCATTCCACAAATGCAGGATGTGTAAATTGTTCTTATCCAAAAAAAATCGAATATTTAGTTTTATTAGGATAATGTCTTAATTTTTATCCAACAAAAATTAGATCAGATGGTCATTAATTTCAACTTATTCCTAAAAATGCTTTCATGTAATATTAATAAGTACAAATTAGTATTACAAGATTCCAATTAATCCCCAAAAAACTGCCCCATTGTATTTTTATGATTTCTCCAGAACTATATAAGTCTTTGCCTACTATAATTGTTGTTAATTATTAATTATATTCGGACACTTATTAGCAGATTCTATAAATTTATTAATAAGAGTAATAGTTCCTTGAAAAATATTATATTCTAAGAACCTAATTTTAACTCACATAATTTCATTTTAGAGGTAGTAGTCTTTTGATCGCACTAATAGGTATTAATCCTTCTTGTGTACAATTAATTTCATGTGATATTCATTTCTTATAACTAAATCTACTTCTATATATCAATTTTGAAATTCCATTTGTGTTATAATAGGAATAAAAATTTCTTTAGTCGAATCTATATTTATTTTCATTTACTTTTTGGGTTGTTAGCCATATTATATTCAAATAATACCAATCTAGGCTTCACTAGGTTGACTCCTATTTATGGAGGCTTTTCTAATCTTTACGTTCGCTTACTAGGACGAAGGTTCTATTTGATAGTTGATTTAGCACCATCTTGCCTTAGGGCCTTCTTTCAATTGCACGCAAGTTGATCGTTTCTTTTTTCATTGCTTCTATGGTCTTCTTTTCAACATTCTTCAGCATTGAATCTCGTATTTTGAGTTGAGTTAGAAAATGGAAAGTATTGAAAGAGTTTTATAATATAATTTCACCACTTAAA
Source organism: Carallia pectinifolia (assembly GCA_037832335.1). Classification (NCBI taxonomy): domain Eukaryota; kingdom Viridiplantae; phylum Streptophyta; class Magnoliopsida; order Malpighiales; family Rhizophoraceae; genus Carallia; species Carallia pectinifolia. The sequence goes on from CM075453.1 coordinate 17,274,639, forward strand.
TAAAGGAATCAATTGTATTTCGTCCTTTGTTTCCCATAGCAACTAAGGATAAAAAAGCACAAAATTTGTGGTCAAAAAAAAAAGCACCAAATTTAATAACTTAAGCTTGGGAAAAGGAAATGGTTCCTGTTTTTTTTTTTTGAATAAAAAGTTGGTAATTTTTGGGAAAAAATAAATTGAGAGAAATTATAAAATTATGCCAAGTGACAGCCTAAGGTTAGGGGAAGCTTTCTCTCACCTTCTCCTTTGCTTCTTCTTCATATATATAATATAAATATAGAATATATAGATAAATAAATAGTTATAATATACAATCTAAGGAGAATAAGAGTTAAATTTATATATTAGTCTCCTTTACATTATTTTTAAAAATATGATTTTATAATCTTATTATTTCTTTCATTTTTTTTAATTTTTTGTAGGAAAAAAATAACCATAATTGTTAAGAATGACTTGCACATATTTTTTAATTTAGAAACTCAGTGAATGGTTAATGCAAAACTCCCCCATAGATTACTTTTAAAATTTTACAAATTATAATTAGGGATAAAAAAATTAAAAAAATTCAAAAGTTAAAACTCATTAATTGTTTTTACAAATTATAATAAAAGATAAAAACATAAAAAAATTACAAAAATTAAAACTCAATAATTATTTAGCTACAAATAATAGGAAGCTTTCTCTAAACTACTCATTTATAATATTGTTACTACTAAACTAATGCCCGTGCGACGCATGGGTTTATAATAAAAATTTTGTATATAAATACTAGTTTTTTAGTATTTTTAGCAAAATGTGAACCTTTTGGGATCTATGTAGCAAACAAATAGTTAATTTATTTGTTCATGACAAAATCTTGATCGTCTTTGTATAATCCTAAAATCTTGACTTTTCTTTTCAGAAGGAGGTTTCTCCACTGCTCTGCCTCTTCTTCCCAATGCTTTCTTTGCAAGATGACAATCTCTTTCATTGCTTCAAGTTGTAGTAGAAAAATCATCATGATTAGTGGCAAAGGCATTAATTGGGAACACAAAAATGATTTTTCTTTGGAAATAATTCTAGGAAAAAGAAATAGTGGCTGTAAATATACAAATCTTTTGGGTCCTTGAACATATAATATCAATTTCTTTGAAAACTATCATTAAGTTGTCTACATCTGTTCTTTTGAATGAATAAATTCTTTTACTCAAATTTTATTATCTTCTCAGAGAAATTCTACTATCAAGTTCAAATTCTGCTCATTAAGTGTCTTAATACACCCCAGTCAGTCTCCACGTAGGCAATCCTTTTGCCCATCTCTTTCAGCCAACTCACTAAGAGACTATATTACTTGGACGCATTCCTGTAACGGGTGAATTTCGAACCTGTAACAGTTAGACTCGAAAATAAAGAAACAAATTACAATAAAAAAATTGTAAAATAAAAGAAGTTTATGTGGGGTCGATCTCTTGGTAGATCCTCCGATTAATGCTCCTGTGTAATTTAGTCAAGGGCCGTGAAGGCTTAATCTTGACCGAGAGATGATGAATTTCCACAGCGTGAACTTGAACTGTAGGAAATGGATCCCACTGAGGGCCGAGACTTGATCTCAAGTGGATTAGTTGAACTCCGGTGAGGGCCGTAGGAGGCTTGATCCCACTCGGACTGGATGGACTTCGGTGAGGGCCGTAGGAGGCTTGATCCCACTCGGACTGGATGGACTCCGGTGAGGACCGTAGGAGGCTTGATCCCACTCGGACTGGATGGACTCCGGTGAGGACCGTAGGAGGCTTGATCCCACTCGTACTGGATGGACTCCGGTGAGGGCCGTAGGAGGCTTGATCCCACTCGGAGTGGATGGACTTCAGTGAGGGCCGTAGGAGGCTTGATCCCACTCGGAGTGGATGGACTTCGGTGAGGGCCGTAGGAGACTTGATCCCACTCGAATTGATTGGACTCCGGTGAGAGCCGTAGGAGGCTTGATCCCACTTGGATTGGATGGACTTCGGTGAGGGCCGTAGGAGGCTTGATCCCACTCGGAGTGGATGGACTTCGGTGAGGGCCGTAGGAGGCTTGATTTCACTCGAACTGGATGGACTTCAGTGAGGGCCGTAGGAGGCTTGATCCCACTCGGATATTTAATATCTTGGGTTTTTGATCTAGCGGATCCAACTTAGTGGCAGTTAGAGAGCATACACCCAAAATATTTAGAGAGAGAAAGGAAGAGATGCAAAGTTTTAGAAGATGAATTTTTTACTTTGCATGGGATGGATTGAAAGGCTTTGAGGGGATCCCTATTTATAGGGTTTTGGGAGAGGATGGATGCCAAAATTGTATGACTTGGATCATACATGGCAAGGGCCCTCTTTGGTGGTTGAATTTTGACATTTTACAATCAAATGGAAATTAAAATTTCCATATGATTCATCATAAGTAGGATCCTACAAGGCAAGGACCCTCTTTGGTGGTTGAATTTTGACATTTTGCATGGTCATCAGCCAAATGGAAATCATCATTTTCATATGCATGCACTTGTTGCTTTCATGTAGGGCATGCATTGATTTTTTTTTTTTTTTTGGTGTTTACAATTCCCCCATTCGGACTATTTGCCTTTCAATTTCAATTTTAATGTCAACCCGATCTACGATTATTTGAATTTTATTATAGCTAAACAATGACAGTTAAGAATGATATCATTCTTTCAACTAAGGATAATAATATATAGAGATAAAATTTGTGTAATAATATGAGAAAAATTGTCAGTTGTGTACTGACATTCCAAGGATGAGGTTTCTAATTTGGTAATTCTTAACTTTTCCACCTTTGCATCTGATCAACATCAAAAAGAAAAAAAAATTGTTTAATAGTGAAAGCAAAGTAGAAGAGTCTAAAATTCAAACATCCTAAATAAAGTGAGCAATCTATTTTCTATTGGGGAAAGAAGTAGAGAGGTTTCTTCTTGGAAAACTGGTGGAACGAATTTCCTAGACATAGATCAATCAAATCTCTACAATTGCTGTTGAAGTGCCATAGAAAGAGACTGCTTGTGGAGGTGTTCTTCGTCTATCAATATTTTCTTTTGTGATTGACTCATTTGTTGCTTCTGGATCCAATATTTTATATGGTATCTTTCTTTTTTATGCAAGCCAAAAAGGGCTCAAATAAATAATTTATATAGTGACGTGTAAATTTGAAATGATTTCAAACGTTACTCATTTGCCATAATTGTAGGGTAGAAATGCATACGTTCAACGTTGGTTAAATAGATTTATTGAAATGCATACTCAGTTACTCATTTACCAACGTATTACGTTGGTTAAGTCATAATTGAAATGCATAAATTAGTTCATTATTTACCATAAGGGTATTTCATAATTGATTCATTATCATAAATTATTTGATTAAATAGATTTTATTGCTTTTTTGTGTGATCTAGGAAAATAAAAAATATGTCAAATCAAAACTTTTTAATTAGAAAGAGACATTTATTATAGAGGTAGATTTAAGCGGAAGTTTTCTCTAAACTACCTATTTATATTATTGTTATTAGATTAGATTAAATTAGATTAGATATGGTATATATATTTATATTGAATTGTGGATATAGAAATGATAAAAAATGGTTTCTGATTATACCAAATATGAGTCTCCGGTTTACTTGTGAGACAAATAATTGACTATACGTCAAGCAAAATTTAATTTACAATTAATAGTAAGATAACAATACTATACAATTATTTCTCTTCTGTTCCTTGTTCTTGATATTCCTCTTGTCCTCTGTTTGTCAAATCTCACAAAACGGGGAGACTAGAGAAAAGTAAACCGCCAAAAATATTAAAAGGAAATTTACGCTACCGCTTCCTTTGAATAAAACAACCGTTTGCCTTTTTTTTTTTTTTTTTTTTTTTTGTCTTTTTACAAATTAAATTTTAATCCTCTTGGTACAATTCCTTTGCTTTTCTCTAGGCCTCATATGAAGATAAAATTGCTGTCTGCAAATTAAAATTGATCAAGTTCTTGACTTTAGAAAGCTACAATATTATTATAACAAAATTTAATTTCGTTGCACATAAAATGTATGCTGGAACACGATGAATTAATCATTATATCAGTTTGTTTGACTTTAAACTTCGCATTTGGTGATCAAAACTGACTTGCGGGTATAATCAGTACCCAAGCTGTAAGAATTCTTTTTCCTCTTTTTTTTTTTTTTTGGGTGTCTTTGAGAATTATCAGATTTAAAAAATTCCAAAAATCAAACTTAACCAAAAGAAATAAAAAAAAAATAAATTCAAGAGCCTAAAGACATACAATCTTCACGATATATTCGCGGGTGTGTAGGAAAAGAAGTAAATGGTTGGCTTTCATAACTCCAGTCCTACACCATTTCAAAAAAAGCATAAGGGAGCCATATTCCCATATCTACGCAAAGGACCAGCAACGTTTACTGGGATACGTGAAAGGCACTAGACTCATGAGAATAGTAAAAAAACTTAACTTTTTCTTTTTTCTTTTAATTTTATTGATTTATTGCATTAACTAATAATAATTATTAGAGAAAATGTTGGTGTGAAAATTTAGTGTCACGATTAATATTTCAATTAAAATTAAAATTGATATTTTTAAAATAAAAATGATAATTTTTAAAATATCTGTTATTTTTACATTTACAAAAACTATCCATATTATTTTAAAAATAATAATTTTAATTTCAATCAAAATAATAATTAAAATACTAAAATTAAAATATATGTTAATACTCTAATAATTAAACCACAACTCCATATTTTTCGTGTCTCCATGTGTTCCAATAAGTGTTGCTAAGAACGTTTTCTGAAAGCAGAGAATCAATTTGTAGCAAAGCGCCTTTTTCTTGCCAAGCATAAATGCACGAGACTTTGACCGTAGTAATCAATGCCACCAGATTTTATTCAAAGTTAGGGAAGCCAATTCCCTGTCAATTAATTAATGTGATTAATGACAAGGGTTCAAAATACAATTAATACATATATATATATATATATATATATATAATAACGATAAATATCTCAAAATTTATATCATAAAATATTTTAAAATTTATAATTATAAAAATAATTATCAATTTCTTTTTTTTTGGTGAAGAATGTTAAAAAAAATTAATAATTATTTTTATAATTATAAATTTAAAAATATTTTATAATACAATTTTTAAAATATTAATCATTACTCTACATATCTTTAGAAGGATTTTTCGACCAAATCTTATCCAATACAAACAAACTATATATAGATAAACTTCTCCCCTTGTTTGTAACCAGTACCAATTCCAGATCTCTCGGAAGTTGTAGGAAAAAAATGGGAAAAGCTTCGGTAACCTTGGCTTTCTTGGTCGTCTCGTATGTCATCACATCTGGTGAGTGAATGGCTCTCTCCTTTTTGTAAGCCCAGCAACTTTTTTGAGTTCGACAATACTCCTTTTATTTTTTTCTTTTTTTTTTCTCTGTTTAAACATAAATAATCAATTATCCGCATGTTAGAAGAAAAAGGGGAGGTAAGTCTGAAGGCATTGCAAGAAATGTGCACCAGCCCCAATTACTCTTACATTTTTGTGGGCATTCGAAGGCGCTAGGAGTCGAACTCTATACGTTTCCTGGCCTATTCTAACTAATGAAACATGCATTCAATTACATGAATAGGAATGTTATTGAGCAACGTGGTGGGACTAAGAGGAGTGGCGGAACCAAACCTGTTGGAATTGCGGTGTCCGCGCACGATTCACTGCAGCGCGGTGTGCCAAGGGTTCCCCTATCAGTGCGTCGACGGCAAGTGCATCTGCGAACCCCCGCCACCTGCAGCAGCAGCAAATGCAGATGCACTCCACAATAATTTTATTGGCAATTAGTCCGATCTATTTAAATCTCCACTGTGCATCACATCAGGCTCTGGCCTCATTTCATGCTCGCAAAAATGGCAGGACATGTAATTTTTCCAGACGTATCAAAATAGAAGCTGCACTATATTAGTAGTCTGGAAATAATTGAATAATGTGTCTTCACAATTTTCAGTTTCTTGCCAACTTGCGCCTTCTTGATTAAAGAGCTTCTGTTTTATTGTTTTCCACAAAGATTGAAACTTATAGATGATACATGCGGAGAAGAAAATCACTGACAGTAGGCCCATGTAAGAAGGAAGACACAGTGTGGGAAATAATGAAAGTAGGACACAGAAAGACAAAACGACAGAAGAAAAGAGCAGAACTTTGCAGTAAACAATGGCATAACATTGCAGTCACTTTGGTTTGCTGTCAGAATTCTGTGTTTCCATAACAGCAATTGAACAAATGACGTTGAAATTAAACTTAACGTACAATGACTTATTGCAACAAATTCAAGATCAATAACCCACTTGAAACCAAGCAACAAATTCACTTAATATCACCATAAATTGTTTTTTAGCCCACTGTTAACATGACTTCAGAGGGTATAGTATTTGATAAAATATTGATCCACCGGAACACCTTTTCCCCTGAAGTAAAGATTTCAAACAGGATTAAAGAGTATAATTTGCAGAACGGCTAAATTCCATTTCAATCAAAAAGCTGTACGGATGAAGTCAAACGAGATCTGGTTTTTGGTTTGCAACTTTACGCCTCTCAATAGGCCTGTTAATATAGTATTCTGATTCACAACACAAACATACTATTGCAACGCCAATTCAACCGCCCCAGAGCATCTCATCCAGTACAGCTGAAACTCTATGAATCTGGTTTTAAACTTCAGCTTTGAACCATACTGAATACGCCAAATTCAATATCTTTTAAGCATGCATCAAAACATTTGATGTGTTTCTTTCTCCTTTCGCTTTTCAAAAGCACGAGCGTACATAAATTGCCTTGAAGTTCTCGGGTGTTGCCAGTAGATTGCATCATCACTTCTTCGCCGGGCTACGCAACACCCACAGTTCTAGTTCTTAGCCTGGTCAGAAACTGTCTCAATATTCTGATAACAGGGAGAGGGTTCTCCAGATGAACAGCATGACCACATTTGGGAACCTCAACTATTTCACATATATTGTCCCTGGCTACCCTGCCTTCTCTGGCTTGGTTGATTGCGTCCTGCATTTTTTGTGCAATTTCCTTGAACTTCCCATCTCTTTCTCCAACAATGAGTAGAAGGGGTATCTTACATTGCTCCAAATCTTCCCACAATGACCTATTTGAAGACGGGGAGAAAGGAAAAAAGGCGAAAAAGAACAAAACTGTAACCAAACCTGAAACGAAAGAGGACAATCATGCTCCAAAAGTTCCACAGAAAACAAAAGCAAGTCAGGAAACATGGATTCCACAATTCCTGACAGTGATTCAGCAAAAATTACTTGAGGGAAGTTTTTATTACTCAATCTTTCAATGGGTACACAGAGTGGTTTACTTCCATTAACAGGTCTCAAGCTAATTACGAAGTCAATAACAAAAATGTGTAAAATGCCTAATGGAAAGGGACTACCAATTTTAAACATTTCAAACATTAGCAACTTAAAAAACATACTTCGATTCAATTGGAAAAGAACTTCATTCCACATGATCATGTTCTGCCGATACGGTCAGAAGAGGCCAACCAACTTCATGCACATCCCATTCTATGTTGCCACTTCAAGTTCGGCTGAATCCAACTTTAACACTATGTTTATTAATTATGAATCAATTATCTACATCATCATTCAGACTATACTTCAAGGCATAATAAGAATAAGCACCGACTTTCACAACAAGCTCGAGAGAGGAAAGGGAAGTGTAGGAAAGGACAATGATAGTCAGGGATAAAAGGTATTTCTTATACTTTTAAACAAATATGATGTATTCAGCAGTAAACAGAAATTTAATTCTCTTTCTGAACAAACATCAGAACTATCTTTTCCACTCCAACACTTTTCTTCCCCCTCCTCCTCCCTCCAATTATTTCCTGCTAGCAAACCCTAAGGGTAAACTACACGGTTTTGCATCTCCTTTGACAATAGCCAGTGATACTGTGGAAGTCTCAAATTTAGGACTTGGACCAGTACTCTCATTAAATACAAGTAGCCCATTCCAAGATTGATGGATGTTCAGATTTGACAACTCAAAAAAAAAGAAAAAAAGTTGAACATGCTGAAGTAGACAGTAAAAGGAAACAAAAAGTGCATTACCTACTGAAATTGGCATCCTCTCAGTAAATGCATAAAAGCAATTAAAACTTTGCCTCACAACTATCCAAAGCCTTTGAACTTGATTTCCATACAGAAATTTAAGAGTGGAAAGAATTTCATTCCATTTTAGCCCTAAAAAAGTACTTGAAGAATTCTAGACAGCTGTTGAAGTAAAATTCATTTCAAACCCATCCAGGTCAACTAAGGCAAACTGTATTCCACTTGAAGCCAGAGAAAAACTAAATATCAAAGTCGGTGCTGGGGGCTTGACCATGAGCATTTTTCTAAATACAGAAAATAATTAAAAAAGAATAAATGGTGCCTCCTATCTTGAAATGGCATCGTTTTGATGCTGCTCAAACAGGAACAAGATAGGTCACGAAAGGGCATATTTTTCTCTTTTTGGCTTAGGGGAGGCTCCGTCTGTTTTGCTTGTTGCCCCATTCTCCTTTTGCAAAAATTTCCATGGTCAAGGCCTTGTGCCTAGATCACCACGTTTCCAATCTAATAAATTGGACCAAACAGGTTTGATGACTAAGCCCATGGTTCAGCAATTAGAGCCAAATAATTCACCATATATGCACTAACAATGATCTTAATTGCCTGAATTCAAAAGTTTATAACCGCAAATTCACAAAATTAAATGTATATTCCAAATTAACAAATGAGAAACAGTTCGCATCCGAAATTGACAAAATTCAAAATGCTCACCCATGCACTGAGGGCTGAATAGGCATGCCCATTAGCAGTTGACCTCACTTGGGTGGATTTTGAAAGTTTATGATTCATTGACAATTAAATGTTCGTGACCTACATTTGACAAAATCTAAAAAGTTCGTGACCCAATTTGTTCTTCTATCGCATTAAAATTGTAAGAACTTGCCAGTTATTGTTAAACCAAAAGGTGAACGAAATATTCAGAATGAAATGGTACTACCCATATAGTTGGTCCCAGTGACAGAGAAAGGTCACCAAATAGACTGGAAAACTGCATAGAAAGAAAATAAAGCCTCAATCAACTCACTGCTGCCTTCCAATGCTCAGATCAGACAGAACTCTTGAAAGGCCATGCACATCATCATGCAGAGAGCGGCTGGCAACTATTGCTTTAAAGTGGGGATGGCTTCTCAAGCTGTTCATGCAGCAAAATTAATAAACGAGAATATATGTAAAAAATCTATTTCCTAGCTGTACCAAATTGAAGCTTATAAGGACTGACCTCCCCCAGAGCTCTCCAGCATACCAGGCATCTAGAAAGAGCCCTAAACCGTAAGTAATTAGGGATCGTGCTCTTGCATCATCTTTAGCCTGTCGAAATTTTTTGACCTTCAAATCTTGCAATCCAGGGCTTCCAGAAATTATAACTGCTCCATTAATCTACATTATAGTGTTACATTACTAACTAAATTGTCATAAAATTTTAACTGAAATGCAATTGAATCCTCACATTTCAACAACACACCTTATCACTAAGCCCCAGAGCCATGTGCAACGCAATCCTTGCTCCCATTGAATATCCAACAATGGTAAAATTTCCAGGAGCTACCTCTTGGATCAACCTATATAACATGTCAGAGACTGTTTTGATTGACAAAATTGCTTCCCCTTTGGCTTGACCATTATGATTCCATAACTTTGATTCCCCATGGCCAGGAAGATCAAATGAAATGCACCTTGCACATCCAGAGATGGCTTTCATGATAGGGATCCAATCTTCACCAGTTCCAAGAAATCCGTGAAGAAGAACAACATTATCCTGCACGGCAAAATCATGTTATGCAAGAAAATGAATATGCATCCAAACACACCAAAGGCAGCATGAGGATGTTTCTCGATGATGAGCCAAAGGCAATGAAAAGACAAGCACATCATGAAATTCCTTTACTCACATGATTTGTCCACCCAACTTCATATACTTTGAAGGCACATGAGAAACTATTTGTATTCACAGTCAAATGGTATCTACGAACTTGCTCCCCTGCATAATTTTGGTGAATAATACTGCGGTTGATTTGAAACTTCTCAAGGAATTGAGTGGTATCACTGACGGATGCCCCTACATAACCACCACAGTGGTCACGAAGAAACCTAAGGGGTCTACGTGCAACATCTTGTTTAAGCCATCTGTATGTTCCAAGACCATGGGCTATAGAAGGGCCCACTTCACGGCTGATAAAATTGCACAAATCAATATTCTGTAGCTCTAGGAAATAGGAAAACAGAATGTAAGTTGATAAACCAAGACTACTTTCGAATGCAGCACTAACAACAGCCATCTTCCCCTGCTGCTGAGCCCATTGTGCAATCAAAGCTGCCTTTTCAAACCCACCAACGACACTGGGTTTGATAACCTAGCAGAAACAGCAATATAGATCAAAAGAGAGAATTTCAAGAACAAACTCTACTGGAAAACAATTCAGAAGTACAAGGAAAAGTAATCATGCTTAAATGGTCATAAAGCTTCCTTTGATTCGAGAGTTCAGTAATTCTTCTGGTTTTTGATGACCCTGATTTGCACTAAAGTAAGTGATTCTAAATTCTATCATGTAACCTGTCGGAAAGTTTAGAAGAATCCCAATAGATGGGATCTCAGGTTGACATATAACCCATAATTAGTGGGAATAGGTTTTGTTCAATATTTCCTATTTACTACCTTTCCTTATGTACATTCCTTAGTTTAGGAAAACAATCCCTTTGATATAGGACCCTAAATGTACAATATTCATGTATTCATACCCTGAGAAATATAACACTCATTGAACGAGTTTTTGTCCTTACAATTTAAAATCGTTGCAGAAGCGATGGTGATGGTCACAGTGGTAGAATGCCAATGATGAAGATGATGAAGACAACAAGTGAACGAGTAGAATACACTACAAATGCCAGTAAAACTCATGTAACAGGCCGCCAGCATTTAAAAGTTTGGCCTTCAGCCACACATAAGATGATTTGACTTGTGACTAGCACTGGGCTAATTTCATATGCAGAAACCTTATAGATGCAATTCACAAAGATCTCCATACAATGCATTCTTAGACATTCATAACCCTCCCCAATCCTCGCAAAGTTGGGAGTTGGTGCACTGAGGATGCCTTTTATTGTAACTGGTTACTACACCACACATGCAAATCAACTAAGCAGAAGTTCAGAATTCCTTACTAGGGCAACTATTCCAGGGTGAGTATATTTTGCAAGCACATCAAGAGGACTCTCTCGTAAGTTATCAATAGTTTCATCCAATGCCACAGGTAAGCCAGTTTCTTCAGAGTACTTTATTACATCATCTTCATCCTGAACAGGTTCCTGGAATAGAGAAATGTTATACAACAAATAGTCACAAAAAAAAAGACTTAATCAGGTATACCTCATTTGGGAAGAAACTGCTATTTTATAAGTGTCAACACGACCCAAATTTAACAGAGATCAGAAACGAGATAAAGTGAATTCCCCTTTTTTTTTTCTCTCCCTTTTAGGAAAGAAGATGAAGCATGCATATATAAACCGTGAGACTAAAAATTTCCTACGGTGCGTATGCAAATACCAACAAAGAGTGGTTTAAATTCATACCTCAATATATTGCAGGTCGCAACCTTTTACAAGAGTGCCAAACTGAATAGCTTCTTCATATGTCCATTTTCTATTGGCATCTACCCGAATTGCAATCTGCTTTCCAACTTTCTTCCTTACTTCTTGGATAACAGCAGCATCTTCAGCAGGATCTGGCCGACGTGCTACCTGTTGAGCATAGTTTCAATGTTCTGGCTTATTTCACGATTGCCACAGATTTTCATACTCAAAATAAGTTTATTGGGAAACAACAAATGATTTGTAATGACCAAGGTCTCAAAATATGGTTCTTTTGAAACTTACTTTGAACTTTATAGCTGTGAATCCTTCTTCAATAAGTAAGGTAGCAATATGAGCAACTTCAGCAGGAGTCCCAGTAGAATCAACAAGGGCACATATCTTAACACTTGATTGCCTTTCAGGCATTTCTTCATTCTTTGCAGAGGGTCGAAGTATGCATAATAAACTGGAATCTTGTGTTACTGCTAATGCATTGAGGATAGCCATTTCCAGACCACACCTGACACTTGAAAAGATTGAGCATTCCTGTGTAAAATGTTTTTTCAATTGTAAGTCGGCCAAAGATTACAAAGGATTTCAGCATATATGATGACAAATTTTGCAATTGTCTTCCTTGATGCTTGACTCGCTAACCATATGCAATTTTTTTTAGAGATTGAAACTGCATAGACCTACCGGGAGTCCTAATTTGTTCCATATCCAAGAAGTAAATGAACCATTCAGCAGAGGAAGGCAAGAACTAATCTTGGTTCCTTGAATAACGTGAACTAGAAATCGAAGCTGCTCTTCTACATCCAGCAGGTTTTCTTTGTGGATTTCAAAAGGTGAAACCTGTTCAATCACTTCAATGAGCTTCATGCAGGAAAATGTATATTTCCCAACAACAAGGGATTCAGGTCAGACTAAAAGAATTCGGGAATTAGGTCACCATGGTGTTATATATCAAGTATGTCATAGGCATATCACAGAAGTGAAGTGAACAAGAAACACAGAATTGGATCTATGACCAACCTCTCCGTAGCCAACACTACCATCTTCCAGAGATATGGATAAAATATAACCTTCTCTGTATAAATCATCACAAGTATGGTTGATTGGACTCGAAGTAGAAGGGGCATAAAGTTGAATTCTGTTACAGAAAATACGAATGACATTAAGTACCAAAATTAACTCTGGTGCAGTGTAGAGTTTTTTCTTCTGAGACAAGCTTAACCTGTACATGCTGTACTCCATTTTTGTAATCTTGCAGATACAGAAGCAATCTGAAATGGAATCTGAAATTGGAAGTCCTGAAAGAACACTCAGAGCATGATCTGCTGCATGGGATGAAGATTTCCTTAAAAGACTGAGACAAGAGCCACAATCTGTTAGAAGAGGCAAAAGGCAATAGGCTCTGAACTTTTAAGGATCTCAATATAACACAAACAAAAGGACACAAACAACCCAACAACCTGTGGAATCCTGAATTGTCATCAATACAGCTCTCCACTTCAATAACACAATCTTTCTCATGCTGAGACATGATTAAGGCATCTTGAAGTTCTACTTTTGTCTTCACACGTAAATGTTTCACACTGTCATCCATTTGGTGACGTTACATTAAATTTAGAAACAATCTTGCGTAATGTTTCGCAGATTTACCATATGAAACTAATGTCATGCAGAAAAAAAAAAAGCCCCAAAGAGCATATTGAACAGATTGTTAGCATCTTCAAGCAATCTTTTTCAATAGAGACAAAATTGGAATGAACTTGACTTTTCATGGAATGGTAACAGGCCAATGTTTGACCAGTACAATTTCTATTATACCCATTCTTCGTTCACCAATGATTCTATGTGAAGTTTAGGATTTAATTGATCAACATAGGATTTGCTTAAAAGTAAAGCAGCATTGCCTGTCAAATGTAAGTCACCTCCATCCATGTGAAAATAAATTCAGACAATAGGAAGAAGCACTAATAAAACTATAGAGTAAGAAACCAGCCAATGTAAAACTGATAATTTATCACACTAATTGAAAGAATACGCAGAAAAATTCAAGTTTTACCCATGCGCCATACACAACTTGTAAATTGAAATGTTATGGGAAGTGTAGAAGAATTGATTCAGTATTCCAGGATCCGTTCTTTCTGCAATTGGAAGAAGGCTGAATATTGCTCCACCTTGGTTATTTATGACAAGTATTGTCATTGGTTTCCGTGAAATCCTTCAGAATACATCAGGTAGAATTAGACTACTTAGAGAAAAGACTGTGTGAACAAGCCCTCAAGCCAAAACAAAATACTCTACCTCTGCTTCAATATTGCCAAACCATTTGTATCATGAAGGAAAGAAACATCTCCAATCAAACAAAGCACCTGAAAACAATTGCACAAAATATGGACCTCTGTTTTCATAAAAATAGAAATAATTATATAAAAAAAAAAACATACAGAGGGAAGAATACCCATACCAACCAATGGCCAGATGAAAATCCAGATTTGACACTATGACAAAGGTTTTAAAATTACAATGGCTATCTGGATAGCATTAGTGGCAGTGCTCTTCCCACATAAAAGGCAAAAACACAGAAAACAAGGAAAGAGGGATTTTGGCTTGGGGAAAGTGATATTTTTTCCAACATCTGCTCTAGAAGAAGAGCAAATGAAGGGAAAACAAGAGAAATAAAGATATCTAAAACTTATCACCAAAGATTAACTTTGCTCATGATGGAGCAGACAATAATGCTGTCCTCAACATAGCAGGATAAAATTGCAACCAAAAGCAAAAATTCACAGCACAGTCACTTTGAAAATACATAATCTTAAAACTGACACGTTTGCCGCATCCGATGGCGAAGCCAACTGCTGAGCTGAGCAAACCGTCAATGCCACTTGCTCCCCTGTTTCCAGCTACCCATATCCATTGACATGGAAGTTTGGAGTGTAACATAATGTCTGAAATTCTATGAGCATTATCTACGCAATTACGTCCATACATGTCCAGATCCCGTATCACCATGCTGTTGCCAACAAAAATTGCAGAATCAGCTGACAGATACTTCGAAATGGCATTCGCAACATGAGGCTCATTTAAGGAGTTTTTTGTGTGAATCTGAAATGCTATCCTGCAGGCAACCTGCAAGAGACAGCAAGAAACTTTAAAAAGTTGAAACACAAACTGCAACAGGAGCCAGATACCATTAAAAAAAAGAAAAGAAATCCCAAAAGAAAATGAAGGATCTAAATAATTAAAGAGCCAACTACAAAACAGAAGTCTAATATTAATTAGAATACACTCTCCGCAAAGACAATCATGGATCTAAGAAATAAAAAGCTTCAGAGCATAGAATAAATGTCCCCACAAAAAGTTAATTACGTCAAACTCTCCCAACAATGGAACTTATCCTGCATTCAACATTCAGCATCAGCCCCAGTTAGAGCAACCATTTTGTGATGAAGCCATGTACAAACCTATACTTTTCATTACAAAACCAATCATGTATAAACGTGTAGCCATACAAACAACAGCATAAATCATAACCAACAAATGGGTGATTAAATAATTCAGCGCGACAAAAGAACTTTGTAGGAAGATAAAATACCATTCTGTCCAATTGTTGAAGATAATAACACCACTTGCTGCTCCTATATTGAAATCGAGCTTTTATTACATGGTCAGAAAATTGAAGGATGGAGCATTGGACTTTATGAGTCAACAGGTGAGATGGGTCATGACGATATGGATGATTATCGACTAAGATATATGGGCATGGACAACATTCCTCCAGCATTTGAGCAACCCTCTTGCTTGTTATACGACTTCCAATCTGATTAAAATTCAGAAAAGACAAAAACAGTAAGAAGGCATACAGCACATTATATAATAACCAAGATAGGAATCATTTTCCCACAACTGGCTTTCAACAATTTTTTAGGACAAAGATTCAAATCATACGTGTAATCATAATGACCCTACAATTATAAATTACAGAATATAACTACAGCATTTCAACATAGTTTTTGTTTTCCCTGCTAGTCCAAGCGGCAAACAGTTACAAGAATACATAAATAAGACACACCTGTACAATCACATCAAACTGTACCCAATCCCTGACAGCATCTGAGAGCAGAGCATGGTCTAGATGATCAATGAAGCACAGATTCCCTTCAACCTCAAAAAATGATGGTAAGAGCTTTCTTAACCGTAAACCTGACAAGATGTCAGCTACAACTGGCCAATTAAGGTGTCTAGCCAAGAGGAGAGCAGCCCAGATGTCATCTTCATTATGTAACGCACCAACAAATAAAAGCCCTCTTTTAGACTGCTGAATTATTTCAAGAACCTCTGCCAATAAGCCATAAGAATCATCATTACATGCAAGAGAATTTTGCATCTGAATGTATTTTGTGAATGGTTGAGAACCAGACATCCAAATATTTAATCCCTTCAAGCAGTCCACCATCCATTTGTTTGGAGTATCATCCAATGGCTCTCTGAAAGGACAGTTGATATGAACAGGGCCACATGGTGAAGAGGTTGCCCAGTGTACAGCAGAGTCGAGTGTGGTCAGTACCATCCGTGCGGGAATCTTGTCAGCAGGTGGAGGAAGGCTGAAGAAATACTTTGTGAAGGAACCAAAATGATTCACCTAATATAAAAATTAAGATGTGCTGCATAAGTACATCAATATAGTAGTTTAGAGAAATTACATACGTAAAGAAATAGATACATAGCTGCAATCATGCTAATAAATGAATAGTGTCCTAATCAACCACAACTTGCAAACACCACATCCACATAGTCTAGATAAAACAAATTACTGTACACCTGATTTACTGCTTGATTTGCACCAACATCATGAAGCTCTGGAGGACGATCTGCAGTCAGTAATACTAGTGGCATAGAATCCTGGCTGGCTTCTACAACCTGTTGATTGTCAATTGGCAAAATAATTCAAGATGCAATGCCAACTGCGGAGAAAAGACATAAACAAACTGAAATGTAAAGCAAAGGTTGAGAGGACAGAGATCAGTTGCTCGCCTAAATGAATATCAGCAACTTAATGATAAGAAAGAGCAACGCTTATATGCACGTCCCTACACAGATCTCATGATTGATGAAAGAAATAAGAGGAACAAGAAGTTTCCATGTCAGTGACAACCCGAGACAATGACGAAGACATGTTTTAGAAATTATAACCACCGAAATATCATGTTATTATTATTATTTTTTGGGTTAAATGCATGTAACCCCCCTCTGGTTTGATTGTTTGACAAATAACTTCCCTGTGGTTTCAATTTAGGCATCAAACCTCCCTGTGATTTTTAATTTTGGCAATTAACCCCCCTATGGTTTCAATTTTGGTAATTAACCCCCCTGTAGTTTCAATTTTGGCAATTAACCCCATGTGGTTTTTAATTTTAGCAATTAAAAGGTATTAAAAGTATTTAATTGTTTGGTCATCTGGACTTTCTATTTAATTTAATTTTTTCCCTATGAATTCACTTTTTTTGTGTCCAAAAGCTGATGATTTTCTGTTGAGTTTTATTGAAAAGTGGTGGTTTCCTGGTAAAAGAAATATCTTTAAGTCTCAATCCTTGTATTTTGTTTAATGTAAATTTTATAGTTTTTTTTATATGTATGGTTATTTTTTTATAGTCTAGTTAGTAATAAGCGAAATTTGATTTCCTTGTCAGCCAAAATTCTATTTTTACCAAGAATCTCTGGATATAAAATCCTTAATGCAGCAAGGCTTATGCGGAGAAGAGGACCACGAATCACCTGGACTTTCTATTTACATTTCATGTATCAACATTTGAACTATTTTTAAAATTGAGTTTTCTTGCATAAGAAATAATATTTAAAATTTTTTAACTGATAAAGGGGTTAATTGCCAAAATTAAAAATCACAGGGAGATTAATTGCCAAAATTGAAACTACAGGGGGTTAATTACCAAAATTGAAACCATAGGGGGGTTAATTGCCAAAATTAAAAATCACAGGGAGGTTTGATGCCTAAATTGAAACCACAGGGAGGTTATTTGCCAAACAACCAAACCAGAGGGGGGTTACATGCATTTAACCCTTATTTTTTTAACAGAATGTGAAATTTCTGCTTGGTACCAATAGAAAAGTTTTTAACGTGACATAGATTCGATAAAACTCACAGCAGGAAGAAGATTTGAAACTGCAGTGCCTGATGTTGTTATGATGACTGCAGGTTTGTGAGATCCCCTAGCATAACCAACAGCATGAAATGCAAGTGAGCGTTCATCAAAGCATGGAATACACGTAGTTAGGGGATGAGTGGAAGCAGCGATTGCCAGCGGTGATGATCTTGATCCTGGAGCTACACAAAAATACTGGAACGAAGCATTAGTTAGAGAAATGTATTAGAATAGATTTTGAAACAAAAAATGATTTAATCCTTAACCTCACCATTAGGCCAAGGCGTGTACACTCTTCTACTATAATTGAGGCCCACACTGCATTGATATTTGCATGATCTTGCAAGGAGCAACTTGTTTCTCTGGCATTATCCAACTGATGGTCAAAAAGAGATACAACTTGAAGAATCATCATCCAACTTTCTTCATTCAGGTATGTTACAAAATGTTAGAATTAAGAATACACAATTCCCCCCAAAGATATTTTTAGATGGAAGTGGACTTCAGTGGCACATTCTGCATTGGATACACGTGTGAAAAGTTCAGGCCAACAGGGATACAAGAGTTCACAATTTCCTGAGATAGTTATTTTTCCTTCTTTTTACCGGTGGCTTCAAAGTCATTACAGGATAACCTAGCCATAGCTTATAGACCTATTCCTGCATATGCCAGTCAGCTTTGTTAAATTGCTGCAGCGTTTTTTTTTCCTTTTTTTTTTCCCCTTCAAGCATAGGTCCAATGCTCCTTGTGTCTCCAGTTTTTATATATGAAGAACAAACAGAAGATTATAGAAGGCATTCTTTGTGACTTAGCATACATAAATATAGCATACCATGATACTGGAAACACCATTTGTTGGTGAAAGCTTAAAACAAAACTGACAGCAGTTTGTGGTGCCTCTCTGCAAAGAAGTTTAGTTTTAGCATGTATGACAAACCTCCCAGCAGCATTAGTAAAGGAAAGTAATTGCATTATAACACTGTCTAGCTGATGCTTATGTTTTCAGAACAATCCTAGCAACAGAAATCGAGAAACAAAATATTGAGGATGAACAATTACCAGGAAAAGGGGGATACCAGTTCCAAGGGGACAATCTGACAATCCTTTTTGTCCAATAATAGAGCATTTGTATAAACCTGCCAAACAAAGAATATGTCGGTTTCCTGACTTCTTATTCAAAAGTTTTAGTCAGGTCAATCAAAGAATGTCCTTTTAGTTAATGACAAGATCAATCTTTCACTTATCTAATATTTTGAACTTTAAGAGTTTGCATCTTTATGCAGCCAGAAATAACATATTTGCTTTGTTTTACAATAGGAAATTTCGTATTGATGATAAATATATAACCCAATTTGTATTCTTCCCAACTGCATCTCCAGTCTAGCTTTTGTACAGGTTGGGCAAGGGAGATTCCAGTCACCAGTTAAAGAGCAATGCACAATTGCATATTTAACAGTGGTCAGCCCAAATAAAATTTGCCATGGCATGCCTCATCCAACTATTTGTGCACTCATTTGTACATAATAACAAATACATAGTAATATAATATGTACCAATTATGAGACACCAGTAAATGAAAAAAAGATTATAACATAACATGAAAAATAAATCATGACAAGGTAGAAGCTCAGCACTTAAACTGAAAACTGTACCATTTGGAAACTTTTATCCTCCACAAAATTTACTTTTTGGAGTGCAGACCTTTTTGAATTGATCTGCAATCTGTCAGTAGTTGGCAAAAATTGGCAACCAACCTGAAAAAATTTAATGAGAAAGATGCTGGTACAGAACAAACTAGAGGAAACATCAAGAGGGAAAGTAGGCTTCTTGGAAGAAAATTCGAGTCAAATATGATGGCACTACCCAAAATCATGTTTAAGAACATTCACAAAAAAAAAAACACAATGTTCTGTGCAACTTTGAACACAATATCTCGCACAATATATAGTTTAAATGGATAACAGTAAATATGCCAGCACACGATATGTATTCTTCTGTAGCGACGTGTTTGGATTGTGATCAGATGCAGTGACCAAGTTACTATGGCATTTAATCATGCGAGATGATTCTGAAGTAGTACTCATTGAGGTCTGATAAAACTGAGACAACATTTTTTATATAACCGATGGAAGTGACTAGGGCATGTGAGTGACGTAGAAAGAGCATGCACACTTTGTATTATTGTGTTTGCAGATTTTATGGAGGAGTAGGAGGAGATGAAGAGGACGAAGACGTAGAGAAACCTGTCAAATTAAAATGACAGCTGCAGATTACCTGTCGAATGGCAGACTCAAAAGATTGAATTGCCTGTTTGAATGTACAAGAGAAAGCATCATCCCATGCAACTGTCACTGACAGAATAGAGACATCTTCATGCTCGTCCAATTCAATCTGTTGACACCACTTTCACATTAATAGCATCCACATTTCTAGTACTACTCTCAACAGCAGCAACAAAGAGAAATCTATAAACTAAGTCAATCTCATAACCATATAGTGAACCTTATACTGAGAGACAAACTAAACTAAAAAGTTCCAGAAGCATCACTCAGAAAAATTGTAAGTATACCTCAGGAATGAGAAAGAAAGAAGAACCAGCCTCATGCATGATAGTCCACGAGTCTGCATTGCAGTTAACATCCATAAAGCCATAAGTCCTCAAACGGATCGAGTCACTGGAGAGATATCTGGAGACAAACTACACAGGCATTGTTTAGCATATAATCATCATCAAGTCAGAAAAACGTGTCCAGGCAAACAGCACATAACACCAATGAAATGATGAACTGCAACATCCCATAGCAAACCATTATAACAGAAAGAAGAGAGGGTTTGGGGGAGGAAGGAGTGTACGGGGTGCTCCAAAAAGAGAGGAAAGAAAAAAAAAACAGGAATATGCAATGCCGCCCCTTACATCCATCATGACAATAGAGCATTAACTAACTGTAGAATGTCAGCAGAGTTTGGCTGAAAGGACAGTTACAAGAATAGGAAAGGATGAAAACAACCTTTTGATAGAGCTCTGCTTGCACGAGACAGAAGAATGGGAATGCACAAAGTAAATAGCAGCTCCAATTCCAAATACTCCACGGGTGGTTCCATTCAAAAAGAGTGATTTACATGAACAATTCTCTGTGCCCTTAGATATAAAAAATTGAGGAAAAACGCCAGAAGAGTCTGGCTGAGAGCAAAACCAATTCAAAGCTTTTGGGCTTGGTGGCACAGCAACCTATAAAATTAAAAAAAAAAAAAAAAAATCAAAACAAAAGCCAAATTGTAACAAATATAAGAGCAGCATCAACAATCAACACAGCAACAATAAATAAATAACGGAGCATGGTATAATATATATTATTTGAATTGAAAAGAAAACCTGAAATCTGAAGACGCCACTGCTAGAAGAAGGAGGATTCAGCTTCAGCTCTTCCACAGCGTGCTTAATTCTCTGGATGCCAGTCTCCAGCGTCACCGCCGGAGTTAAAGTCCTTGTAATGCACATCTCTATAACAACCTCGCAGTCCTCATCCTCGAACTCCGCCGCGTCCACCACCGGACCATCGAATCTCACCGCTTCAGCCGCCACCTAACAACGCAAACGACAACAAGAGCTTAACTAATTTCGACCAAAAAGAAAAAAAAACAAAAACGGGAAGAAAAGTGAGAAAAGGAGGAAAACAAATGCAATGTACCTTAGTAATAGGAGAGGCCGAAAAGTGAAACAAAACGTTTCTGTTGAGGAATGCTAGAGAAAGAGGCTGGACCTGGACGGGATGGTTGCTCTTGCCGGCGCGAAATTGAAGGCGTGGACAAACTAGACGAAAATTTCCAGGCGACGGCAACGGCAACGGCAACGTCAATAATGATGCGTCAGGAGGCTTCATTTGTTCGGACACAGAATGACTGACTGAGCAAGCAGTGGGAAGAATGCGTGCGTCCGCAAGAGTACTGGGTCTGAGTACGTGGGAAAGTGAAGAGATAAGGAGGGATAAACAAAACGTTACATGTAGGGTGTTGCAATCAATGGGAATTCAACTAGTAAGCGTTGTAGTGAAATGGTAACACGTCAAACATGTTAACTAATAAGTTTTAGGCTCTAGCGTAGTTGAAGAACTGAAAGAGGTTAAATTTACATTTTTTTGCCTTAATACTAGACTCATCATAACTAGTCGAAAGTTCAGTATTGTAGGCACAGGAGGCAATGTTCTCTAGTGAGATCCTTGAGCACTACCACTAGTGTCCCATTTTTTTCTCCAAAAAACAAAATCAAAGGGAATTGAAAAGGCCACTCTATGGACATATAAAAAATTATCATATAATGTTTATATTGTAATAATTGATACATTTTGTATAATTGTAATAAAAAATACGAATCAAAAAAATAATAATATTTTTTTATTACTTATTTTATTATTATAGTTACAAAAAATATGCTAATTATTACAATATGATCATTGTATACAACTTTTTTATGTTTATAAACAATTTTCCTTAAAAGGAGAATGAATTTTTTATAACGGAAAAAATTTAGTGGGCATACTTCGAAGTAGTGGGCATACTTTGAAGCATATTAGTTAGACAATCTAACATGGCTTAGGATCCCACATTTAAAATAATATAAACAATTGAAACGGGAGTTATCTAACAGAAGTGACACATATTTTCATAATGAACAGAGACAATCGAAGAGAGGGAAAAATTGGGAGAGGAAATTAGGATTAGGGGCAATAAGTTTAGAACTCTCTCCCTCTAT
Source organism: Carallia pectinifolia (assembly GCA_037832335.1). Lineage (NCBI taxonomy): Eukaryota > Viridiplantae > Streptophyta > Magnoliopsida > Malpighiales > Rhizophoraceae > Carallia > Carallia pectinifolia. The sequence goes on from CM075453.1 coordinate 17,297,268, forward strand.
AGGAAGCAGATAGCTCAACCAGAGGTGTGGATTGGTAAAATGCAGTAGCAGAACTAGTAATTCTTGAAATGAATAGCCAAAAACAGAAAAACTACGGAGCCGCATGAGCCCAGACACATTGCCGACACACCAATGTGGAAAATATTATTATAAGCAAAAAAAAAAAAAAAAGGAAAAAGAATGGAGAAACAACATGAGAGTTTAATCAAGGATCTTCCTCTAAAAAAGAGGCGGCAAATTTACTTCCAAAACCCAATTTTGCTGCCTCTCAATTTTGTTCCATCTCAAAAATCCCAAAGTTGCTCCCTCCCGCGATTTGCTTCCACAAAACTCAATTTTTATTTTTTGCTTTGGATAATCCCTAAAACCTAATTTTGTTCCCTCCCAAAAGCCCCAAATACATGCCCACTTGCCAATGTGAACAGTGCATATGGCTTTGTACTCTCAATGGGAAATCTCAAGTGGTTAGTTTTGAAGAAGAAATTGGTTTGGTGAATGTTGTTATTCCCTTAAATTTATGCATGGGCTATCATCCTTTTTCTTTTGTTTGTGAGATCGACGATAATGGGGTTAGTTGCAGATGAAGTAGGAATATTCTGGAAAGAGAAAAGCAAATGAATGTGTTAGTGGGACTGTAGAAAAACATCTTTAATTTTCAGCTTCAAGGCATTATTGTTGTACAAAGGTAGCGACCCTGATACTAACGGTGAGTACTACTATTAACCTTCTAATAACATATCATATTATTACCTTATTGTGTACAGCGCAAAGGGAAAAACATGTGATATACTTGTGTAATGGATTTATCATTTGTGGGTTCACAAGTAAAAACGTTTTTTTTCTTTTTTGTCAAAGCATTTTAAAACTAGTAGTAATTGAATGATTTTTTGTCAAAGCATTTTAAAATAGTAGTAATTGAATGATCAAGTCAATTGATTGGAATGGGAACATTGAGTGAAATTAGAATTATAAAATTTGATGTAGTGATATTGAATGGTTTTAAGTGATCAATGGCGCTGACATGCCTTTAGCCTAGCTTTGATGGATTGATAATGAGAAGCATAAAACTCCAACTAATCGAATCTAAAAAGTGATTTAATGTAATCATTATGGATTATAAAATCAAATGACATTTCAAGCCATATAATTTAATAACTAGTCGTGGTGGTTCTCATAAAGTCTCAGTCAAGATTGTGATCAATGTGGTTGCAATTTTTTTTAACTGATACTTTCTCTAATGGTTTATTGATGAATGTTAATAAATAGAATACTTGTGGTCTTGATAAGTGAAGCCTAAACTTGTATTTCAATTTGTGAACATAGAACTAGTGTTAGACACATGAGGTTAGTTCCTTCCCTCAATAATACTAGTGTCCTTAATGAGAATGTAACAATGGCACTAACAAGGTTTTTGGACACTTTATCAAGATGTTTTACTATTTATAAGTGTTAAAGGCATGTATTTTGATGGTCTAACCGAGGTGAATTTATGGTAGACTCTTTATGTTGAGAGAACACATGGACAATGGCCTGTTAGCGGAGGCATTCGACAGGGAAGAGATTGGCAGTAAAAGCAATGGGACCCATTATGTGGCAAACAATTCAGTGGACTCTATAGGGTCAAACTTTGAGGCACCTGAGGTTGGAATGATATTTGAAGATATTGAAGAGCTATATGAATTTTACAAAAGACATGCCTGGGCGATGGGCTTTGGCATTGCAAAGAGAGGTATAAGAAAGGATTTGGGAACTAGGGAACATAAGTGGCAGACTATAATATGCACCAAAGGGAGGGACCACAAAAGTAAAGGAATTAATATTTTGTCTCAAAGGCCGAGCAGCAGAGCTAATTGCAAGGCGCGAGTATGTTGTATAAAGATGGAGGAATTGTGGATTATTTCCAAGGTTGAATTAGAGCATAACCACGAGATTGAACCCTCAGAAGCCCGATTTATTAGGCAACATCGAGTGATAGATGTTCATATCAAAAGATAGTTAGAGGCAAATGCTGTTTCAGGTATTCGTGTTAATCAAAATGTGAAGTCAATTATTTATCAAGCCGGTGTATTAGAAGCAATGCCTTGTTTTAGCCGTGATCTTAAGAATTATGTGAGCAAGGTTTGAAAGTTACAAATTTCATGCGGTGATGCAGAATCAGTCCACCAAACCTTTGCAAAGTGACAATTGGAAAGCCATGACTTTTTTTATTTGATTAGACCTGATAAGGAAGGAAGATTAAAACACGTATTTTGGGCCGATGCTCGTTGCTGGGCAGCATATCAAGAGTTTAGCGATGTAGTAACATTTGACACAACTTATCTGATAAATAAATATGACATGCCATGTGTAGCCTTTGTTGGGGTTAATCACCATGGTCAATCCATTCTTCTTGGTTGTGCTCTACTAAACAATGAAAAGACAAAAACATTCATATGGTTATTTCAAACTTGGTTGAGATGCATGGGAGGCGAACATCCTCAAGGCATACTCACAGACCAATGTGCAGCCATTGGAAGTGCTATTGTTGAAGTTTTTCCCAATACCAAACATAGATGGTGTATTTGGCATCTTATCATAAAATTTCCAGCCAAAGTTACAAAAGACAATAATTATGGATTTGTGAAGGATGCCTTCAGGACATATGTGTATGAGTCCAACTCTTGCGACGAATTTGAAGAGAGTTGGAGATTAATGCTCTTCAATTTTCAGTTGGAGACAAATGAATGCTTTAGAATTTGTTTGAAAAAAGAGAAAGGTGGGTGCCTGTATACTTGAACTCCTCTTTTTGGGTAGGGATGTCATCCACACAACGAAGTGAAAGCATGTACTCTTTTTTTTAATGGATACGAGAGTTCTGAAACCACTCTAAAACAGTTTGTCGAACAATATGAATTGGCAGTGAGGGATAAGATTGAAAAAGAAGCACAAAAAGATTTCCTCTCTGCTCATTTCCACATTCTTTGTGTCACTCACTGACCATTTGAGCTTTAGTTGTGTAGAGATTACACATCTCACATATTTGAATTGGTACAAAAGAAAATTGTAAATACGATGTATTATGATGTGAAAGAAGTGATGGCCGATGGAAACAAACTCACTTTTGAAGTTTACAATCTAAAAGTGTACTGGGTGTTAAGACCAAGCAATTGATTTATGATGTTGAGCTTAACGTTGATAGTCTTGATGTCGGATGCAACTGTAAACTATTTGAATTTATGGGAATATTATGTTGTCATGCCTTCAAGGTCTTTACCTCAAAGGATGTAGAGGTTATTCCTGATAAGTATATATCAAGGTAGTGGAGGAAGGATGTGAGGAGGAGCCATAGTAGGATAAAGGGGGTGCAAAAGCAACCCATCCATTGAAGTGGAACGGACTAAAAAATTAGAAAAGCTCTTTTACTCAGCAGTTGACATGGTTGTGGATAGTCGGGACAAGTTTGAATTCTTGATGAGTCTTCTTGAAGAGCATAACAAGACTTTGGAAGAATGGATTGAAAATAGGCAAATAGTCGAAAGTGGAAATCAAAGTAATAAGCAAACACATACTACAGCTGGCCTTGATGGACATGTGCATTATGGTGACCCCAGAAGCGTGCAAAGAAGAGGTTGTCCGCGATCAGGACGAAATGTATCCTTTTTGGAACGGGCCACCACGAGGAGACTCGTCACTAGAAGCCAAGCTCGAGCACAAAACATCCATGTAGATCCCCCTACTGCAGACTTACTAGTTGTTTTGCACCAAGAGGTACATGCAGACCTTATTAACTCAAGCTATTATCAGTATATTGTTATCTCTAATAAATGATGAAGTTTTAAATGCAATGCTTTGTGGTGAATACTCTAGATCTCGTCTCTATGGCTAATTTATTTTGTGCAGAGCAATCAAGTGACCATTGGGCAGAACGAAGTGGCACGTGGTAGCAGTCATTCTGGTCATACTATTTAGGTATACATTATATCACTCTTAGATGAATGTTAGGCCATTTTTTATTATGCTTCAGCTGTGCACAATTTTAGAGTTTTGGTGAGTAGATTCCCTTGATATCATTTAAATTTCTCTTAGGCGTAGAAGGAAAAAATAATATTGAGGTCTGCACAATTTGTAAATTGCTTGTGTTTGGTGGAAATTGAGTAGTTTAATAAGTGGATATAATGCAAATAGTTAAAATTAATGTTGAACTTGTGGTGAAACTAATGATATTGGAGCAGTGACTTTGGTAAGCATGAAAATCTAGATTATGTTCTTACCACAACCTGTGCAAATCCCATTTTAATGGCCTGACAATGGCAGAGAAAGTGAGCCTAGCAATGGCATAGAAGGCACACAAGCCCCATTTGTGCTAGTACCAAGTAACACATTTAAAAATTATTTTTTTGATTCACAATATGTAAGTACTCAGTTATGAGACAATTTATAAACTTGTATGATAGTCAATTACAATAATTTAATATGTTTTTTTTATTGTATGTGCCTATTTCAGGCTGTTTTCTTGGGCTTATTCATGGCATTCGCATCCCGGTAGTACAAGCATGAAGCAAAACTCACTCATTGACGGCCTTTCTACTAGGGTAGAGCCATGAGACATTCAACTATTATTGTTGGGCATTTGTTTTTGCACTTTCTATGTTTTATTTCATGTTCTTGAATAGTGCCATCTAGTGCCTCTAAGGGAATTGTGAATTGGTGATCAATTGGATTACAAATCGTTATATGTTAGTGAATTGAACTTGCGCCTTTATATAATACTTAATGAGAACCTATGTGCATTTTGAAGTTTACATACTAGATGTTCATCGATAACACATATTGGCGAACCTTTCGATTTGCAACACAGCACTGGCCAAGATGCAACCAGTCTAATGATTCTTGCAATGACAATAAAAAATAGAAGAAAGTGAGCATGTGACGTATGCATTGCAGCGCTTTTTTTCTGCAACCAGTCATTATTTTCTGCAACAAAAAATAGATGAGTCTTTCCTTTCATTTTTTGTTGCATTAAAAAAGCTTTTGATTGCAGAAAAATATTAACCAATTGTAGAAACATAGATGAATTTTTTTTTTATTTGTTTGAGAGCCTGGTTCTTCTTATTTGATTCATCCTTCCTTGGTACTCTAAATTGCAATCCAAAACCAGAGACCATTGTTCTTTGTTATAATAACATGATATGATTTTCTTTTTTAGAGGAATATACCATAGTATAGTTACATTTCATGAAGTGGAAATAACCTTAAATAATATGAAAAAGTGAGTCATGTGATAGACACATTGCAACTAATCTTTTTTTTCTACAACTAGAGCATTTTTTTCTGCAACAAAAAATAGATGAGTCTTGCTTTTCATTTCTTGTTGTATAAAAAAAACTTCTGGTTGCAGAAAAATAGTAATCAATTGCAGAAAAATAGATGAGTTTTTTTTCCTATTTTTTTGAGAACCCGGTTCTTCTTATTTGATTCATCCTTCCTTGGTACTCTAAATTGCAATCCAAACAGTGGGATTATTGTTCTTTGTTATAATCACAATATAATAGGGTTTTTTTTAGGTCCAGTTACATAAACATGTAAAAAATAGATGCGAGAGTCGACAAATTGTAACGTGCGGCTTTGTTTTTGCAACAACCGCTTAGTTTTTTCAACGAAAAAAAGCTGAAAAATATTTTCGTATTCTATTGAAAAATTTTAAGCTTCGCGTTGCAAGCGTCAATTTCTATGTCTATTTTTTTCGCGTCTCCGAATTTTTTTTCCCTTTTTTGCTTTTGAGATGTAACTCAAGCAATTGCTATACTAGGAGATAAAATTGATGTGAAACTTAAAATTTCCTATCTAGCGAGTCCTTCCTATGAAATAGCAACGGACTTTTAATTTTTAGTAACAATCTCTAAAATTGCAAAAACAAGTGGGATTCAACTAATAATTTGAATCACCGTGTCTGCATCCTTGAACTCAAATAGAAAGGTTCTCCCATTGACTTTTGGAAATAGACTATTGCAAATGATAATAAATTGGCTCTCATAACCAATTGCCTATTGGTTTCATATTATCAAAGTTATTTTACTTAAAGTCTCAATTCTATTGCATTTTCCTGAAATTTTAGAGTTTTATATTACTTTTTAATCATTTGACAAACTTAAAGGATTGAGATTGGACAATCTATAATTTTATATTTTTCAATTGTTGTTACTTGAAATCTTGACTTCGTTGCATTTCTCTTAAATGAGTCTGCTTCATATGGTTTGAAATGCTTGATAGACATACGGGAGCAAGATCAGACAATTCATTTAAACCATCGACTTTGGGGAATCTAACCGCTAAACTTGAAGTCATGAGAAATTGACATTTCATATCCAATAGTTTATTAAGGCAATAGTCATTTGGGTAAGCTAATTACTATGTTTAAGTTTGTTAATGAAATGGCTTTTACTAATCAATAGTCATATGGTTCTAAATTACCAGTGCTTGTTACTTAAAATCTCACCTCCGTTGCTCTTTTTCAAAAAAAGTCCACTTCCTTTAGTTGAAATCATTTGATATATGTAAGGTTCGATTGATGTCTTTAGTATTTGACATTAATTTTGTAGTTGGTCTATAATCTTTCTTAGTATGTGACATAAGGGTCATTATATTGGAATTGCAACTGTCTGACAATTTTAAGTAACAATCTTTAGAATTTTTGAAACAAATGGTCTTTAGCCAATAACTTAAATTGCAAGGGACTTCCAATTTGATGTAACATTTTTTAAAATTTTTAAAACAAAGGGGCCTTCGAGTGCTAAGTAACAAAAAAGTGTTCACCTAGGACAATCTAGAACATAGCATCAATATCACTCCAAAGTAGGCAAGCAGAGTGTCATTAATTTTTACGGCTTTGGATTTGTTACAAGTTGAAGGTAATGTGTTTTAGGGAAGATGAAGAGCACAAGGACATAAAATTTTTGCAACAACAAGAACTCACTTTTTCATTCATTTCACGTTTAATAGATATGGCATACAAATAATTGACTTAGCTGTTAATTTTTACAAAAATACTTAGCATTTCAATACACTTTATTCTCCAACATAGCGGTTGCATTTTGTAGCTTATTTGGTAGTTGCTATCATCCTGTTATTGCTGCAGATTAGTTGGTGTTGAAGGTACTGCACATGTTGGACAGGAGTTGTACGGGAGCTTCTCCAAGTTGCACTTGCAATTGTTAACTTTTCCTGCTACTTCCCAGCTGCCAAGTATGAGCTATTGTTGTTTTTCTGTTGCACTAAGTGCTTCTACTGTTCCAAAAGATGCTTTTCATCTCCAAGCTCAACTTCACTAGCCTTCTAAAAGGATCTGCGATACTTGCATTTTGAAAATTTTACAAAATAGTTACTATTTCTACTGCTGGCTATGGTAGTGTTCAAACTCTCTCGTGTTGTATCTATTTTTGATTGTGTAGCGGCGTAATTGTAAGAGGTCAGGAATTTTTCAAAACACACTTTTGTACCGTGCTAGGAGCACCATAAGCTATGATGTACTATTCGCTCAAGTTCTTCGTGTTTCTCATTATGTCATTAAAGGTGTGAATGGCCATAGCCATGTGAAGAACTACAAGTTTGGTGTTCCTGCAAGAGAATAATCAATAAAATTAAAGACCAAAACAACCAGATAAACATATCAAATACCAAAGAATCCCACCCTGCCTTTTACTTACACAAATTCTTAGGACCGCACAAATTGATAGTCTTAAACATCACTTACAAATATTTCAAGGACACTAATGGCATTTGTCACTTTTTGACATTGCTATACAAGTTGATTTTTGTAAGGCTTATCTAATTATGAACATTTCGGTCTTATGTCAACCTAAAATAAGTGCTTTTTTTTTTTTGACCAATATCAGCCTCAGTGAAAATTTGGTTTATATATTTAGCTTAGGCTATAGCAAATACTATTATTTTTATCCAACAACCAAGAGAGAGCTGATCATTTTAGAAAGCACCAACATTTTAAGTAAAAAAGCAAATAGATTATATGATCAAAGTTTTGGTGCCTCCATTGTTGGAAACTATGTCCTAACATGCTAAGAAGATATAGAGGCCTTTATGAATGAATCAAGACCCAAATGAACAACCTACCAACAAGAAGGTAGCAAAGATATTGCACTCGGAGAAAAGACAAGGATCCAAGACCCAAAAAACCCAAGTGATCAATCCACCAATAAGAGGATAACTAAGAAATTGCACTTGGATAAATGAGAAAGGATCTAGACTTTGGAAACTCATAGACCATAGTTTCAAGTTTGAGGCCAATGAATGTTTGAAGGAGACCATAGAGCTAAAAAAGTCAGACTCAGTTGTCACTTATTCAAACTTTGACTAGTTCAGGTCTTCTTTGGCTCTGTAGTCTCCTTTGGTCATTTATTGGCCTCAAGTTTGAAATTGTGTGCATAGCATGGGCAGAAAAAAAAAAAGCTATTTTTGCATTAAAATAAAATTCTTAAATAAAATTATAATTTATTTGAAACTATGTGCATAACATGGGTAAAAAAACAAACTATTTTTGTATTAAAAATAACCCCTTATTTCTTGAAACTAACTCCAATTGGTACCTTCTTTTACCATTTCATTATTTTAAAATTCATTTTTAATTTTCAAAAGGTTTATAAAATTTAGAGAGAAAAGAAACAATTTTTCTGAATGATTATTATTTTTTGGTTTTTGAAATTTTTTGATTTCATACTTTTTTTTCCCATTTTCTAGAGCCAAAAAACATATATCCCATAATAATATTTAAAAAATTGATTTTTAAAAATTTAAAAATGGAAAAAAAATTTATAATGAGTGAAGAAAATGAATTTCATAATATTACAATTTCTTACAATTTTACATAATCAAATAGAAATTTTAAAATTTAGAGAATTTAAAAACAAGGTTTCTATTGTCAAAAATTTGAAGTCTTCTCAGAGTCGAAAGTAAAATTGAGATAAATGATTAAGAAATTTTAAATCTTAGAAGATTTTTACAATTGAGTCATACACTCTTTTTAGTTTTCAAATCAATCCCAAATCTTAAATTTTTATTCCATATGAGTTTTTTTAGACAAATTTTGATTAAATTAGTAGAAAAGTAGCTTGACTTAAACAAAACAATATAAAAATTATCCAAACATATCGTAAAATACATAAATATGGTTATATACTTATTTTTAAGAATATGAGAAGTGTCATTCAATGATTGTATTCTTTGATAAAGAATCCGAGAACAAAAGGAAAAACCGTACAAAAATACAAGCATTTTAAGTGCCATTTAGTGATTGTATTCTTCGATAAAAATAATTCTTTAATCACAAGAGTACAAAAGACAACCTTTTATAAGGGAAATTGTAATTCCCCAAGCTCAATTTTTTGAACCTGTCCTTGCCTTCTTATAAGGAATTGACTATCCCTTCGTTGTCCTTTTGCTGAAAAAAAGAATTCCTTTCTAGGCATTACAAAACTTGAGGCAGCCTTTTCTTTTTTTTTTCGGATCTCTTTATTTGGGGAAATGTTACAACTGCCATCAACCAACAAAAATAGTTTTTACCCAAAGCCTTTCTTCCCCAACTGTTGCAATTTAATTTGTTAAAACATCATTCCCCTTGTCCTTTGTTGTTACAAAATGGCTAGCTAAAGTCCCAAAAAAACAAAGGCTGCCACAAAGGAGAATGCATCAAACAACAGCCAAGATTTAGTCGATGTCAACAACGTTACCCCAACAAGAGCAATATTGATGTTGATCACCAGAATAATGAAAGCGGCAACCAACTCTACACCACTTCTACCTCCTATGCCTCTTGTCCATCAAATTATTGGGGAATCTTCTGCCAGTGGCAGTGGCAGTAGTACCATTCCTCTTAGTCAATGTATATGGTACAAAGAAGTTAATTAATTTTAGAATATCAATACATATGCTAAATTTTAAAATTTCAATTAATATTTTAATTGAAATTAAAATTAATAATTTTAAAATAAAATTGATAACTTTCCAATAAAAACATAACAATTTTTAATTTTTGTTTAAAATATTATCAATTTTATTTTAAAAAAATATTAATCTTAATTTTAATCAGAATACTAAAATTCAAAGCACCAACATTTTTTCTTAATTTTATTATGGAATTGCACTTTTGATTCATCAGAGATATATATATTTTATTTTTTTAATAAACACTTCTTTTGTCACAACCTTCTATTTTGTCACCTTTAACATTCAAGGGTAAAATCAAACAAAGTTTTTTGAACACTGAATTCCATCATGTTCAACTTGAGGGAAAAATTTTGATGGAAAAACATGTCTTCTTAAACTATGCTTTGATATCACATGAAACACATAATTGCAATTACATTATGTATGACCAAGTAGACATAAAAGGACTCTAAAAGTGGATCTTAGAATTTCCCATTTTTTATAAATAATTAGAAAGAGAACAGTACCTTAATTCATATAAAACTTGAAGCATTCGTAATATAAAAAATTAATAGATAATGATTTTTCTCCCTTGACCCCTTTCTCAAAACAGAAACAAAAAATTAATACCGTCTCCAAATGGATCTTAAAAAAACTGCAAATCAAGAAACGAAAGTCAAAAAACCTCAACAAATAGTGCAGTAAAACGTCCTCTGGAAATTATATTCCTAACATGCTTTGAGAATTTTGCAAATTAAGCATATCTCTCCATCCCCAAAATATCTCTATCTAGCACTACGAAAATCAGCGTGGTCGTTACAATACTGCCATTTCTCTTGTCCCATCTCCGGTACTCGCGTTGCTAAGCAATGGCAGAGTCCAACCTCTAGGTGAACTAGACTAGCAAGCAAAATTAACAAGGTCCTGCCTTCCATTGCTCTTGTAGAAGCTGATAAACACAACATAACGCACATAGGTCATCTATAATTTATTTTACCTCATGAATATTTTTGCACTTCATTTTTTGAACCATATATTCTGCAGATTAAACCTGTTCTTATTAAGGGCTTTGACCTTTTCGATGGTATTGCCCCCCTGATTATGGCTCCTCTCATATAAATTCAAGACATCACTTGCCTTCCTTCTTTGGCACTTTGATTTCGCAACTAGTCATGCAGGCAAATTTAGATGTTAAAATTGCCACATAAATTTACATGATATCATTTTATTATAACTTTCCCGGAGAAGAGATAAATTTCATGAGAAAAAATTGTGTTTTAACTCATTTTTCCATCCAAAAAGCTTTAAACGGTTTAATCTAGCAACACTTAGGGAACAATTTTGTAGCAACAAAACGTGGACTAATGATATCTCACTTGGTCCTACAAATATATGAAACTAAATATAAAAAAAATTGTTGTATTGCTCTCTTATTGCTCTCATATTGCTCTCTATGTGTTCTCATATAGATGTACTTCTAATTTAATTTCAAAAAGATAAGCTGTATAGCCTAAACATCATATACAAGATGTTATACAGTGATTGACCACGAAATGCTAGTTGATTGTCTACTGAATGCTAGTTTAAGCAATCCATAATGTGCTAAAGTACTGAAATTGGGATTTTTCTTAGCCATTGGAAAAGCAATCAGAGACTTCCGCCCGCATACAATTATCGTGTGGACAAAATTTAACGACTTGTTACGCTAGGTTTTGCTAGTCATCACCTTAGATGAGGTTGCCTTCCACAATGACTTTGTGTTTGGCCATGTAAGTTGACTTCATTAAATGAAGTTGTAAATTAAAAAAAGAAAAATTCTTTAAATAAAAGAATAGAAATTAAGACAAAATATGCTTATTTCATCCGAATATAGTTATCATAAAATTTATCTAAAATAAGGCTCCTAACAATATCATGTCACTAGAGGTTAGGATATCAAAGTCTGTTTCCGAACCCTTTTAACTAGGGAGGTTGAAAAGCTGAAAATTTTGGTTAACTGATAAAATCAAACTAAACTGAATGGGATCTTCGATGAACCAAATTAATTTGATAATTGGTTAACTGAACCGATTGAAAGACAAAAATTTTGGTTTGGGAAAGTTTTGCAATGCTAAAAGCCTGTAATTAATCGAACCTAACCGAATATTTATGAAAAAATTCCAGTTTAATATGGATTTGCAACATTTTGGATTGACACTCAATAAATCTTGCTCTTGTCTGAGATGTGGCTATAATGAATTGACACTTAGCTAATTGACAAAACATACATATTGATCTTGCATTTGTTTGAGATAATGGCTATAAACGGCTTACCTTGTTATGCTTAGTTACTTTCGTTTGTGATCTTGTTTGCTAAGTACGAGGAAAAACACATGAGGTATTATATTTTGCATGGATGTAAATAAATTGATGGATTATTATGTAATCATGAGCGGATCTAAAACAATTTTTCAAGGGGGTAAATTTATATATATAATTATAATAAAAAAGTTAATTTATGCAATGAAAACTAAAAGATTATATTAATTATTATATCTTATGAGTTTTAATATTTTAAAAATATCTATTTATTTTTCATATAATAAAATATATTTTATATAAATAAAAATTCAAGCATTAAGTCATTCATCTCTAATGTGTTGCACAATAGATTTTTTTATAATATTTATTGTAAGAAAAATATATATTTTTTTTTGCATAACTATTGTAACCAATAAAATTAAGGTTACACTTTTAGTTGTATAATGTATTTCTATTTTTTTTTAAATGTCCATTGGTAATAATTATTTTATTGAAAGATGAAATATTTCTTAGAAGACTATATAAAAATAAAAAAATTATTCAAATAATTTTGAAAGTAAATTAAATAAAGTTAAAAGCACAAGACTTCTACATTAAATAAAATTAACTTTTAAAAAATAAAATTATAAATATTGAAATTCAAAAAGATACATTCGCAATAGCACAACAAAGTAGTTCTCAATAGAACAGAGTTAAAAATAAAATTTCACTCTCTATATTTTAACATTTTTTAATTTTACTCAGGTTAATTCTATAACTGAAAAGTGTTCATATATGTTAACTTACAATTGTCTCTACCCACTTTATGCCACGTCAGAAATTTTTGACAGCTCTTCTGTCACATCAACAAATAATGTTGCTTATGTTTATTTGCTGATGTGGCAATTTTTTATTTTACTTTTTTCAAAACATCTCAATTTTGGTTTTTTTGACAAAAAAAAAAAAATTGCGTCGCCGGCTGCCGCCGCCGCCACCTTGACCCATTCTTGTCGGTCAACATGTGGTTGAAGCAACAGTTGACGGCGAACTTCAATTTTTGCTTGGGAACTCCGTGAAATCAGGGTCTGAGATGCGAATCAAGGTTACCTAATAATCTTACTGCCGCCGTTGCCGCCGCTTTCATGATGGTTGTTTGTCTTCATCTTCTTGTTCTAGTTATGTTTTTAAAACCCATGGCAGGCTAGTTTGGTGCGTCTCTATTGGACGACGTCGCCTCCGTTGGATTCTTTGCGATCTATCTTTGCATAAGAAAATGACCTGACTTGTATGGAGACGAGAGGGGTGAGGGCGGCGGCTCCGCGGCAGTGGCTGGTGAGGATCGACGGCTCCTGGCTTCAAATTTTTTTTTTTCTTTTTGCATTTTACAAAATAAAACTAGGATTGTTTAGAAGAAAAAACCAATAACAAAAATTATCACAGTAGCATCATTTGTTAATGTAATAGATAACTTATCAAAAACAGAAAAGTTTGGTATCGTTATATTGATATGGATGTTTGATATATTTATTGTGACGAATTTATTTATTTTATAATAAAATTGATAAAATATGATATAAGAAATTAATATTTTTTATTATAAAAATAATAAATATAACTATAAAAATAATTAAATTTGTTACAAAAAATATATTTTATATGTGTCTCATCTAGTTACTAATATATGGATACTAAATTAAGCCCTATCAAAAATATCTATGTGGCAACTGATATGACACAATGTAATAAAAAAAAAAAAGGTAAACTTCCAGAATCAAGTATTTACCTGAATGTTATTTTGTACAATGAGACTATTATTTTGTGTAATAAGACTGCTATTTTGTACAATAAAAAAAATTTATATTTTTCTTGTTGCACAAAATGAAACTCTTGTTATATAAAATAACAGACTTATTACATTCAGACAGATATTTGATTTTGGAAGTGTAACGACACAAAACAAAAAAAGACAAGTTGATGGAGATGAATACTTTTTACATATAAAACTAATATTGAATGCGAATTCTAAATATATATATATAATGATTAAAAATCAAAAGACGTTAAAAGATAGAGGTAGAATTTTTTTTTGAAAAAAAAAAAAAGAAACAAAGTTTTCCCAAGAGAACAAAATTAAAAAAAAAAAAAAAAGGGTAAAAGAGGGGAATGTGGGGCAAATGAGGCTTGAACCTTGGCGTGAGTAAGTGTATTCGAGGGTCGGGTTAGGTGGATTTGAGGGTAAATCTGTATCTAAACTGATATTGGTGGATTTGATAATTCTCTATTCGCATCCAATCCTTCATATAACTCAATCAATTCAACTCAATCCGTTATTGACAGATTAGATTAGATCGATTTTGACGAATTGTACTTAATAAAAAAATTATAATTTTCTTCAATTTATACACATAATCAATCATCAATGTTTTTACTTTACTAAATTTATTATCATAATGTATATATTATATTTATTTGTAATTTTAAATATACATAAAAATTGATCAAGATCTAATAAAAAATTATATTAAACTGATTTTACTTAGTAAAAAGTATTTTAAAATCAATTTATTGAGCAGTCAGTATATAATTCATAATATCAAATTATATATATATATATATAAGTGTTGGTGCGTAGGCGAGATTATTAGAAGCAAAAAAGACAGGACAAGATTTTTTTTTATTTTTTTCTTTTCTTTTGCTTTTGCCTGGTTGACCTATAAAGGATGGGGGCAAAATATTTTTTTAACCCATGAAGTAGGCATTTTCCGTCCACTTAGTTATATATATATATATATATATATATATATATATATATATATATATAGGTGGGTTGAATTAGATTGTGCAGATTGAATCCTCAATTTATATCCAATTCTCTTTTGATGAGTTATAAAATTTTAAAACTGTAATCAATTTAAAATTTAATAATTTTAACTAGTTCAAATTAATTTAAACTAAATTAATTAGATTGAGTCAAATTAATTAATTTTTGAACAACTTTAGGCGTGAGCAGGGAGGCAAAATAGCTACCATCATTAGGTCAACCAATTCTTTTTATCTACATTTTGACAAAAACCACTAATAAAAGAGAAAAGTTCATGGGGGCAAGTACTCCCCGGCCTTCCGTGGATCCGCTTCTATATGTAATATCATAAGTTATGATTTTAAAGTTTATTTCAATGACTAATAAAATATATAAATAATTTTTTTGATTTGATGAAAATTAAAAATT
Organism: Carallia pectinifolia; assembly: GCA_037832335.1. Lineage (NCBI taxonomy): Eukaryota > Viridiplantae > Streptophyta > Magnoliopsida > Malpighiales > Rhizophoraceae > Carallia > Carallia pectinifolia. Next base: position 17,312,692 of record CM075453.1, read on the forward strand.
TTATAATTTTGATTTTTTAGATTGAGTAATATTTCAGTTAACTGAAATTTAATTTACAGAATTTATTATTTAGAAATAATTTTTAATTTTAAATAGCCGAAATTTCAGTTATAAAAATTTAGTATAGATAATCAAATCATGAACACTCATATGTTTAATTGCGAGTGTTGTGCGTGGTCTTAATTTTATCTCATTTATTTTATTTTATTTTTTATTATAGGTAAAGACAAAAAATTAATAATAAAAAAATATAAAATGACTGAAATTTAAACTTAAATTAAGGTATTCTTAAAAAGTGTTTTGCCCAATTATAATAAAAATATACGGCGAAATCTTGACAACTTTCGTCCCCACTATAACAACTGAACCTTTTTCTCCCGCATATTGTTTTCCTTTTTGTGAAGTCAAAAGCAATTTTGCAGTGATTGGCCATTTGCTGCTTTTTTCTTATTTCTAGTTTATTGGTTCAAAGTGGATAATTACATCGCCATCGTCCACTCATCTAATTTTTCCTTTTCTACTAATGTCCATCAGGCCCGCACTCTTATTGAAGACCCGTGATAAACCAATCAATCAATATTAATATCAAAACGAAAGTGTTGTCGATTTAATTTGTATTATAAAACATATGGATGTACAAAAATAACGTTATCGCTGAAAGATTTTGCATAAGCACGGTTAAAAATGATATTTATTATATACTTAATGACTTTAATATTTATTATATTTTTTGTGATACCCTTTTCACCTCGCATAATTTTTGATATATTTTCTTTTTTGGCATTACACGTGAAATGCCAATTCTAAATTGCGGTAAGTGATGAATCATTTTAAAATCTTGCCGTCTTGTATTGTTGGCAATGTTGGTTCCTAATATAACTCAAGAAGAGGTGAATCAGGTTGAAATTGACAATGCCATACTCGATTCAGAGTAATACAATTTTAAGCAATCAAGCACAACGATAACAATAATGAATACAAATAAATACCACGCACATCAAAGTAAATAAAGAAAGCTTGAGAAAGAGAACGAACACAATGATTTATGGTAGTTTGACTTGATTGTGAGTTTATGTTCACTTCTTAATGTACTCTACTTAGGAGTTTATGTGAAAACACTGAGTTTCCGCAAAGTTTTTCACAAAAACATGAAGTTCTTATTCACACTACAGTACACTTGCTTTTTCACCTTTTTTTTTCACTTGAGCACTCTTGCCTTTTTAACAAATTAATCCGTCGAGGACGGATCTATCTGGAGCAAGGGGGCAATTTCTCTTACCCCAACCCCACCCCCCAAAAACCCCCCCACAACCCCAAAATTTTTAAGAAATGTATAGTTGTACGTAAATATCGACAATGGAATAGAGTTTAGCCTAGTGGAATATACTCTCTGGCCTCTTCCCCTCAACTTCTCAATGTCTCAGGTTTAACCCTTCAATGTGACGATTTCAACGCCCCTTTTTTTCTCCTATTTGCTTCAGTTTTTTTTTGTTTTTACTATTTCTTTTTTTTTTTTTAATAAACCTGCTTTTTATTTTCTTTCTTTTAAACCAAATTTTTAAAAATTTTCTTGACTTTCTATTTTTTTTAAGCGGCTGATTTTTTTTTTTAATTTCCTTCACATTATGTCTCTTTGTTTTCTTTTCTTTTTTTTTGTTTTGTTTGAAGAAATCAGTTCTTTTCTTTTTATTTCCTTGACAAATAATTCATATTCCAAAAAAAAAAAAAAAAAATCGAAACTAGTCAATCTGGCTCTGAACTCATGCCTATGACTTCGGTTGGATTGACTAGAATAAGAATGTCACAATTAAAAAGAAATAAATCCATTTGTAATATATTTGCTAAAATTATTTTTATTTATTTTTAATATTATTTCAATAAGTTTTTTCTATGCTCATATTAGCACTGTTTTTCAAAATACTTCATCTTTTAATAAAGCAAACTATTAGTAATTATTGTTATAAAATGAACAACCATATTTAAAAACGTATTGTATATTCAAACATGTATTTGTTTAGAAAATTAACTTCTATTTACTAGTCATAACTGTTATGGTAAATAAATTTTTTTATAACGGAACATCATAAATAATCTATGACATAATCACATAAAGAGATAAATGATTAAGTAATTGAATGATTACTTTAGAAAAAAATGATTTGATTGTATAAAAAAATAAAAAAAATCAAAACATTAGTGCTCATAGGATATAACTCTAATGTTTATTATTCTAAATAATTTTTCTAATACATATTAGTTTTTATCAATTTAATTGTATATGTAAAGTTTGTCCCCCTAAAATTTTTTTCTGAATCTGTTACTATTCACCAACGCACTCTTACTCTCGCTTTTTCTCAGTTAAACCTCTTACCCCTAAAATTTCTCTTTTGTTCATGGTATCTAATCGATTTACATACCCAAATATATGGACTTGCAAAATGTTGTTAATCATTGTAATTGAGATCTCCTTCCGTCTTGATAATCAATTACAATTTGGAACAAAACTGGAAACCAAAGAGAAGACTATTGGCTGCTAAGGAGAATATCAATTCACCTAAAATTGAAGAAAGGAAAACTAATTTTAAATCACAATCTTATTTAAAAAAAAAAATTACTCACAAACAATGACGGGCTGAACACACACTCTTCTTATTTGTTGAATATATTTACCTTGTCTGGAGTTTGCACATTAATTTTGACAATGCTTTGTCTTCTCTTACCCCTAATTTTATGTCAACCCATATGTTATCTGGCCTTCACCTATAAATATCATATTGGAAGAACATAATATCCATCAAGATTTAGAATGGAAGAAAATGAGCAAATAAATTTTAAGTAACATAATATATGTGTGTGTGTGTGTGTGTGTGTGTGTGTCGATATTTTCTAAGTAAAATTTTCAACAACAACAATTAAAGAAATCAAAGACGCGTATTGTGGTAAATAAAACTAATCTACTCTATTTACATACACGACTGTATAGACTTTCAAAATTCTGTTAATCATTGTACTCGAGATCCCCTTCCATTTTGAGAATCAATTATAATACGGAACAAAACTCGAAACCTTGTATGTGAAGCATCAATTAAACATAAGGGTAGGTCTGATAGGCCGATCAAAACTCTCGACTAAAAACGTATTTCTTCTACTTCTGTGGATAATTGCTCCCCTGAATTCAGTTGCCAACTCTAAACTCTAGAGTAAAATCTGACTTCTTCATTTCATGTTAGTTACCTGCTCTAAACTCTTGGAGGAGATTTTTTCTTTTTTTTGTTTTTAATTCATCTCCTCTATTATAACATATGATCCAGTCCATCGATCTAAATTTCTTGCTAACTTTGAGAACCAACGGTTATTTACATATTTTGCTCTGAGATCGTCCCTGATCTCATTTAAATAACACTTTGGCGAATAACTTTGTTGTATGGTAATATTGTTGGTGGATGGTGCATTTGGACTCAATGATACTCACTTGCACGCTTGGTTTCCTTCTTTTATTTCTTGATTACACATGTTGCTAAGGTCACAATCCACTAAGAATTGCGCATACATTAAAAGTAGTTTGAGGATTTGAAACAACCAATGTACAAAAATTTATTGATTGATTTAGCATGTACATCCTCCTTACCCCCTCTAGTCCATTGCTTAGCACTTTCGCCTGTCCATTGGTCATAGGCTGGAAATTTATTTTCCTAGTAGTGGCTGACTACTAAATATTTCTTAAACACCATTACACCCATAGGAAAAATTTGGCGGAAGACAGATGAAAGTCTATATTACACGATTATGATAGTCAGTTTTACATTTATAATCCTCATTGTTAATTACGATCATATGTTTCTATATTCAAAACATGCAACTAGCAGACATAATAGTCTAACGTGCGAGCTCACAGGTATTTTATGTCATGTAGCATTTCCGATTATGAATGCGTTTGATATAGTCGCCATCAAATGCTTACCTAGGACTATAATTGGAGGTTCATTGTTGCCAAATTTGCAACCAGTTGACATGCCGTTGGGCCATCAATTCCTATCGATTTGGAATTCTCTATCAAAAGATGAATGTCCACATCGATGCCTAATTCTAGTCGTGCAAAGCTCTTTGTGTTATTTGTTAGGCTATGTTTCCCTAGTGATTCTCACCCATCTTTTCCCAAAATAAATGGGCATTAAGAGATTGATATGGAGAAACTAGCACTAAAAACAATGATTAGTTATATCTTGCTTGGTTTGCCAATCAAGTTTTGGAATATGATAGAGTTCCTTTTTATTTAAGTTTTGGTAATTTTGAAGATGGTTATTACTTAAAGTGATTGATGAAGATTGTTCCAAGCATAAGAACCACAAGCCACTTGGATCGTGGTCCCACCAATATTACATTTTCCCACTTTGCTAATTGCTAATGACGTCAAATACAAAGGCACATACTAGAAATTGGCCGCTTGGAAAACCCACAATGTTTTACTCATCATCATTATCGTCTTTGAACGTGACTTATACATAGTAACTGATGTAAGCATGTCAACTTCAAAGTTAAAACTGTAAGAACCAGTCAATTAATAAGTCTAAGTGGGCTTACGTAGAAACATTGTTAGAAACTAAAGCAAAGTCTGCCAATTAACCCGAATAGAAAAACAGCATAGAGATTAAAGTTCGTTTCTAAAGAAGTCATGCAAAACGCACCATTTTTACCTCAACAATATAGTACTAGACCATGTTGTCCAATATTTGCTTTTGTCTATTAAAAAAAAAAAAATCCTTGGACCTTAGGATGCTCTACGTATATCGTACATGTATTGATAATAATTATGAATTACTTCTCGTAGGAACTCAAATTAAGATCCTGCAATCTTAAAAATAATCAATGTAAACATATTAACTCATCATTTTCTCCATCCTAATTTGCAGGCGAGTACCACAGTCTTAACATTTTTATGAAAAATCGACGAATATTAGGCTACATCGTAATTGTTTTAACGAGGAAAAATAGTAGAGATTCCAGGAATTAAAGTGGGGCAGTAGAAAATAGGTATTAAAAATTATTTTATCAATAAACAGTAACTTATATAGTTAAATAATATTATTTTAATATATATAGTACTTTCCAGTTGAAAAAAAACAGAAAGAGTAAAATGTAAAATATATAATTTGTTACGAGCAAAAAGAAATTTTAATAGAGGTAATAAAACTTCTTCATATTACTTTTTCCGGTGGGGGCAATTGAAGTAGGACAAAATATAAATTTGAGAAAGAGTAATAAGCTAAAACTAGTATAAACTATATCTATAACTAGTATAAACTATAAATTGCTCACCCTCAAACAAATGTGGATCCGCTGTTGAGGAAAAGAATAGGGAAATGTAGATGTATGTCATTCGAAAAGCTGCTTGACCATCCAAACAGTATAAGAGCTATAGTGAGGAACAGTTCACGCCACGGACTCATGCCTAATGTGTAAAAATCTAATTGCCACTTAAGGGCCTCTCTAGACCTGCTGCTGTACTGTTAATTGCAAATAGCTGTCAATCCATGCTTTTACTTTAAAAGAGAAATATGGACCGATAGTAGCTTCCTACTATAGTTAGCTATTACGTTTGAACGTGCAAGCAAAGCGGTTTTTATAGGGGAAGGCAATCATGATCTTTGCCAGAAGACTACTGTCTTATGCTTGTTGGTTATTGGTTTTTTGCAAGAGCAGATTTTAAGATAGGATGGAAGCTTGATAGAATGATATATTTAACGGATGGTGGCTGAGTATAGGTGTTAAAATAGGTTATTAAGTTAGATTTAAGTTGGGTCACTTTGGATTCAGGTCATTTCAAGTCGGGTTATTTATGGATCAAGTTATCTTCAAGTCATTTTAGGTTGGATTGCTTCAGGTTCGGGTCGACTCACGGATTAGCCATGTCATAAAAAATGATGGCATGACATTTTTTATTAAAAATTTTAAAAATTCAAAAAATTTCAAAAATGTTGCTAAAATTTCTTAAAAATCAAAGAAAATTATATGATCAAAAAATAATTGAAAAAGTTTCTTTTAAAACATTCTAAAAGGTTAAAATACAATTTAAACTGTATAAAAAATCTCAAAATATTCTAAAAAAATTTATAATTAAAATTTATATTGAAAATAGTAGAATCTATACTTTTTATAATATAAAATATGCTAAATTTTTTTATTTTACTTGTTTGTTCCCTTAAAAAAAAAAAATTCGGGTCAGACGGGTCAGGTTTCAGGTCATTTCGGGTTCGGGTCATTTCTGGTTAGGTCATTCTTTAAGTCAGGTTCGGGTCGTATTTTTTTGGACGGGTCTAAATCAATCCATCGAGTTAAGCTAGATTTTGACACCTCTATAGTTGGGTGTCCCTTGTAGTTTGGGATCCTATGAATAAAACATATATTGCTGTTCAAAAGAAAAAAGTTAGCCATTACCTTGAAGCAATTGTTTTTGAAAAATAAAAAACGTTAAATTTTGCTAACTGGAAAATGGGTTTGCAACTTGTTGCAAAGGATCTTGTTGATGGTAGAAAAATACGTCTGTCGTCTTGGAGGATATATAATTTTTTAGTCCTATTTTTACATTTTTTTCATATAAGTTCTAAACATTTTTAACAATTCATTTGATATCTAAACTTTTTGATTTTTTACCAAATCAATACTTTTATTTATAAAAAGTGGTCAATCTATTAATAAATGAGTTTAAATTAATAAAAATTATTAAAAAAAGGTCAAATAAATGAATTAGATATTTTTTTATCAATAAATATGCATATAAAATATTTTTTAATCAATAAATATACAAATTAAATATGCAAAGTGCATGCTTTTTGATAGAAAAAATTTTCAATTAGTGTATTTAACATTTTTTCAAATAATTTTTGTAAGGTCAAAATTATTTTTTTAATATATTGATCACTTTTCGTTAACAAATGTGCTAATTTAATATGAAATTAAAAGGTTTAGAACTCAAATGAAATCCCAAAAAGGTTTATGACTTATATGTAAAAAATTATAAAAGTTTAGGACTTATAAAATGGATATCCGGTGACATCTTGGTCGAGATAGTTTTTTATTTTGTCAGATGTTTATTGTAGTATCTTCGAGATAGTTTTTTATTTTGTCAGATGTTTATTTTAGCATCTTGAGTATGAAATATATAAAATAGATTACAAATTACTAATTATTATTTATTTTTATAAGTGTGTTGCATATTTTTGGCATTTTAATCATAAAAAATTTGCCTCTTTAATTATAAAAAAGAAAATAAGCATGATTTTTCTTCTTTACTTATATTTCGTTTAAATCCTTGTTTCTTATCTCTTTTTAGGGTTGGGCTTCTTCTCTTCTTCTTTCCCCTCTCTTTTTTCTTCTTTTTCTCCCCTCATTTTTGCTTTTCTCTCTTCCTTCTCGGTTTTTCCCGACCCCCTATCGCTTTTATATAAATTCCATGTAGTATAAATTTGACACCTCATTACTAAGTATGATTAATGGTTGATTAGCCTATCATTAATCTTGATTAGGGCTAATTAATTATACGTATTTAATTTTAATCATGCTCACTTAAAGTTAATCATGCTTGGACCTAAATCATGCTTAACTAGGGCTAATCTTGACTTAAGTATGATTAGAGTTAACTAATCATGGTATAAGACTAATTAATCATGATTAGTACTAATTAATCATGCTTATGGCTAATCACGCTCAAGGCTAATTGATAATGCTTTTGAACGTAATTAATCATGATTAGAATTAAGGTTTTTAGAACCGAACTGATCATTGAACAACAAAGATCGATGGTTCAAGATTTAACTAGTTTAATCAGTTTAATTATGTTGAGTCAGTATATAATATTAAATAAATAAAAAATTAAATATCGATATACATTATATATAAAATATTAATATATAAAATGTAATATTATATAAGAATGATACTAAATAATTTAGGTAAATTATATTTTAAGAACTATATTTATATAAGATATTAATGTTAATATATGTTAAAAATATTCTAATTCATATATTTAATTGAATAAAATTTATAATTTAATGTATGATAAAACTAAAAAAATAACTAAGTTAATATAAATATATGTAAATAATTTATGATAAAATTTTTAAATACAACATATATTGTAATTTATGTATTTTTATTCCCATTAATTCAAATTTTCAATAAATAATTTAATACAAGAAAACTAAATAATAATTTTTTTAACAAAAGGAAAGATAAGTGAGATATAAAATGGCAAGTGTTAAAATCAAATAAGAAAGCAAATGATCGAGTTTGTTCTCATACGATTTAGTGATATAATAAATAAAAAAAGGACTTCAACAACCACAAATTGGTCTAGTGGTGTGAGGTTGAGACTTCAATTATACCCAACATCCGAAGAAGAAGAATTCTCTGCTGAGGTGTTGCCAAGAATTGATGCCTGCGCTGCAAGCTTAGAATTGGTCCCCCCTAGTTGGTTATCCTGAGTCAACGACAATGATAAGAAGTCTTGAGTTAGGAGCCTTACTTCGCACAGTGCGCTACCCCACAATTCATAATGCACTTCGAGTAAGGTTATGCCATGATCTTTCTTTGGCTATTTACAAGAGGTTGGTGACTCTGAACACATGTGTGCTTAAGTGGGTGGACTGCATGTGACGTTTGGTTGCTGAGTGCGACCTCCTTCATGCACAGAAGGAAGAAATAGAGGGGATCATCGTTTCATTAAGGAGCGAACTAGGCACTGTAAGGGGTCCATCAGGGGAGACTTCTCAGGTTGCAACTCGGGTTGAAGATGTGGCTTAGATGGAGGATTTTCATGCCGAAATTGCTCTTCTGATAGAAGGGGCTAGCACAGAATCCTTCATGTTAGAGCTATGGGATGAGCTTACCAAGGCCAAATCTAATTTGGAATCTCAGGAAAAATAGGTCCCAGACGTACAATATGAGTAAGCTAACACAAGATCTATTTTTGAGTCTCGAGACAAAGAGTTAGCAAGCCTTCAGAGTGAGTTATATAAAGTAAGATATGACAAGGAGATTGAGAGTTCGCAATATAATGGATTGCGAGCATGGATACAAAGAGGGTGTTTACGATTCCTCTCACTTGTGTTCACACTCTGACTGCTCTTTCCTATCTTTCAATAAGAAGGAGTAGTCGAAGTTATTTGCCTTGTCTACTTGTCCTTCATAATAGCTTTCTTTTTAGGCCTTGTAATGAACTTTTATTATAATAAAACTTGTGTTATTGTTTCTTTCTCCTAAATTTTCTCCCTTTAGTTGCCTTCTTCTTTTTGTTTGAAACTGCATACTTTCCCTAGCTGTGATCCTTTAATGGGCATTGAGAGACAACGTTTGTGTGAAATTGTGATCTTAAGATCGTGAGCTAGTGGCTTTTGCCAGTGTAGGCCTGTTTTTCAAAGTAAAAATTCGAAGCGACTCTCTTTTGAAAATTTGTACTTGGATCTTGCAAGGTGTGACATTATTATTTCAGAAGAAACTGCTTCTAAAATTATGGCTCTGTATATGAAGAGACAGGGTGGTTATCCTACAGGAGGCTTATAATGGGTTACGATTTACATTTTTTTCCCTTTACTAGTTATTCTCATTTCTTTCAAATTTTTGACTTTAAGAATTTCCTCCTACAAATTTTTAGAGCACTCGTTAGTCTGAAAAGATGTCTGGGAGTTCAAAACATGCACCAAGGGGCAAGTCCCTCATTCTTCAAGAAATCCTCAAGAATAGGACATCCCTAGGGGGCGTGGAGTTTCCTCTCGCAGTTCGCTGGCTAGCAGTTTTTTACGTCCTTCCCGCATCGTGTATTGTGGTCATGCCAATTGCGCGGTAAGCCAAATTCCCTCTAAGTTGGACAGTGGGTCTATTGTTTTCGAATTTAGGCAGAGATTATGCATCCCCTAAATGTATACCCTAATTGTTCCATCCTTTTCATTGTAGGCTTACTGCACTCTGGAGGGTTATGTGACCTTTTATGTGGAATAATTTTATGCTAGATTGTGCCTTCCAATTCTTTGAGGATCCAAGAGTTTTTTGAGGTTTTTGGGATTACTCCCTATCAACTAGTTCTTCAAGGCTGGAGATGGTTGGTAGGTTTGACAACTTTTGGGATGCGTGTAGCGTTAAGGTTGAATGGGAAAGCTGTTAGTTATTATTTTCTAGTACAAGTGACCCTTACTGGTTTAAGGACAGGCCTTTTTGACGTAACCTTTGGTAGCGAGTTCGTGTCGAACCTTAGAGTGTGGGAAGGAAGGGATCCTATGCCATTACCCTTTAATCTGAGGAACTATTGCTTTGCTCATATCTTGAAATTTTCCAAAGTTTGGAATCTTCTTGTCTTTTTTGGGCAAAATCACTTACCTACACTTGGGACTAGTGACAAAGTATGAATGGACTACATTCCAAAGTTGGAGCTATATAGAGATATTCCTTACTTCAAGGGGTTGTCTTAGACGTTCTTCAATTTTGTTATTGAGGAAGATCTGATTGATTGTGGAGTGATTGCTCTAACAGGGGAAAGTGGGCCTCAGCTGCCCACAACCTTTTAGTCGAGAGAGAGTGTTTGGCCTTCTTGGACTTGACGCGCATTTTATTGATCTGAGTAAGGGGTGACATGCCAATTCTCCTAGTCCCGAAGATCTAGGAGGCCTTGAGCCCAAGCTTGATTCTGATTTAGGTGGGTTGATTTTAACAATTATGTTGTCATGCTATAATTATTAGGTGATGACATTCGAGTTTCATTTTTCCCTTAATGCTTTTATGAAGGAGTTATATGTATAGGTACTTCACGTATCAACACTGTGGGGGCTGGCTTGTGCTGCCACCAAGCTTTCTCTTTGGATGCTATCACTAGCCAGCCCTTTACTAGACAATTTCCTTATGTTACTCTTGCAAGAGATACTGAAGTCCTCGATCCAATTGATAGTGAGATAGAGAAATTGGGTATTGATGATGTCCAAACCGTTGCAAATTAGTTGGGCTACAATTTTCCTAAGGTTCCCGAGAATATTTTGTTGAGTCCTTATCCTCATACTCCAGTTCGGCCGCCCATGATGTTAGTACCTCTAGTTCTCATACTTTCATAGTCATGAGAGAAGTCGATCCAAGTGGAGCTGCTCTCCTTGGCATTAACATGCCATCTCGAAGTGGGATCAGTGTGGTGTCTTTGCAGGCACCATCAATCATTGTGGCCCTTAGCCAATCCCATGACTTTCTACCTCAAGCTCTTTCAATAGTGTTGCCTAGGAACTCCACCTATACCAAAAGAGGTTGGCTTCGAGTTTGAGGGTGGTGCAAGGAAGAGGTCTCATTTGTTACTGGCCTCATTCTCCTCTAACCCAACATGGAGTCATTCAGGGGAGAGAGGTTCCACAATTCCTGGTTCTACCTTTCCTGAAGGTTTGAAGTTCCTTCTATTGACCAGCTCATTGATCAGGCGAGGCAAGTGAACTTTGCTGGTCCTCACAAAATGATTACAAGGATGGAAAATATAAGGAAGATTGCTGTTGCCCTTGAGTGCTAGGTGTTTGCATACCTTCAGTCCATTGCTCTAGTTTATGCATAGATTGAACATTTGCATAGGGATAGAGGTAACTTCAGGCATGTTATTAGAGGCTTGGAAAAGAAGTTAGACGAAGTTAGCTAGTGTCACCAGCAGTCTGTGAGTGAGCTATCTGCTGCCTAAGATAGAAAACTATGGTTGGAGTTCCAAGTTTATGAGTTGGGGAAGACTCTTGGGGATAAGCGTCAATATCATGTGACCTTTAAACATTTTGTGACTCAAGAGCAATCCAAGCTAGTTGCAGAGATCAACATGTCCCAAGAAAAGCTCAAGCAGCTACCGTTAGAATAGGAGGGCCAAGGACTAGATCTAGTTTCTGCCAATTTGGGTTTTTTTGAGTGCTTAAATGAAGCTCGCAAGCTTGCTAAAAGTCTAGGTATGAGCTCGGATTTGAGCTCTTTGAGTTGGCCCTTCCTAGAATCTGCTTTTGAGTTCAATTCTGCCCCAAATGTGGTGCTGAGCTCTTTAACAGCAATTGGAACTCATCCTCCGACTTAAAGAGCTCAACAGGTGCTCCAATGACATGTAATAATACATGTACGAAGACCTGTATTTTTACCATGTTTTTATTCAGCTTTTTTGGAGAAGTGTCGAGGCATTATGTGTGTCATGTTTTACCCTTGTTATAAGCAATTGACTAACCTAATTTCCCTTTACTATTTTTCTTCTAGTGCTGCATTGTTCGTGCTTTTCTTCTTTCCTTAGAATTTTTGTCTATGATTATTTGTTGATATAGGCTTGGTTTGGGGGCCCACTTGCCAAATTAGTCTAACTTAGAGCTCAGTCAAGGCTTTGCTCAAATTTATGGAGGGAAGTGTTGAGGATGCAACAACAACAATTCTAACACTCCTCCTTGGTGATGTTGCATTGAAACTCCTCCTTGATGTTTGAACCATAAGATTGATTTGATGTTCATGAGTTTTGCTCTTCCTAAATTGAAAGATGGGAGCTGAAAAAGACTTTGTTTGTTGTTAATGTTGATGACATGATCTTCCCTGGATTTTCTTTGCAGTGGGAATGCATTTGTTGTTGTTTTGAGTTTATTTTTTAACCTCTTGAACTCATGATATAGGGTAATGATGAGTTTTGATCAAAAGTTTTTGATGAGTGTTGCATGTGCAACAAGAAATTTCTGAGTTTTGATTTGAGTTTTTGTCATTTTGAGGAAGCTTGAAAGTTTTTGGTTTCCAACTAGTTTTGATGATGTTTTTTGAGATTTTTTTTTTGTTTTGAGAAAAGAGATATTTTTTGAGGATGAAAAATGGAGCTGAGGTTTTGAGAGAGGCATACAATAGTTGCCACAGAGAATGAAATGAACAAATATGAAGAGTTGCTGAAGGACATGATAGCAGCAAGATGATGATTGATTTTAAGGAAACATTGTTGACTTTTTTGAATGATCACAGGTCCCTCAAGATCATTAATGCTCTGATACCATATTAAGGTTTTTAGGCATGTTTAGAAGATGAACTTCTTAGTTGTAGCAAGCTAAAGAACCAAAAATCAAAAGAAAAAAGTTGCAGAAAAGTGCAGCAAGGATATGCTCTGCATAAAATAAGAAAATGTAGTAGAAAGATGCAAAGGAACATGCTTCAATGCAGCAAGGAGAAGAGAATTAGAAATGACATCTCTTTCTACTTTTCATTAATCACAAAACCTCTTTATATAGAGGTGTTCGAACATATAAATTTAAACAAAAACTAGTTGTTCAACTAACTAGTATAGTTGACAGATTTTTTGCAAATTCAAATTAAAACTTAAACTTCAAATTTCTGAAGCGAAGTGTTGAGGATGCAGCAGCAACAATTCTAACAGTGTTCTCACCACTGTCGATCCAAACGGTGTTGGCCTTCATTGATGCCAGATGAGGGTCTCATCCTTGACCAGCTGCTTTCTTTTCTTAAGTTCAAATCCAATGACCAGCTCTCACCCCCTTCTCTTTTGACATCGTTCCCGTAGTTGTCGCTGATGGAAGCGCCACTGATGGCCCGATCTTATTGTTGACCAATGACGTTTGGGCGGACAAGTTTCTGTTTCTCAAGTCTTCTTTTAAAGTGGTTGTGTTTTCTTTAAAGAAAAAAGAGCTTCATTACATTTCTAGACAAAAAATTACCTGAAATGCTGCCCGAATGCAACTGTCTGTATTTAGTTTGCAATCATCTGAATTTCAAGTGCAACTAAAACGAAGAAGAAAAAATTACTGTCATTTTTTTGCATATAAAATCTAGCTGATTGCACATCAAATACAAATAATTGCATTCGGGCAGCGTTTCGGCTTTTTTTTTTTTTTCAGGTAATGTAACTTTTTCCAAGAAAAGAAATGATAGGTTGTCTTCACGTGCCCCATCAACAGCAATTTTCTAATGCGGCCTGACATTTTAGCACCCATATCTGAGATGTCATTTGACGTGTCACCACGTGGCACCAGGTAATAGAAAAAGTAAGAAATGGGGCAAATTATGCTGATGGAATAAACCATATAGATTGATTTTAACAAAAAAAACTTACTATGGATACGGATAATCAAAATAAAAAATATTTTGGGTGAAATAGGGCTTTTTGCCTAAAATTTAATTTGTTATGCATTGAAAATAATGAGCTCACATTACATATCTTAATATATATATATATATATATATATATATATATATATATCGTCTCATCAATGAGCAATATCTTAACACTAATTGCATTGTTCTTATTCTTTTTTTAATAGATTTCCTAGCGAATGAAACAAGCTTTAAAATTCACGCTCTTGACATTAATGTTGAGATTCTTGTTTAGTTGATATTCCATTTTCTGCGTAGTAAAAAAAAAAAAAAAAAAGAGCACTTTAATCTTCATTTTTGTATTGGATAAGCATGGAAAATAATTGAAAAAAAAAGAATATCTTACCTTTAACTTTTAGTATGACTTACACAATTTAGTTAAACAAAACTTGCGATGACTTCTTGAAGCAAGAAGCACGCTCTAGTGTCAATAATGACAAAAGCATAATTTTGTAAAGTATAAAATATGAGACTAACTTATATTGAAATAAGATTATAACTATTCTTTTTATTATTATTCATTATCGTTAATAACAGTTGTTCTTAATTTCAATGAATTTTCAGTTTTGTTTTTATCTTATGCTACTAATTGCACGGATGCAAGAGGCAAACCTTTTCTGGTATGATGTTTAAGTAGGCTGGGGTTTTTACACTTTACACCTAGTATTTTAACAATTACATAAAATAACCTTTAGTATAAATGCAGTATCAAAATACAACACGATGTAAGTTGCCGTTAGTTAAAGTTCAATATAATTACAAAAGTGCCATTAAAAGTGTTTCAATATCTCCAAAATACCCCAAGCAACTTTAGAAATACCAAATGAACGTTGGGGACATCCAAAATAACATGAAAGACACCCAAAACATCTGTTAAATATATGAAAAGCATCCAAACTACACAAACGTTTCCAGCAGCCAAAAGTTTCTAGCAACCAAAATCCAAACTCTCTTCTTCCAATCACTAAATGCATAACGATTACACACACCACAAAATGCAAAATTTACATTGGAGCAACTGATACAAGAGAGGAGCATGATAACCTATTTATAAAACAAAATGTAACATACTCTACAAAATCTGACTCAAGATAACAAAAGAGAAAGAGCTACTCACCAATATCACATCATAGACCTTGTATTCGAACACAACCAGTCTCCCTCCTATTGCCATGCTTTTGCTGAAGCATCACCCCAGCCTCTACCTTTTCTACCACCACCATTCACATCCCTATTATTCTCCTCTAGACTATCACCGTTAAGATTTGGTTGACTGGCAACAGCTTGGGCAGCATGGGTACCTGGTTAGAATTCATACCTGTGTCCCCCTCACAAGTTTAGTTCACTTTACTTCTGTTTCTTGCTTCCTTGTTAATTTCAAGTCAACAGTTGCCTTGCCTCCATTACACTTTCTTTTTTTTTCCTTTTCTTTGGGATAATTGCCTCCATTACACTCTAAAATGTTATACTTTTGGAATTTTTTTGTTTATCATTAATTTTTTATGTCATTTGAATATTATTTTTTTAAAAAGAAGCCAGTTCATGTAGAAAGTGAAATAAAGAGAAGTTTTTTCGAAGCTTTTGCTTATATACATACGCACACACACTAACATTCAGCCCACACTTTGCACAAGTTACATATTTCCTTTTTACATAATTTTAAATGATTTATTTTTTTAATTAATGCCAATTTTATTTTTTATCATCACAAAGTAATCTAACTATTTTTAATTTTGTTGATCCAAACAAACCTTTTCGCCTTGAGAAATCAATGATTTGTTGTTTGTAATGTCCATTACTATATAGTTTGACTATTAACATAGATTTTTAATTGAATAACTTTTTTTTCTATAATTGAGGCTATTAATATCTTAGTTTTGTGTGTACTTTCTTTTTGTTAACTTGTTTATTTTGATCATAAGTATGTTATTTTTCTTTCGGCCATTAATCATTAGTATAGATGAGGAAATTGATGATATTATAAAAATTAAGAGAATTAATAACTTGTGATTAGTTATTTCCTTCCTGTCCAGTTCGACCATTAGCATAGTTTTCTTTTTCTTTTCATTTTTTTTTCCTAGTTTGATCATAGTATTTTATTTTATTTTTGTTGTTGGTAATATATGTTATGAAAATTTATTTGTCTTCTAATGTCCACCTTGATTTTAACACGCTTAATTTTTCAAATGATAGAATAAACTATGAATTTGGACATCAATTATTACCTAAATTATGTGTATTATTTTAAATCAATAACCATGTCATTTATCATTATATATACAATATTATATTTGAGAAGCTGAGAAAAATTTTTCCCTTAGCTTCCCTTTATTTCAAGATTTTCTTTAAATGTCATTAACTTTCTTATATGTGATTGTTTGATAGTCTAGAGATAAGCAAGATACTGAGTTATTGACGACCCAATTTTGAGAAAGACAATTACAAAATGGTTTATGATTATCCCTTTTCAGTAACTTCCTAATACTATATTTAAGAAGTTGAGAGTTCCCTTTTTTAAAGTTTTCCTATAAATATCACTAACTTCCTAATATGTAATATTCTTTCAAGCTTTTTAGCAACTAATTGAGGGAAAAAAAAAATCAACGTAGAGTATGGAGTTGAAAGTGTGGTCATAGTGGTTTAGTCTATATCTTTAAAGAAAAACTCATAAAACTAAGCAATTTTGATTCATGCACATAAAAATTTAAATAATTAAGAAAAGCTTAATACGAAAGCTTAAATTTAAAAAAAAAAGTGAAAACAAATTTATTTTAATAAAAATACACATAATTTAGATATTGAACTCATGGTTAAATTCATAGTCTATTATATGATTTGAAAAATTGGATGTATTAAAATTAAGGTGGACTCAAAAAGATAAACCAATTTTCATAACTTATATTGCGAAAAATAAGATACTAATAGTCAAACTAGAAAAACTAATGAAAGGAAAGTAAATAAGAACATAAAACATCAATAGCCTCAAATTATAAGAAAGAAAGTAACAGAAGAAAGATCTAAGTTAATGGTCAAACTCGACATTAATAGAAATAACCAATAACAAAATATTAATTCCCCAAATTATGTAATATCTAATTTCCTCATTTGAGATGATTGATGCCCGGAAGAAAAATAGATTCTGATGGTAAAACTAGAAAAAATAACTGAAAGAAAATAAATAACAAAATATGAGTTTGACAGCTCCAATTATGAGAAAGAAAGTTAAATTGTATATTAATGTCATAACAAATAACAATTCATTTACCCCACAAAGAAAGAGTTTTTTTGGATTAAAAAGAATGAAAATAACAAAAAAAAAAAAACTTGTGATCATTTAAAATAAGAAAAAGGCATTAGTTAAACGATATAAATCAATCAAAATTCTTTGAAAGGAAATTTTTAATTCTTGCAAAGTGCAAGCTAAATTTTTTTTTTTTTATTAAGATGCCCATTGAATCATGAGCTATATAATGGGGTAACTCTCCCCTCCCATAAACCCTCTATTTTCATCTTAGGATTTGAACTTAATACCTCTAAAATAAAAGTTTTAAGTTTTAACCGCTAAAGTGTCTTATGAGAGATGGGCTAAATTCTAGTTAGATAAGAAAACTATTGCCAAAAATCTCTCTTATAATATGTAATTAAAGAGAAGTTACAAATAAGAAAAACTTGAGATAATATTGGCAACTATAACAGTAAAGATAACAATTGCTGAAACCACCAAGACTACATAAAAATGGTGATTAGTTTTAATTTCAAATGAAAGAGCTATGACTCTATATTATTTTTGGAACTAAAAATAAAGGAATTTGTTTTTGCATAAAAACCTTTTTTGAGAAGAAGGTTTAGTCATTCCAATTAACTTTACAAATAAATCAACACCCACGAAATTGAAGGGTTGTTTGGTTCTTAGTCTAGAATTAGAATTGAATTAGAATTGAAATTGAGTCGAATGAAAAACGGAATGACAAATTTATAAAATGTTTGATTTATTCTGGAATTGAAATCAAATTTTTTTTTAGCGATTTGGATTAATTTGAAATTAAAATCACTTATTTTAAATGTTTGTTTCATGCAAAAGAAATAATAAAATGTGAGAAATTATTTAAGAACAAGAAATTCTAATAAACTAAAAATAACAATTCATAGTACCAACAGCCCCTAATTTAGTATGTCTTCCACTGATTATAACTCAAAAAATCCATCCCATTCCTTTGGTTACGGGACAATGAACTCATAAGAAGACTATAGCAACAACTAAAAAACAAAAAGAAGTGTGGGATTGTTGTTTTCAACATATATTAAGAGAGAGATATTTTTGTGTAGATTTTATGAACAATTTAGAATGCAACGGCAAGAGCTCTCTTACAATGTAGAAGCAGCAACCATTAGGCATTGGACGTTTACTTTGAGTTGATTTAGTGGGGTGGCTACTCAAGACATTGATAATTTGCAATGTTGAGATAACTTACACATATTTTTTGTTTTTTCTCCTTATGCACAAAAAAAAAAAAAAAAACAAAACAAAAGCAAAAAGACAAGAAGACTATGGCCAAGTAGGTGGCGAGCAGATGTTGGTGTTGTTTGGATCTAGGTATTGGGTTCAAGGTGTGCCGTTCTGATATGCTTTAAGAAAACAAGAAAAAGAAGATGAAGAAGACCAAAGCAAGAAAAAGAACCAGAGCAAGAAAGAGAGAAAACAATTGAAGAGACTGATCTACTCCATTAAAAAAAAAAAAAAGAGATCAAGAAAAAAGGATTAAGAAGCAGCGTATTAGAGTTATAAAAAAGAAACTACCAGGCTGACCTATGTTGCTTTGATTCCGCACGGGAATGGGAAATTGATTAACTCCCCCAACTAGGGAATCATTGATTCCCAAACATGGGATAATGTGATTCCTATTTTTAAGGGCAATTGAATCACATTATCCCTAAACAAACAATAAGATTAAGAATGACCTCAATCCCATTCTCATTTCTGTCAAAAATTTTTCCAACCAAACGACCACTAACTTTATATTGTCTATGAATCCCCAAAAAGTCCCCCATGATCTTACAATTATCAATAGATCTAATTAATCCTACTATCATCACGAGATCTGTAATCATGAATTTTACCTTCAATAACTAAGAGTTGCGCATTACCTATGCATTCTACAAAATTAACAGAATTGTGCAGGTCAACGTGAAGATAGAAGTACAACAAAAACAAAACGATTAGTCCAGAGATCAAAATTTGAATGTTGAAACTAAAATTCATGCTAAATTAAAAATTTAAGCAACTCTTAAAGTCAGTAACCTATAAAACTTATATAGACCAAAAAAAAAAAAAAAAAAGCAGAAAATGAGAGTGGCAGTCTTTTGGCTGAGTTGACAGGCACAGGCAGCGCAAAATTTGGTGGAGAGGTGGGTGCGCCAGGCATCCACCATTGTAAAATGGACCCAATGTGGCAAATTATATGGACCCAGTTTGTGACAACCAAATGCGTCCTTTTATGTGCTGTCCTTCCAAATGACGTTTTGGTAGCTCGTGGCATTAGTTAAATCCAGTCCACCTCCATGCCCAACACCTCCATCACTTTTGTGGTGCCTTCACCCTCTGTGTCTGCTTTTTTAACTACGCCCTTTTTTCGTCTGGGCATGTAATTGCAACAGGAATTATGGGTAAATGAAACTGGCATATGTGTGATGTATATTTGCTGATGACGACTTATCACTATGTTTTTGTTGTTTTCTGAATTGATAGAACACGTGGTTGATGGACGACAGACTAACATAGATGCACATATTACACTATCATGATGATTAGTGGCACATCTTCTCTCAATCCATGATGCATATGATAAGGATCACAAATATACAATCTATGGTCATGATAATATAATATATGATCTCATCTTTCTCACGTGCATTCACTTACATCTTTGCAGTAAAGACCCAAATAATAATAATAATAATAATAATAATAATAAGACAAGCTGTAAATTTATTTTAGAGGGATAAATTTCTTCCTGTTTACCATCTTAAATCTGTAAACTAAAATACTACCATGAAGGGCTGTACCAAGTTATGGCTGGCTTTAGCCTTCATAGAATGGCACGTACTAAAATATCCCGCACACGATCAATTGCAGCAATTGTCTGTCATAGTCTAGTATGTTTCTTGCTCCTGCAATGCTCAATCATGTCTTATCCAACGTCTTTAGGCAAAACTCTAGTACTCTGGATGGACTATAAATGTGTTTTAGATTTTTTTTTTCTTTCATTTAGTTTCCTTTCAAAGCTTTTTAGTTTATTGACGCTCCCATTTGCATGGGAGTGTTCTTTTAATTCAGCTTCAAGAAACTTTATATTTAACCGCAATTTAGATTTTTTTTTTTTATCCATTAAGAAGTTTATTAGATTATAAACTATATAATGAAAACATATTTTTTTTCTCATAAATCTCATCTTTTATTTTTCAGAATTTAAACTCAAAACTTTTATAATAGAAATCTGAGTTCTAACAATTACGGTGTCCCTAAGGGACTTTTTTTTTTTTTTCGTATTTATGTGCCCAGAAATCTTAAAGCAAAAACCAAAGCATAATAGCTATGTTTTTGCTATGTTTTTGTCTTCTTCCGCACCCATCACATGCCAAAATATTAGGGCAACCATGCGAGGCAAAAATCGTAGGATGTTAACAACATACTGAAGCGGGAAAGATACAAGAAAGGTAAGACTATACTCTCCATTACATATTGAGCTAAACGCTCAATGTTATTGAAGTCGCCCACCATTGAGCTAAAGTTTACTTATTAAAGAGTATAAAATTCTACAATGGTAAAGTATAAAGATTTAAAATGAATTATAATAACTATAAGTTTTTCCACTTACTAGAAGGAAGTTTTTAGGTGAATTTAAGATTTCAAAGAAATTATTGGATATAATATTAGAATTTAATTTACTATTTTATTTGCATTTGCCACTCTGCAGTTTGACCATTTTCATATCTATAGTCTAATTAAATTAGCCTAGTCTTACTAGGGGCGAGCACCCGGGTTTGGTCTGTCCGTTTCAATTTTGTTGTTCTACATGCTAATTGGCCTAATTTATATTTATATTTAATGGATATGATACAGAGTATAAAATCTCAGATCAATAAAGTATATATGAGGACATAAAATGACTCATAATGTCTATGAAATTTTCCAACTATAAATTTAAACTTTCAAGTGAATTTAAAGTTTTAAGGTGTTATTTGATATTATTGAATTTGTCTGCGTGATAAAGGTTGATGTCAAGTCTCCATCGAAATTAGTTAAACAAGAGAGAAAAAGTTTGATAGATCTCTACAATTCTATTAGACGCAAACAAGGACAAAGTTATAGTTTTGCTTGTTTTGGGTTCATAATAGGAAAATAAACATTTGAAACCATTATTAACCCAAATATTGCAACATAAAAGACTTTATGAGGAGGAAATTTTGCCAGTTTTGGGTTCATTAATAATGATTTTAGTTTTTATTTCCCCGTCATGTTTATGCAAGTAACAATTATTTATCCAATTCACCTTTCTTAAACATAATGTTTAAACATGTCAATTAGGCCGGGCCAACCCACATGTCATGTTTACGCAGGTAACAATTATTTGTCCAACTCACCATTCTCAAACATGAAGTTTAGACATATCAATTGGGTCAGGCAACCCATGAGTCGGCCCGGCCCAGCCCAGTATGGCACGACCCGCATTATATAGTATCGAGCTCAAACTAAACATGACTGATACTAGAGTCTGAGCTGAACTTATATTTCCTAGTCTATGGGCTGGGTCAGGCACGGTCCATGATGTGCTCGGGTTCAAGCATGGCCCGAATCCAAACACGAACCATAAACGGCTCAGTACGATCCCTTTTAAAAATGAGTTTAAAATCAAAATAGGAAAAATAGGTAACAAGCCTTGAACCATTGTTTAACAGAATAAAAATATTAAACTCTTCCACCAAATTAAGTGCAACAGTTTACATATTTTCTATATTTTTAATTTTTATTTAATAGAACATAATACATTACCATTTCACAAGGGTTTTTTTATTTTTTTTCTTAAATCATGAATTATAAAAATTAGAGATAATATTTATATGATATACTTATTTAAATTTCAACAAAAATTATATGTGGTATAATATTTTGTTAGTATTTTTTGTTAAAATTTAATATTTCACTTCTATAATTGGTTATTTTAAATCTCAAGTTTAAATAGTTAATAATAAAAAAGTAATATGTTTTGATCTTTCACTTAAATTTTATATTTATTTATTTATAAAAATGCATGACATTATTTAAGAACGATGAATTTACATAGGTGTGACTTGATTTAAGTATAATTAATGGTCTAAACACATCACAGTTTAAACATATTAATAACTTAGACATGATAAGGTAAGTGGCCCAATTACAGCACGGTGAATGGCTCAGGCATGACACGATGAGTGGCTTATGCATAGCACGACACGACACGAGCTCATAGTATTTGGGCTTATTGGCAGTGCTGAACTTATTATCTAAATTTTTAAACACGGCACAAAAAGCAAATGGACCGTCCTAAGGAACAACAAGAAATAAGTGGGATTCAAAAAAATTTAGCTATGCTTGGCACAGCACGGCCCCGCCTATTTGACATGTCTAATGATTTTTGATGTAATCAAATTTAATCCATTAAAGGACACTAATTTGTTAAATATAGATATGGAATATTTTTTGGCATAGAATTGCCATGCCTCATCCTTTTTTGATTGGCCTATTCAAGCATTTGCTTGTAAAAGTATAGATGGATAACAGGCTATTTATATAGTGGTTTGAGGTAAAAATCAATATCTTAATTAAGATCTGAAGATAAAGTTTAGCGTGCATAATCCATAGTGTGGCCATGTTTAAAAGGTGCTGAATAAAACAAATTTGAGTCTGCTATGCTAAGTGGTGTCCCAGACACAAATTTGAATTAGATTTGCCTTCTAAGGATGAGTTCCATGGAATCTTAATTCTTTAATTGTTACTAACACTTATTCTTATCCGCAATAAGTTTTTAAGAGCCAAAAGAATCCTTATGGTGCGGAATCACCTAAATTCGGTTATAGTTTATTGCAGAAGCTAACCCAAATATATATATATATATGTCGTATGCACAGAATAACTTGTTTGCGTCTGCAAGTTGCTGCCTCCAGGATTTGCCAATACTTTTTTGATCTAATCTTTGATATTAATGTTGTTATTATTATTATTATATCAAGTGGTTGGAAGGGGATGCTGATTATGAACAATCTCCAGTAACACACAAGCAAAAACAAACTACTGGTGAAACTTTGGATGAGATATTGACACTTTATATTTTTTATGTTTTGGTGCATACGGAAGTAAAATACTACCTAAGAGGGACAAAAACATATATTGGTTTATGATTTTTTTTTTCCTTTTTTAAACCAACATATATTAGTTGATGATGTGAGGTGGTTTAGCTGATTTAATATAGGCATGCCTATGGATAATATGTGTACGGAACTTTTTCTTTTTTTGGGTACATAATATGGGTATTAAGAGGGGTTGACTCTATACCCGCTAGAAAATATTATACTCAATATGCCTACCATCTCAACGGTATTTCTACTGCACTTATCTCGGGACCAAAGTTTAAGATGCCTCTACTGAATGGGATGGAAGCATATTAGAAATTCGTGAACCCATTCACTAGAAAAGGCACTGATTCCTCAAGGCACCTTAATGGTGCAAATGAAACTGTTGTAGAGTGATCCTGAATGATATATGATAGATTCCAGGGAAAGCACAATCGAAATTGAGCCGCCTTCACTACAATTTCCGGGTCTAAAAATTCAGGCTTAAAATCTAAAGTAGGATTGGAAGCACTAAAAGCAATGTTTATTGTTGTGATTAGAAAATCTTTTAGTCTCGTTATAGTTGGGAAATATTAGGTAGCCTTCTTTTGTAATACCAAAGTAGTATTAAAGTGATATGAGTTGCTTAATGGTTGAAATTAAAAAAAAAAAAAACATAAAAAATATTGGATGTCTTTGAATAAAAAGCATGATTATTCACTTAAAATCAAACAGTATAGTGAAACTTTTGTGAAGTGATAACGTGATAAAGTCAATAAAAAAAAAAAAAAAACTAGAAACACACAAAATCTGCAACTTGCAACATAAAAATGCACAAAAATGCATCACTGTATTGTGCAAATTTTGTCATACTTATTACTCATTCAATCATTTTGTTACATATTTTGTTATGTATATTACCTTAGCATGGCGCATTAGAATATGATGCCCCAATATAAACACTCATCAGAATATGTATTTTAAGCTTGCGATGTATCATGTTCCAAATGAGTCGTTAAATTGGGGCATCATATTTTATTGCGTCATGCTAAGGTAATATACATTACAAAATATGACGCATTAGATTGAGTCGTGAAATTAATACATAGCATGTTTTTTCTTGTTAACTAAGTAGTTGTTCTCATAGTCTAAATATGGAGATACTTCAATAAAAAAAAGTAAGTGCTTGCTAGTTGAACAATTTCATTGATCTTATGTCTTGGTATTTTTTACGCAACAGCTGTACAAATGATGTTTAGACTTGAATTTATCAAGATATCTCATATAAAAATTATTATTATTCGATGGCATAAGCTATATGATTATAGGTTAGTGATAAAAAAAAATACATGACCTTAAAATAGTAAATCCTTTGGCCAAGAAGGAAAGAACACTTGTTGGGATTTCCGAATCATATTAATGGAATAAATAACCATATAGACATGTTCGAGGATAAGCATAATTAGACAACATACAATAGACACTAACACTATACCATATGCCTGATTGAACATTAGAATGCTCAATAATCGAATAATTAAGCATGGGATTTGGTAAGTGAGCAGAAGATTTAGCCAGAAACTAATCAGAGACATCATTTTAATTTTTTCGAAAACTAAATTTTAAATTAATTTAATATTATCTTAAATATATTTAGTATTATTCTAAAACTTGATTTTTGAGAAAACAAATTTTTGATTTTTTGTTTTGTTTTCTAATGCTTCTCTAGATGACTTCTGGCTCAATACTTTGGCCACCAACCATTATGTTAAGAGCCAGAGGCATTTCGGAGTCGAACGATATCTTGAATGTAACAAACAATTAACTTTAAATAACGACATTTATATTTTACGTAAAAAAAAATTTAACACTTGAAATTTTTTGTTATGTTAAATATAAATGTTATTACTTAAAATTCATTATTTATTACATTTAGGACATTCTCCAACTACAAAATTCTCTAGCTCTAAAAAGGAGCTCTATCTATAATATTTGGGTTGTTACGAAAAATACTTTAAGAATTCTTGATATTTTCTTCTTCAAACTTCTTCGTGGGTTATTGCAAATTACCACCAGCCAATTTTCTGAGTGATTCAAACAGAAAGAGGAGAGGCCAAACCCCTCATCTGCTGGCAATATGTGGTGGCTGGCCATATTAACTTAATAAGTAATTATAGAAGACTCTGGCTCTTCAATCTTAATTAGGGTATAAGTAATAATTTTCAATAAATTGCAATTTTGTCTATGTATTGCAAATAATAGATATTTGATTTCAAAGTGGTTTGAGAATTTTTCAATCAAGCCCAATTTGATCTCTATTTTAGGTTTTTACTGAATATTTTTATATGTAAGATTTATTAGGATCATAATATGTTTCCAATTAATGCAAATTATAATTCTAAAAAATTAGATAAATTGAAATCTTATGATTGGTCATTGCTTCTTCAAATTAATTTACTTAAATTCATACAGAATCAAAGGTTTAAAAACTATTATGACGTTATATATTTGCTCGATAAACGTCACTATACTTCATTGCAATTTAGAAAGTGTCACCTTTTTTTTTTAGAACCAAGCTTGCCCGAGTAGCAAAAGGCAGTGTGCCTTTAACCCCCTGACGAGAGTTCGAATCTTCCCAATGTCTTATCATCCCTCCTTATGTCACTGAGACCACTTATATTAAGACAAAAACAAGAGTGATACATTTATACTGTTCCATTGACATGGCTATAGTATCCTTTGTGCGGAGGCACCATGGCCTCTTAGCATTGGTAAATTAGGGGACACTTCCCTTTGACAAAACAATTCATGTATTTGGTCAAAAAAACAAGCAGCCAAATGGCAATACAATGTTCAAAAGTTGAAAGAGGAGACTGCATGAGGGGATGATGCATTAACAGTGTTATAAAAACAAGGAGAATGGGATTTAGGTACCTGATGTTAAATATTTAGATAATTCCAATCAGATGGACCCCTCCAATCCCAAATTGAAGTGCCCTGTGAGTCATCAAAATTGTAATAAAAATGATGATGTGAACTCCAAATATTATTTAATTTGCACACCTTTAAAACTGAACTGAACTTGCGCTATCCGGCACAAGGCACTATTGGCAAAAGGTTTAATGACACTGAATTTGTCCAAGCTAAGTTAAAAAAAAATTAAAAAAATAAAAAACCTCCTCTGAGATTGACTTTTTATAACATGATTTCTAATTTGCAAATTGCCAACCTTTTCTTCTCCCATCAAAATTTCATCAATTTAAATAATTGCATCCCCACATCATCAACCTTTCTGAAGCAGGCATCATATGTGAGCCAAGCAAAATGATTATCCAAACCTCAAAATTTTCATGATTGCATTCCCTTGCATAACCCTTTGCACCATACATAATAACAGTAAAAGAACATGGATGCACTTGTGTATGTGAGACCATCACATGGCCTCCTTTCAAAACAGCATTAAATTGCATGAGTCCAACTACACAGCAAGTGAATTTAGACAGAAAGGAACACAAAGAAACACGAAGGGTCATGACATGTGAGTCAAACATATTAAAGATAGGCTTTCTTTTTTTTTTTTTTTTAACTTGAAGATTCCCGTCTAAAGATGCGTACAACAAAATAAACATAATATGCAACAAAACATATATAATGTGCAACGAGTTATCACAAAAAAGCATTTTATATTTTATTATTCATTGTATTATAATTGTTGCACATTCTAACAATCATATAATACATCGTGATTTTTAATAAAAAAATTTAAAGTTTCCAAAAAAACATTTAATTTTAAATATATAAAATTTATAAACTACATCACTCTGTCTCTCTCTCTATCTAAATCTTCTATGACTTATTTTTTCCCTTGATTGTATTTAGGAGAGATCATGTGGATATATCCTTATCTAGTTACAACATGCATCCATATATGATAGAAATTTCACACTACCGTTCTGAATTATTATTTACATATATTTTTATTATGTATATCCCCCTGATACTGTTGCTCTTAGTGGTGCAATTGGCCCACTACATTAATAGCCTATTTCTTCCTATATAACCCCAGCACTCTTCATCCTGATTTTATCCTTGCAATAATAATCTCCAATTCCATACCCTTCTTCAACTGGTACCGCGCAGAATCCGAGCCATGGTTCCAGGTGAATTCACCGGAATTCAGTATCTGGCAACCGAGGACTCTATTCCATTCTATTTTGACAGAATAATAACCAATTTTCAGAACTCTCCGTTCTCTCAGGCAGGACATGATGAGTTCAACCCACAGACCTCAATGTTCATTAACAACTCACGTTGTAGTGACGCTGAAGAACAACAGCAACACAGTATCATTGATGAAAGGAAGCAGCGGAGAATGATCTCCAATAGGGAGTCCGCTCGCAGGTCCCGGATGAGGAAACAAAGGCACCTGGATGAGCTGTGGTCTCAGGTGGTTCGCCTTCGGACTGAGAACCACAACTTGATGGACATGGTCAATCAGGTGTCCGAGTCCCATGATCGTGTCCTTCAAGAGAATGCCCGGCTCAAAGAAGAGGCTTCCGATCTTCGCCAAATGCTTACTGACCTTCAAATTGGCAGTCCTTACACTTCCTCTGCTTTGAGAGCCCTGGAAGAGGTCCCCTGTAATACAGCCCATCTTAGAGCTGAGTCCTCCTCAAACCATTCTGTTACTACATCTGTGGACTTGCTCCATTGAATATCAGACTCAGTTTTCCCCAATAACTTGCTTTGACTTTCTTTCTCCTTTTCTTCTGTTGTTAACCAGCTGACCATATATAATTTGAGGTTGTATGTGATCAGAATGAATGTAATAACTTCTTTCTGCCTTCTTTTCCACATTCTTCACCACTTAGCAAACCCCACCAACCCATCAAAAGAGGGTAGAAATTCCTGTTTTTATTCTATTCTTATGGAAAAGTGTACTTTGCGTCCCAACTAAATTCCACAAATGAAATGGGAGTTAAGATGGTGAGGGATTCGATTCCTCACCTTCCTTATAATACAAAGTCATGATAACTATTTGTTAACTTGAGGTATTTTAGATGAGTATTCATATTGTACTATCATAACTATTAAATAAATATTTATAAGATTATCATCAATTGTGATCACATATTGAAAGATTTAACGTACTTGAAGTAACAATTTTAATTTTTAATGTATGGATATGTGTTATGATGCATCAAATTTATTACATTAAAGTAACAGTTTTGTATTAGGATTCGTGTCAAAATTTTAAATCCCAATAAACAATTTGCAACACTTGTTCTTGCCTTGTATGGAATAATGCAGCTATTAAAGAAAAAGCCACTTGAGAATTATATGAATCCAACAGTCCAGTGCACACAAATGAAAGCCTTGGTAATCCCCACCTTATTTCTAATTATTTTTAAGAAACTCGCCAACTTGTTTTATAGTTTTTGGCAAAAACAAAATCGAAGAGTGAGTACAAAACAGCACTTGAAGAAGGAAACTAAAAAGATGAAAACGGCAACAATAGTATTGCAATTGTATGACATGAAATTTTGTGCAATTCCATAATAGGAAGTAAGCATTTTTCTCAGATGTACTTGGAGGTGACCCGGTTTCAAGTCGGGCGGGAAGCAGTTTGGCCAAAAACCAAACCGTAGCATCATGGCCTGCGGTCCACAACCCTGGTTCGAACCAGAACTGCGGGACCTGGTCCGATCCTAGTTACTATTTCTTCTTCGCAACGTGACAATGTCTAATGCTCTTGTCTCAATTACTTTCAATTAGCCAACATGTATAACTGAATTAACCCACCCCTGGTAAGAAACAAAGAAAACTCAAATTCAACATTTTTAGGGAATGGAATCATTGCAGAGACGTACATGAAAATGAAGCATATATAAGAATAAAATACAAAATCCAAATTTCTAACTAAAAAAAAAGTTAATGACCAAACTTTTTGACTAAACGATTCTGTGGTACTATAACAACGTTCATACTTTTTACAATAACAATTATATTTTTTACAATAAAAAATTGACATTTTATTTTTTTATTACAAAAAATAAGTATATTATTACAAAATTATGAACATTATTACAATATAACCAAATTATATGACAAAACGTATATATCCATATTATAGTGCCTTCTAACTATACTTCCTCTAACCTTTCTATATTACTCTCATTACTTTGCAAAAAATTGAGAATAATTGGCTAGAATGGTGGCTATAGATTACCCCTCCTTTAATAATGATTAAAAAAGTTTAATTGTTTTAGACTTTTTAAAAAATGGTTTAAATTTTGTTCCTAAATGGTCTCCTAGTCATTGAATGCGCTTTATAAACAGTAAAAAGAATTACAAATCTTTTTCCTTTTACAAATTTTTTCCTTACTTTTTGATAATATATGCTATGTCACTTGGAGTAGCACAAAAAAAAAAAAAAAAAAAGCCATGTCATTTGGAGTGATTATTGGCGAATGTGCTCTCACATGGACAGTACGAGTCATTGAAAATAGAATTTGCAAAAAAAACCATTATGCCATTATAGTATTTAAAGCGTTAGATAATAGGCGTACGACTTGTAGCATTCATGAAATTTGTTCATACTCAAAGTTGTTATTATAATTCGAAGATTTTTTTATATTTATTCTTATTATAAAATATTTTTTTATATTTACCATGATTACAATATATTTTTTATTATAATAATTTGATATTATATTTAATATTTTCTGTCATTATATAATTTGTTCTATTATTCATTGAATTATATAATTATTACAATATTATATAATTATTATAGATTATTTACTTATTTAGACATATATAAT
The DNA here is from genome assembly GCA_037832335.1 of Carallia pectinifolia. NCBI lineage: Eukaryota > Viridiplantae > Streptophyta > Magnoliopsida > Malpighiales > Rhizophoraceae > Carallia > Carallia pectinifolia. The sequence goes on from CM075453.1 coordinate 17,343,003, forward strand.
TCTATAAATATTCTTCTCCTATTAACGTCTCTATACAATTAAATAATATACTCTTTATATTCTCAAATTTTCTGGCATTACTTTCTTTATTTCTCTTGTTTGCACTCATTAATTTGGCCTACTTTTTTGAGTTTGTTCTGTTTCAGTTCAATTTCCTTATACCAAGTGCTAATCAAGTTTAATATGTATCAAGATGATGTATTAAAGAATATATGTCCCATATTAATTAAAAAATTTGACATACTTCTATGAGTTTATCTCGTTTCAGTCTAATTTTTTTATACTATGTGCTAATCAAACTTAGCACGTATTAAGAAAGCGTTTTAAAAATTATATGTCTCATATTAATTAAAAATAAGTTTATAACTTGACTTATAATAAATTTTAATTTCTTATACTCCGATTTAATCATAATAGGTTTTGAAACTCATATTTATTATTTGACCTATACAATTATATAGTAACATAATTTATTTTCAAAATTTTTTAATTGGATTCCATTATGCCAATTCAAATGCTAAAAAGTAGGGGGGGTGTTGATAAAATTGAGTAAACCCTCTACTCTTTTTATGCATTTTCACATTAGATGCACATACCATATGTTGAGTTTGTATGTACTGTACAAGACGGATTCACCTCTCATAGCATACTCAAAGCCCTTCTTTAAAACGATGCTGTTTTTTTTTTTTTTTTTTGTTCTTTATTTTGTGTTCACACGAAGTTACGAAAAAATGGTAAATATTTTTTTTTTTGTGCTTCTCTCACTTCTGATGAAAGAGGTTAAACGTTTTAAAGTAATTCACTTATAATTTTACATTATATAATAAGTAAGAATTATTAAAAATTAAAAAAATAATAAAATAAATTTTTATAATATAAAATTGTAAATATATTAAACTCATACAAAGAGATGTATAAAAATAGCAGCACTTAATTAAAAGGAATAATAATTGGAGATTCTTCTAAACCCCAAGAGGATATCTATGGATCTTTATTTGGACTTTTTATTTATTAATTTTTTTCTTCACCTTCATATGTTTGCATTTTTTTTTTTTTTTTATAATCTTACTCTCCGCACTAAGAATATTCATATTCTTTTAATGAAACTTATAAGATTTTTATTTTTATTTTTTCAAAAAGGGCTCGGAACCAAAACCATAATCAGACCAAACGAGAACCAAAAATGAACTAGAACCATGATTGTCTTTGAACTGAAGCCGTAACTGTCTTACCTGACCACAAGTTGGTTGTGGTTCAACCTCCATTTAGAACCAAAACTGTTGAAACTGAACTGGGAACAGAAACCTGTCCGGACCGTGGTCAAGCTTAGGTATAAATGTGGTGAAGAAACAATTTAGTCATAGCAACCAAAGCGGACAATTTATGGATAGGATCCGTTCACGCGGAAGCCAAAATTAAAATTAAAGGGAGGTCCCATCCCTATCCCATGGCCAGTCTCAACTCAAGTGTTGTCACGATAGCAGAAGAGGGGGCAAGAAGACAAGTGCTGGTGGAGGTGCTGGTGCTGGTGGTGGTAGTGCATGGCTCATCGTGCAAATAGCTACTGTTACTCTTTTTTGATTGGTCCATTGAGAGAGAAGTTTAGGAGTAAGAGAGGTGTTCCAGTTATAGGATCAGGAAACGTTTACAGATTATCAGAGGTTTATAATAAAATTTACATGTCATCTAATTACAAAAAACTCCAATAATAACTTGTTAAATTTAAATTTAAAATGAAGTACGTCAAAAACTAAATCTCTACTAAATTTAGCTTGGTTGTGGATATAACTACTGTTACTCTAATACATACAAAACACCTGAAAAAAAAAGGCTAATTAATGATCCACTAGCCAACCCCTCTATCCCAAAAAAAAAAAAAAAAAAGTATTTGTATTGTATCTTCGTGTGTTTTTTTTTTTTCGGTGAGAGCATAACAAACTTGCCTTGCCTTGGCCTAATTGAGTCATTACAGCTTACATTGTTTTTGTTTTGTTTTTGTGAGAGCATAACAAACTTGCCTTGCCTTGGCCTAATTGAGTCATTGCAGCTTACATTGTTTTTGTTTTGTTTTTGTTAGAGCATAACAAACTTGCCTTGCCTTGGCCTAATTGAGTCATTGCAGCTTACATTGTTTTCACCATTTTCTGACGGCATCATCAATGTGGAGCCTATTATGCTTCAGGTGTTTTCTTCAATGAATTGATACCTTTCGCTAATCATGGCATGTCCTACTGCTTCGACATCCCCCACTACGTCATGTCTCTTTTTGGCTGCCTGTATGCGAATTCTAGGCGCAGTTTCTTCCTCAAGTTCTGTTCCTATAGATAAATGAGCTTGAAACTTATGCGTTATTCAATTTCAATCATGCCCTTATGTAGGGAATAAAAGCCAATTGACTTGCTAGTCTCAATCGCTTAAGCCTTTATAGCCCTATTGAAACAAATTCAATTAATTCTATTTATTTTATTGTTTAGAAGTAAAGATTTTGAGCTAGATCACTGTTTTGTATATAGAAATTCCTCATCCTCTATTTAGTAAAATGAAAAAATAAGTCCTCCAATTTAACATAGTGCTTACAACTGTTTATAAGTCTATTACACTTTGTATCAAACCCAAATTTAAATAAAAAATAATGAAATAATTAAGGCATTATAAACTACATTTTTTTCTTTTTTCTTTTTTTTCCTTTTTAGTCTAACAAAAATCTTGTTGAGCATGACCGTTGAATTATCGTCACAAATTATCTTCTTCCAAAACTTAATGTGCATAGTAAATATTTAAGTTTCTAATCATTCGAGTGGATCTTTAATGCAATTATAGATAGGATTATTATATTGATATATTAATAACTTTGTATATTTTAACAAATCTAACTCAATTTCTAGAAAGTAACAATTTAGAAATTATATAATTATTTTATAATAAATCTAACATGTCGTTCACATATGTTAATAGATTTCAGTAAATTGCACATGTTGCAAGGTTGTAAAAAAAATTGACATGTGAGATGTCACATAACATTTGATTCAAAATTTAAAATATTGGGATCTAACTCGACTTTCTTTTTTGAAGAGAACAAAAAACGTAAAATAAAAGATTCTAGCATTTGCACATTGGTTTTAGTTCAAAAAGAAAAACATAGTTTATTGTACTATAAATCGAGTAAATTACACTTTATACCATCGATTTAGGGAATAATTACCATTTACACTAATGGTTTTCGTAAATTACAAAAAACATCATATGACTAATGGAAAATAGTCAACGTAGACAGAATTTGTGAAAAGACAAAAATGTCTCATATATATTTAAAAGACAGAACCCTAATTTACTTTTTACAATACAGCCGCCTCCTAAAACTCGTCTTTTCTGTGCGATATTGAAACCATCTGTCGATCCAACACAAACCCAGTGAAATTAGTGGTTTTTTTGGCTAAAATTGTGAGTTTTTCATAGTTATTGTCCTTCCGCACCCATAAATGATTGTTGTTCTTATTTTTTGTCCATCCAAAAAGTGAGGGTTTCATTCAAATTTAGGGTTTCAGTTGCTCTAAGACAAACCCAGTAAAATCAGTACTTTTATCGCTAAAATTGGGAGTATTTCATAGTTTTCGTCCTTTTGTATGCATAGATTGATGTGTTTTTGATGTTTTTTGTCAATCCGAAAACTGAGGGTTTATTTCAAACTACAGGTTTCAGTCAATCTAACACAAACTTAGTGAAATCAATTATTCTTTTGCTAAAATTGTGTGTTTATTATAGTTTTTGTCCTTCTGCATGCATCGATTGATGTGTTTTTGATGTTTTTTTGTTGATCTAAAGAGTGAGGGTTTAGTTCGAAGTACGGGTTTAAGTGGAAACCAATGTTTGGTTCGTTTATAGGTTACAAAGTCAGTGTTTTCTTCAATTTATGAACAAAATATAGTCTTATTATATGTTTGGGACCGCTGACATGTTCGAAAGCGATTGTTTATTCAATTGGCTTAGCTTTTTGGGTTGCTTTTAAGAAAAGTGGGTTCTAGTTCCAGCTTTTTTATTTATTAATTTGTTAATTGTGGTGGGTTTGTATTTACTATCATTATTTTCATTTTTTTGTCCAACTTTTATGGAAATAGGGAAGCAGGATGTTGACGTTTGTTGTTCACTTTGGAGCCAAGGAGGAGATAGATGATATTGTTGACGAAGATGTTGCCACCTTCATTGATATCATGCATATGTGTAAAAAATTGTTCAATGTGGAGAATAGAGGATTTAGACTACTGAGTCAAAGAGGCTTACGAATCATTGGTGATGTGGAGTAGCAACAAGCCATTAAAGAAGAGAAGTCAAATACAATCCACATGTACCTTACATCAGATACAAAGTCACTGCCCTTGCCTTACAAGATTCCAGATTCACAACTAGAGCCTGCAAAATCTGGTGGGGCCTTACTATATGGAGTTGGTAATATTTCTGACTTGAACTCAATATCAGATAATGATGCTTTCCAAATAGGATCAATGTTATAAAATAATAATAATGTTGAAGTGAGGGGTCAGCAAGTGCGGGGACAGCAAGTTGGGGGATAAAAAGTTGGGGGTCAGTAAGTGGTAGACAGTGTTACTCATGCACCTAGAAGAAGTCCAAGGTTAAAAAACCTAGCTATTAGACAAGATAACAATCAACCCAATAGAAAGCCACCTAACTTTAAAACTGCTGTCAAAAAGCTCAGCACTTCTATTCCTCAAATACCAAACACCTCAGTTGCTTCCAAAACAAACAATACTGTCCTTTTTAGCTCAAAACCTACGAAGTCCAAAAACCCTAAGACTGTTGCAAGAAAACCCTATGTCCAAAAACCAAAACAGAAAGGTCATGAGTTTGGTAAGAAGAAGAGAAGTAGAATTGTCAGGGAAGAAATAGGAGGTGATATAAATGATGAGGATGATAGTGATGACCTTGATTTTAAAGTCTCAGATGAGGAGTTTGTATTTACTGAATCAGATGATGATGAATGGCTAAAAACTATTATGGATGAGGAGAAGTTGCAAGATCAGAGGTTATATGGGTTATTAAGTGGGTGTGTTGGTGAGGAAAGTGATACTAACCTTGTAGATGGTAGTGATGAAGGAGACTTAGATCCTTCAGATGGTGAAGTATTTGTTGAGGAAGATGGTGTGCGCAGAAAAATTAATTTGAAAAAGGTTGATCCAATCTATGGGATCAAAGGCATACCTTTTAGCTATGAGGAGGGGGGTAGAGTTAACCTAAAAGTGAAGCATTTATTTAAAGATGTATATGCATATAGGGATGTTTTGAGGGAGTATGTAGTTTGGGAATGTATAAACTTGTGTTACACCAAAAATCAAAAAGAACATGTTGGTGCTAGGTGTGAAGCTGAGGGATGTCCATTTTACGTGTATGCATCTATTCTTCCTTGGGGAAAAACATTCATGATCAGAAAATCAGAAGGCCCCCATAACTGTGTTAGGGTTGATAAATTGAAAGGGGTCACATATAAGTGGATTGCAAGAGTGTTGCTGCCATGGCTTAGGGTAGATTCTGCCATGAGTTTAGATTTGATGTATCAACATTTAAAAGACCCATATGGGGTAGAGCCACCTTTTATGCAAGTTTGGAGAGGGAGGAATAAGGCAATAGAATGGATTGAAGGGTCCCATACTAAATCATTCCAGAAATTGCCTAAGTATTTAGCACTCTTAGAGGAAACTAACCCTGGTAGTGTTATCAAAATGAAATTTGTTGATAAGATTGATGAAAATGACACTTCACTAGATGTATTTCAGAGGTTTCTCATTTGTTTGAAAGCATGTAAAGAAGGGTTTTTTCATGGATGTAGACCATTCATAGGGTTAGATGGCTGTTTTTTAAAAGGACCATATACTGGAAGTGTTTTGGCAGCGGTAGCTATTGATGGCAACAAAGGAATTTTTCCAATTGCATATGGAGTGGTAGAAAAAGAGTGTATTGAGAGCTGGGATTGGTTCATGCATAGTCCATATCAATGCATTGGAAGTGAGATGGAAGGGCAGCCATTGACCTTTATGTCTGATAGACAAAAGGTATGTCTTATTGTGATTCTTTTAATTATGTTACATTGGCTTTTTTTTTTAATTAAATTGTGTTGATTTGTCTATGCCGTTCCAATTTTTGTGGCTATTAGGCAATTATTAATGCTGTGGATGCTTATTTTCCAGAGGCCACTCATAGAAAATGTGCTAGGCATATTTATGCTAATTTTAGGGCAAAATGGTCGGGTGTAGAGTTTAGGACTTAATTTTGGAGGGCATATAAATCATACACCTATGATGGTCATGTTACTGCCATGAATGAAATAGGAAATTAGAGCCTAGTGCTAAAGTTGTCAAGTACATTAGATCCATACCATCCAATCAATGGTGTAGATGGATTTTTGGTACTGAGGTCAAAAATGATCATTGCACAAACAACATGACTGAGTCTTTTAATCAATGGATTGGAAAGTTTAGGAATAAACCTATTTTGACCCTTTTGGAACATATCAGGGTAAAGTTGATGGCTAGGTTACACAAAAGGTATGCCAAGGCAAGTAGTTGGGAAGGTAAAGTAACACCAAACATTAGACAGAAGTTGGCAGAACTGTCTAAGGGAGCAAGAATTTTAAAGGTTGTAGCAGCTAGCATAGAAGAGTACCAAGTTTTTTATAATACACGGAAATTCTCGGTCAACCTGAAAACAAAGACATGTAGCTGTAGAGAATACATGGTTTCTGGCATACCTTGTAAGCATGTTGCATGTTGTGTCATTTACACAAGAGGAAATCTTGAAGACTATTGTGATGAGTACTTTAGTGTCAATAAGTACTTGGCTGCTCATAAAAAGATAATTCATCCTCTATATGAGACCAATTTTGATCTGGAAGATGGAGAACCAATCTTGCAAGCCCCAAAGATGAAGAGAAGTGTTGGCAGGCCTAAGAGGTGTAGAACTAGAGAGAAGGGAAAGGAGAAACCAGATAGAAATAGATCATGCATAGTTAAGTGTGGAAAATGTAAGCATTATGGACATAATTCAAGAACATGTAAAGAGGACAGTCACTTTTGTTTTGTTTTTTTCCATTTCAAAATGTTAATTTTTAATACATTATTTATTATAATCTAATTTTAATCTTTTTATGTGTAGGCTAGCAGTGGTGGAACAACTGAAGGTGCGAATGAAGAAGTTGCTACCAGTTCAGTCGTTGGAAAGAAGGGAAAGAATGTTAGGACACATTCTGGTAGCAAGAGCATAAAAAAGGCGTATTTTTATTGAACAACATCAGTGTCTACTTTGAACTTGTCTCTCTGTTTTTTTTTTCATTTTACCTCATATTGTTTATACATATAAGCACCAAAAGGAAAGAACAAGAAAGATATTGCAGGATCAACACATGAGACTTATACTGTACTATCACAACCTCCATCTTCTCAAATGTCTAACTAAAGTTGAAGGTAATAACTACTACTTTTTTTCACTAATTACTTATGATGCACTATTTGGTAAATATAGCTACCACTATCAAAACATGTAAGATCATTGTGCCACATAGCAGCAGCATCCCAATCATCTCAACCATGTTAGTATTCATTTGAGTATTGTGTAATTTGATATCCATTCTTCTCAAATCATCCCTCGTTGATTGTAATTCTCTCATAATGCATGTTGCATCCTCTCCAGCCATCATATTGCATTCCCTCATTGTTGCTGTAACATGCAAATCACTTTTTCTATGCTCTTTAATTTCACTATTCATTGGCATGCACCAACCAAGAAAGCTTGCAGAGCAACTTCTTTCATCACAACAATAATACAACTTATGCTTGTTTTTCTCCAATTCTGATACCTTCACTGATGCTTTTCTATTACATGTCCTGCAATGTTGGTTTTTATATCTTGGCCCTTCGTAGTTGATTGAGCTTGTGCTTACTTGGGACATATTTGTTACAGGTGGGTAGGAGAAGAAGAAAGGCAAAAGGGCAGAAGGAAAATTGAAAAATTTGAAGAAGAAATTATTACTTGTTGCTGTGAAAAGCTTTTGAAATGTGGGATTGTTGAAGAATTTTATAGTTGCCCTTAAATTTCTAGTCGTTTGATGAATTTTAGCCGTTGGGTTCATTTGTCTTGTATGTGGGTTTATGTATTTTTATCATTCCAAACGGTCATTTTATGTTCAAATATAACTAAGGACATTATTGTCACTTTTGGACATTTATAATGGCAGCATTGTAATATTATCAAACTTTAACTAACGGCAGCTGACCATATGGTGTTTTTTGTTACCGAAGATATAACTATAAGATGTTTTTTGTAATTTCTAAAAACTATTGGTGGAAGTGGTAATTACCCCCTAAATAAATGGTGTAAAACTTAATTTTCCCATTATAAATCTTATGCACATTTTTTTTTTTTGAAAATCATAGCAAGTTTATTATTCAATATTTCTTTATATTTTTAGTTACAGCTTAATTTATATATACACAAGTATATACGTATCACACTTGCATACTATTTTATTATTATATTTTATACAAGCATATGTAATAATTAATTATTTGCATTAATTGTAGATTATGTATTTTATATACTTATCTATTTTTATTTTTTTATAATATATTAAAATTTTAATCCTATATATATATATAAACTGAGAGAAAATCTTAACTTTTCTCTTTTATCATGTGCCGATTTTTTCATAAATTTTTGTAAATTAAAAATATTCTTATAATTCTAAAAATTTTATTGCAATCATGATAAAATCAATTGTAATCAAATAAAGATTCTATTGATTGACAAAATACTATTTTGACTCTAATTAAATAATTAAATCTTTATAATTATAAAATTTTATAATAAAAGAAAAATAATACAAATAAAATGAAAAACTATTCTCAAATTTTCATTTGTAAGAAAGAAAAAAGATTAAGAAAATCTCTCAAATTTGCCCATGAAAAAAAAAATGACGTTAAAAGTTTTTCAAAAGTGAAGAAAAGGAAAAAAAAAAAAAAGCTACTCCCAATTTTTTTTTTTCTTAAAAGGAAAATTAATGCTCAATATTAGAATGTCATTTTATTTATTCTTTTAAATAAAATAAAATAAAAGTAATTTTATCAACGAATATCATCAAACCCGCGTGATGTGTACGTCGATTACTAGGATATATACATATATATAACGTGCTTACGTTAACTACGTCCCACTAATGTGATTATTATGTATACTAGGTCCCAAGATCGTTTGAAAGTTAAAAACTTTGATTCTTTCTGCTGTTCCTATTTTTGGAGTCCGTTTTCTACAGCAAGAGAGAGAGAAAGGACAGGAGAGGGTTTATCTTCTATATTTCTATTTAATTGTATTTAATTTTTTAATTTTAAATTAAATGTTATATAATCATTTTTGTACGCATTCCACACGAGCAAACAAACTGTAACTGCAGACGACTACTAATTTGTTACTTTTCAAGAATTGGACAAAATATATCTTTACTCTTATATTATGAAACTAATGGTTTATTAGTTGACGTTTGCAATGCCAAGCACAATTTTATAATTCACACATCGTAGCAGATAATGCACGGTTCCTAAAACACCATATCCCCATGGAATCATGAATATTTTTTGCATGTTGCGAACCTAACTGACCCTTACTTATTTACTTTTTTTTTTGGCATATGCTTATTCTCAACTAATTAAAAAGGCTGCTTTGTTTTCCCAGCACATTCTCCTAAAATTTGGCTAATCAAGCTCAAGCAGCTGTTTGAGAACCTCTAATACAAGAGGATTATGAAAGGAATCAATGAACATTAGGTAAGAAAGTGATACATTTACATCGTAAGATTGATTAGTCACAACCCTCAAATAATGCTCAAAAAGGGACTAGTCCAATCAAAATTTATTTGACCTATCAAATGCTTTATTATGATCATGAACAGTTGAATCTAAATAAATTTAACAAGTAGCATCAAAACCATCTAAATTTTGTTTTTTTTTTTATAGTTGTCACATCCTCGAACGAACATCAGCCTAGGCTTGTTGGGCCTAAAAATCGGTGTGGGCTCAGTTGCTCCAATATGAAAATTTTCCCCGGCTGAACCTACTTTAAGGCTGCTCACCTGCCTGTTGACATACCCTCAACAAGATTACCAAGTCAATACATTCACCAAGTGCTCAAGAGAGACATCTCAGCGGTAGAACAAGAAACCAAACATATTGAATTAGCAACGTTAGATTTTGATCTTCTACATAGATTAGGGAATTATGAGATTGAAGTAAGCTATTCAGATTGATCATATGCTGATTTGAAAAAAAAAAAAAAAAAAACACATAAGAAATGCCTCATAAAACTTAGTGTAGCATCCAGAGAAATTACCTGCTGTAGGTGCCTTACAGTTCCTCATTAATGGCTAACACGAATGCCTCAGACCAATTGTATACCACAGATTTTGGGACCAGAGATCCATCAATGAAAGGGGTCCATGGAAATCCCCCAGGACTGTTAAGAACCCACTTTACTTTTGCTGGTACACTGGAAAAATCAAAATTTGAAGTGCGCCCCTCCTTTTTGCGGCTAAATTCCTTTTGAAAACCACACTCTTGCGTGGGCTGCAGAAGATAAAGCACCCACAGTCTCAGCATGTCATTCAATTATCTTATTTATGCGAAATGATCTCTCCTTGTATTCATACCTTGGGTGTAGCGATATATTGTTTTCCATCGGCAAGGTATCTCTCAACAGCTGACAAAGAACGAAATTGCCTTCCTGTGCCTGGCTCAATGTAAAACTGCACAACAAATTAGCAGAAAAATGTTAGAGCACAAGATTCTGCAAGTGCTTGGCTGCAGCTTCCATTGAGCACCTATATCACCATATGATGAATCCATTTTTTACTGAAACTAAACTTACAAAATATGTACAGTTACAACAATAACTCATCCAATAAACAACGTTCATTGTTAGAAGAATGATACTTGGGCAAATGAACTGTCCACAGTTTTTTGAAAAAATATTTCCATAAATGTTCTTTTGTGTGCGAGCACATATTTAATTATATCTATATAGCATATGAAAGTTATGGATTACAAAAATATGCATATAGAACAAATGGTACTTGTGCCATTAGTTTTCAACAAGTACATGACTAGATGTTACTTCAGTGAAAAAATAAAGATAAAAGGCGCAAGAGATTAAGTTCAATCAGTACCCTATCAATGCGACCTGCATAATTGATGTTCTTGCGTGGCTTTTCCACAGCAAGCCAACCATCCGGAAGATTGAACGATAACTGACCCTTGAAGGTGTATTGAGCTATCTGCATCTGCAGCAGTAAAACCATTTTCACACCCTTACTTATTTAGGGCCCACAAGCTACTTAGGACAAGTCAATTTGACAACTCACACTTTTTCCATTGCCAGGTTTCAATTGTCTTGATGTTTGTGCGACATTTGTTTCCCCAGTTCGGTATCTCTAAGCAGATATCAAAGAACAAAGTTACTTTTTCGACTCAAAAGAACAAAGTTATTTTTCTGACTTAGGTTCATTGTGACGCTGCATTTTGGAATTAAAGTTATATAGTTATCTAATTTCCTGTATAAACAAAATTCAAATGGAGGGAACTTTTGAGCACAGCCAATACATGTACAGAAGTAAATACTTGTGAAGCATAGATTCTTTCTTCTACAAATTCCAAGGCAGTCTTAAACATAGAAGGAGCAGATAAGAATTTAAGAATTAACCAATAACAATCACAAAATTGCTGGAAGCCTAATAAGGTTGAGTCAATCTTTTGAATATGGGGGGTGTGCGGCGCCACCCGGGGGCAATATTTAGACTTGGGAAGTCAATGAAAGCAATTAAATGTGGAAGCCAAAGTTCACAAACAAGCATTTTGGAGGGACTGCCATTATCTATAGATTTACAAGAATATATGAGTCTCTGTAAAGGCTTTTAGAGTGTCATGGGCCCTGAAGTCATAATAGTGCTGTGCCACACTACACCAACGTACGAAAGGAGATCCTCATTACATACAACCAGATTTAAGGTTGGAGAGACACAATATTGACAGATTCGCCACTCTATTTAGGCTAACTATGACCACTTCAAAAAATTATTATATGAACTAAGACCATAATAGACCTTCTTTGGCATGGGCAGATCTCCACAAGCCAGCAGAATTTACACCACAGAAGACAAGTTGTGGAGCCCATCCGAGACCTAATCAACATAGAGGCTCAGTAGTACTTAGGCCTCCAGTTACACAAACAATAATCAGTCAAAAAAAGATCGTGATTGCACTTCAAATCCCTCTTAAGGCATAAAAATGACCCAAATCAACAACCTTCTTGTTTTTAAAATCACAGTCAACGTATACGAAGTCAGGGTGAACCCATATACTTGGATCAAGTCACAGTCCACATGCATCAAGTTGGGTGGGGGTTCAACCCGAATGCCTGGGGACTTACAATTGAACAAGGCAGTGCAGCTGCCAAATCCTTCCGAGAACAAACCCAGCGACCACAACCATACCAAAGTGATCCCAAGTTTTTTGCTCGTGGCTAAGAAATTACACTTTTATCTTCAAGATCTCGAGTATCAGAATACTGCGAAGGGGGTATGCGGTTCATGGAAATTATGAGTTTATAGCAACAGGGAGAGCTACTTATTGTATAGCTCATGGCCCGGCTCAATGGACCTCCAAATGCAACAAAAATGAAAAACAATAATAATTCACCAGCAATGCAACATCAACACTTGCACAGCTTGCCACACAGAACATCTGGTCATCATTTCTAAATTCTCAAATTAGTCTTCTTGTTAGAGTTAAAAATAAGCATAGTGCCCAGCCACCACCTAATCATACACATCAACATCCACACCCCACATACGCATGCATGCAAGCAGAAATATAACTCATTTCACTTATAATCAAAATAAACAAGCATTACCTACCTGTGCATCGATTGTTCAAGCCAGCAATATTGCGCAAACCAAAAAAATGGGTAAAATGCGACCGACCAAGAAAAATGAAGCAATCAATTAGCTTGCAATAGTCCACTATAATTCAAAATGTTCACAAAAAAAAAAAAAAAAAGAAAAAGGAAAGGAGAGGACCGAAGAAGATGAAGTAGAAGCAAGCAGCATATCAGCACGGCCGGGGCGGTGACTCCCGGGTAGGCGAAAGCGGCGCCGTTTCTTCACAGCCCAACCATCAGGCAGTTGGAAGTGCGACCTGGATCTGGTAATGGGACCCACATTCTTCAATTTCATATTCGGATCCCAATTTTGCTAGCAACCCGCTTTTGAGTCGGGTCTCGCTCTTGCCGTCCTCCGAAAGAGGCAGCGTTTAAGCTAGAGAGAGCAACTGAAGGAGAAATATTGGAGGTGTTTGGTTTGATTTTTAAGGTGTATCTGTATTTGTATTTTATTTTTTTTAGAAAAAAGAAATAAGTGTTTTATTAATTTTAAGATTACAATGAGTCGAGTTGAATTTTATCTTATTTAGATTTGACTTGGTAAATATTTATCTAAATTTAAGTTCAAACTGAGTTTGACTGGAACATTAATTCTAAAGTTTAAGGTTGGTTTGAAAAATTTTTATGGAGCTCAAGTTGAGATCAAGATTGATTCGAGTTTTAATTTTAAGATTTGAATTTGATTTGATAAAATTTTATGGAGTTCGACTTACTTATAAAAATTTTTTTGTTTATCTTAAAATAAGTTGGGTTTAAACTAAATATCAAACATAAGTTCGGTTCCATACCTAACTTGGCTTTGAGACAAATAGAAAATCTTTCATCTTCATCACTTATCAAAGCCTCCATTCTTAAAATAAAAACTCTACAACATTAAGATCAATCAAATGAGTATTAATTCGAACAAACTTTTAATGATACTTTTAACAAGTTTTAAACGAGTTTTAGTCAATATATTTATCGAGTTTTAAATGAGATTTAGATATTACATTCATCGAGTTTTAAACAAATTGTTTACGAATTTAAACAAATCGAGCTCGCTTTTGTTCAAGATTGGGTTGTTAAATAAACGAGTTTGAGATTGAGGCTTCTGTATTATTTGATTAAGTAAATAAACGAACTCAAGTGAGTTTTAATCAAGTCGAGCCATTGAACTTTTAACGAGAGCTTGGTTAATTTGTAGCCCTAGTTAATTTTTTTGTGCTGCTACTTGATTCTACTTATTTATTCATATGACTCTTAAAAATAACTGATTGAAAAGTAGTTCAATTCTACTTTTTACTGCTTTTTAGTTTGTTTTTTTACTTTTTAATTTTAATAATAATTTATATAGACTAAATTACTTCGAACTATATTTATACAATTTTATTACTTTTTTACTTATCACAAAAATTACATTTATTAGTTGTTACTCTATTTTATGAATATTTATATAAATATAACATTTTTATTTTGCAACAATTCTTCAAATAATATTTTTTCTTACTTTAAGTTAACATTAATATTGACACCTAAAAATAATCTGAAACATTATATTTTTTTTACTATTTAGTAAACAACAATAATTTTTTTGAAAAAGTTAAGAAATATAGCCTTCAGAAAAATCCATTTTACTCTATCATATGCTTTGCTCATATCCAGCTTTGAAGCCATGTAGCAAGATTTTTTTGTGCCTTGAGTCCACATTTGATGAAAAGCCTCAAAAGCAACTAGTCCATTATTTAAGATCAAACGCCCAGGAACAAAGGCACTCTGCGCTTCAGAGACAATCTTAGGCACTATCAACTTCAAGCGATTGGCAATCACTTTTGCAATAATTTTAAAGATTACATTGCAGAGACTAATAGGTCGAAAATATTTGCTGTGAGCACGAGCTGAAGCCTTTGGAATTAGGCAAATATATGTATGAATAAGAGAGCTTGGATCCTTCTTCTGGTTGAGAATTCCCAAAACTGTATGCACCACATAATCACCAACTATTTGCCACATACACTTAGAGAAAGAATCAAGCATCTCGTCTAGGCCTAGAGCCTTAGATGGGTGCATCTGACTCAAAGCCATAAAAATCTCCTCTCGGTTAAAAGGCACCCAAAGCTTGTCATTAATCTCTCTTGTTACCCTGTGAGAGAGTGTATCTAGCAGCAAATGCAAATCAGTTGGACTTTGGGAGTGAAATAAATTAGCAAAATAAGAAGTAAAACGTATAGTGATGTTTTCTTCTTTAGTATGTACTACCCCAACATCATTAGTGATCTTGAAAATTGAATTTCATCTTCTTCTTTGAGTTGCCACAGAATGAAAATACTTTGCGTTTTTATCTCCTTTTTTAAGCCAATTGTTTCTGGATCTTTGTGCCCACATTATCACTTCACGTTTGAGTAGCTCATCAATAATCTGTTGATTTTGTTTTTGAGCTGCGAAATTCTGGATAGTGGGTTGTTGTCCTTCTAGTTGCAACTATATGGCTTTCAATTGTTGCAGCTTATTTGTGACACATGAGAAATTAGATTTGCTCCAAGCCAAAAGTGCACCACTACACTACTCGACTATACCGAAGATAACCTCTGCCGACAGCTCCTCTTTTCTTAAGACCATGATTCAGCTCCACCTTCTCATAATTCTCATCTCGAAGTCGCATATTCTCAAATTGGAAAGGACTCTTTTTGCAGACCAAGGAAGCTCATCGTGCAAGATTAATGACCAACACATTATGATCTGACCCCCACCTAGACAAATGTTTGACAGAAACAATTGGATAGTTCTAAAAAAAAAAAACTAGTGGTTGCAAAGAACCTGTCAAACCTTTTTTGAATACCTTTTCTCTCCAACACGGCCATTTGTCCACGTAAAAGGCCTGGAAATTCAATTTAGGAAAATGAAGATCATGAATGGTCGATAAATACTTGTTATTGAACTTTAAATCTCGGGCCTGACCACCGCTCTTCTCATATGAATACATAATTTCATTCCAATCTCCACCACACAGCCATTAGCTACATTGCTTCTCTTTTAGTACATTCAGCATCTCATAGGTTAAGTGCTTCTCACTATCATTTTGCCATTTGTATATTCTAGAAAAACATAAAGCATCAGTACCTTGTCCATCATTGATCATCCCATCTATATGGTGCATAGAAAAAGACCAAAGATCAACAGAAATAGAGTCATCCCACATCAAAGCCAATCCCCTAGCCCGCCTCCGCCTAGAACCCGAACAATCCACAAAAACACCATTGTTATAGTTGATTTTCTTCTTCACTATTTCCATCTCATGGGATTTGAGTATTGTTTTTATAAGGAAAATAAAACTGGGGGAAATGAAGCTGTATTAGCGTTTTTATTCTCTGAACTACTTGAGGCATCCCCAGCCCCCCGACTGTTCCAACTTAGGATATTCATTACCCTCAGCGGGGCTACTTAGTCTCCTTTTTTGATAACATACTGATGTTTGGTGTTGGACTTCCCCAATAGCTTTGCTTCTTTTTTGCCAACCTCCATCCTCTCCATCCTTATACGCACCTCTCAGTTTGACTACCTTTCTCTTTCCAGCGATAGCAGCCTATTTCCCCTTCAAAAGACACCCCCGTTGTGTGTACTGCTTTGGGGGCGGGGGCATTACGTAGTATGAGAGATACACCTAAGGGGCACCCGATGTGACATGGCAACATGGTCCAATAAAGAGGAAATGAATAAAAAAATGGGAAATTTTTTGGGCATAAGGTTTCTGTAGGCCTACAAAATATCAAATTTGAAATTTGAAAATTGAGGCATCAACCTAGCCTACAACCTAGACTTGTAGTGGTAGTGGGAGTCAAAATGTAGAGGAGAAAAAATGTGCTGAAAATCCTATTTAGGGTTTGTGGGTATTATTTTTTGTTGGGAAGCGAAACGGCGAACGATGAAGCAATTGAACAAGTTTAGAAATCACAATATACACTATTATGGGGGTTTGGACATACATACGTACATATAAGAGAATCGTTTATTGTGAAATCAAGGTGTTGTTGGGGATCATCGGATTGGGCATTTGTAGATTGTGATTCGGTTTGGTTCGGGTTAGGGGCAACAAAAGCAAATGGGCGGCAAAACAGGAGTTGAGTGAGAGATTTGCAGAAGGTCTTGGTGGGGTAAAGTGGTAACGTAACGATGTTGGTGATATTGGTGCGAAAGGTCTCAATCTTATAAAGGTTGGGTAAAGAATGAATCATACATGGGATAGTAAGAAGAGAGGCATATATATGTGGATCGTTGGTCTCTTCGCGAGCAGGTTGAAGTGTTTTATTCCCCATAAAAGAAGCACAAGTCTGTCAAGTTAAAATAGCTATTGAATAATTTGTGAAATTTAATGTTTCCCACTTGGGAAGGTATAATAAAAGTGAAAAATCATCCTCTACATCATAAAGGTGGTCAAAAAATGTGTGTCTGCAATAGAAAATAGTGGGAAAAATGTTGTTTATTAAGTAAGAATTGGTTGCCGATGGAGTTTTATTACAGAAGTCCATTTACCACGTACAAGCAAATTAATTTGAAAATGTTGTGTAGAAGAAAGAACAATAATGAATGTAATTTGGTTGGAAGGTCATAAGACAATAAAGCTGGTAAGAGAAAGATGTGGTTTCATACGACTTTGAGTCACTGTGTTATAAAGGTAGAGTACCCACGTTTGAAATTAGAAGCTAATGTAGGAAGTACATATTAATAATATTGTACTATTAATGAGAAAATTCTATTTGAAATAGCAAATGGCTTTGCAAGGTGAAGTCCTTTTTATTTCATCTGTAAACATTTTATGTATTTCATCTGTAAACATTTTTATGGCAAATGTCTTTTTTATTGCAAAGTAAAAGTTATTTTTGATATGAAGAGCAATGCACTATTGAGGTGTCAAAGTTTGGCAGATATGGTAATTTGGCAAGCTGACATGGATATTTTAGTAGGTGAGTAATCAAGGAAGGAAATTGGATCCAGCGAAGCAGCAATAGGCACAACGACGGAAGAGGGTAAAAGTTCAAAGAAGTGTAGGAGGGTATCGAAGGCAGATAACCAAGTGGCAGGAGAACAACAAGAGACTGTTACTACATACGATTATTTTGAGGAAAGAATTGAAGGTAGTAGATCCAAAAGGGGTGGCAATGAGAAAGGAGAAGTAAGCAATGTTAATAGAAGTTATTTTCATAAGAAGTAAACAATAGGAAAATGATGGTACTGATAATAAACTTTTCATGTTGTAGGTTACATACTATTCCAGGTGCTGTCTACAACAAATAACACGACTCGTAAGCAAGATTGGAAAGAAGTCAAATTTATGTAAACTGATAAGTGACATGGGTTTTGAAAGTCTAATTGCACTGAGATGTGGCAATATAATGAAGAGCTTCATCATTCACTTGTTGGATCATTTTGATCCTTTGACGTGTGAACTGGAAATCAGAGAGCAGTGTATGAAAATAAGTAGAGATGATGTTGTTGAACTAATGGGTGTCCCTAATGGTAAAGATCCCCTGCCTGATGACTTGAAAGCTAGAAAGGATGTTGTAAGAAGGTTTCTGAACTGGCGAAAAAGGTTGGTAGCAAAAAGGAACGTCAATAGGACAAGGATGATGGTAATGATGGGGATGAAAATTGTGAAGCTTTGATAGGCAAGCTAAATTTTAAGGCTATCAAGCTTGTGTTGGAAAGTTGAGAGATGGATGAAATGATATTAAATCAAGGATTTTCAATCCTTTCACTTGGGACTATATTATGTCCCACCTCATCCTAGTTCCCTTCCCTAGAGCTATATAATGTACTAGTTGATGTATCAAATGTGAGGAGATTCAGCTAGGGGGACTTTATTTTAAAATGGCTATGTGAAGAGATTCGCGGCTTTAGACTCTAAGTAAGAAGAAGATCAGACAAAGTGGGGAAGCGTAGCGTTGGAGGTCGCTTATTGTTCCTAATGGTAAAACATAGCTATGATTACATGAGAAATAAGAACTTTTATCCCATTGTCCCTTCTGAAGTTGCAATGTGATGTAATAATTTAAGTTTTGGAAAGTTGTTATATTTCAAGAGGTTCACTTTAAGAATTTTGAGAAGCGGCCTACAAACATCCATCCATTGAAGTTTTGGAATACCACAAGGGTTCGACAGTAAGTTAACTTAGAATGCGACTATACGCACATAAATCCAAATGAGGTTAGGTTAGTATATAGTTCTGATTTAGTCAACTTTTTAAATGATACAATGAGTAAGTATGTTGAAGAACTTGAAAAGTGAACTTAAAATGAGTGTACTTGATTTTGTGGGCAATTGGGAAGCAGCTGATGTATCGGTACCCTGCATTTGTGCTCTATCAACATAAATCAGAGGGCATTTCTCCTAGAGGATAGTTTAGAAGAACAAATGATTCGTCTAGTAAATAGGTTATGATAATAATGAGAAAGAAGAGGGAAAATTTTTGGAACTGAAGAAATAGTGCCAGAAGTTTGATGATTGACAAGTTCAATATGGATTATTAAAAAATTAAGTTATGGAATAATTTGATTATTTAGCAATAACCCTAGCTCTTATTGTATAGGGAGATGATGTAATTGTACACATAGCACAAGCATTAATGGAAAAGCACATGTAAGCTTTTAACAAATAATTTAGGCGGGAGGAAGGCAAACTAATTGTTGGTAGAAAAAAGCGTAAGCTGTCAGTTGTAGTTGATCCTGCACTAGAAAACGTAGCAAAGAAAGGTAAAAACGAAGAACATTCTGGCAAAGGAAAAGATAATGATGGTGACTGCATTTGCACGGTAGAAAGAAATTCGAAGGCAAGATGCTCAGGTGGTACCCATTTTATTATGGCAAATCCTAAGCTGTGCTTTATAATTATAGTTAGCAATGTTAATTGATGAAATGAATGTCTATTCTAGATGTTTTTAGATGGGAGAGCTGCGACTGGAAGTGTTGAGGCTTTAGTGGAGAGGACTTGTGTTTCAGATCGAGGATGTGCTGGTGAGAAGGCAGACAGGAAGTTGGAAGATGTTGTTGCAGTGAGGAAGACAAATTGTGGTGAAAAAAACAATAAAAAAGAGAGTGAAAAGGTATATGGCAGCGGTCATGGGGGAATACTAAATAGAGGCACTGGCAATGGTAGTGGTGGAAAAAAGCTGAAAGAAGATGTAGAGCCAACTGAAGGGAATCAAAACGGTAGAGAAATGACATTGAATCTGTTGATTCCAGTGGCCTGAAGGCTTGTAGAGAGGAAGAGAAGGTGGATGAGACATCAATTAAAATGTTAGCCTGTGCCACAGCGGTTCCACGTTTGAGGACTAAAGTAGTGCAATTAATGAAATCCCCACCCCATCCATCGCATAAGTGCTTACAAACTGAGTAATTAGAATTCCATAAGTGCTAATATTGTTGGGAAGACAGGGCATTCCACGGTTGCCGAATAAGTGGCAGATTCGTAGTCAGTGCAATATACATGTTGTGTTCATTGTTTTTGTTTATATAGGGCCTTGACAAGGGCGTGTCATGGGGAGCTGCAAAAACAGGTGAAGGTAGTTGTGGAACAACCTTGCAGTAGCAACAGACCTTTGGCTATGAAGAGGATGCAACGAATTATTAAGCAAACAATGATGAAAGTGGAAAGCCTGCTCCGTGGATGACATTTTAATTAGCAAGAGATCCAATTGTACAACTGGATAACATTAAAGAAGGGTAAAGGGGATATTGAAAAGTGAGTACCAAAATTTCCATTGCCATAGTAGTAAATAAGCCGTTCGAAGTCAATTGTTTTTTCAAACAGAGATATAGTAGTTCCAGTAAGGTTGTCATAAAAATAATTGTTATTTGTATCTGATCCTTTGTTGAAATTAGAAACAGTCCACTAGTGGCTGATCTTGGGGATGGCCTTGCTCTATATCGTGGTAATTTGCGGTGTTTGGCTTCACGATAGTGCCTCTCTAATTATGTGAGTAACTATATAGTAATTTATCATTGGAAGAGTTAGATGGTAATGGTTATGGGGAAAAAAAAGTAAGGGATAGTCTGTATAAGTGCAACATGTAATGATGCATGTGCATATTGATAACATATTTTGTAAGATGCAGGTTATTCACATTCATGCTGCACTTTTAAACCATTAGCAACAACGATGTGGTTGTGTTCAAAAGCATTACTTTAGCCCCCGTTTCTCTATAAGGGTTTGCGGACATTTGTCTTATGTGTTAAATCATGAAATGTGGCACTGAAATGACAGGCTGTTATGTTTTGAATATGAATGTTAATAGGCATCTATTATTGAGGATGCTAGTGGATATTCAAATGGGAAATTAAAGGCTATAGCTTGGGAAGCCGAGACTCATCGATGTCAAATTGGTCAACAGTGGCTTGGATATTTACTGGAGTCTTGTGACATGGTTGTGGTGAGAGTGACTGTAAATTGTAATTGGTGGCACATAAAATTAGTAGAACCAATAAAGCTGTTGCGCTAATATGTGGCATTTCTTATATGTCTTTGATATCAGATGTTTATTCTATTACTGTTCAATGAGCACTGGTTCCCGATTGTTGTCAATTTGGGAGTTAAACGGGTTGAAATGCTAGATTCTCTCACATTTACTTGTGTGGAAGGAAAGCAAAAGGTTGCTGACCATGTGGTAAGGAACCAAACCATGCGTTACATCTGAAGTAAATAGAATGTGTTAGATGCTAAGTACATGTGTATGATTGCTAGGTATTAGTAATATTAAAAGCGCTATCTTATGTTGCGAGAAAGAAGTTTTTGATACAGCGCTTTTCTTGGGTGGAAGTAAATGTGACTCAGCAGGAAACGAAGTAAGTGGTTTTTGTAACCTTAGGACGAATCATTGTCTTTTAGCATGAGAAATGAAAAAGGCATAATAAGTTGTCTTTGTTAGCTATGATTGTGGTGTTCTTATCACGAAGTTCATGGATTAGTGGGATGGAAGGGATATCAAACCCATCGATCCTAAGGTATGTTAGGATACACACAATAACTTAACTTTTGGTCGCGAATTAGCCTTGGCTAATAACCAAAAAGTGTCATTAAATATGAGTTAGTTATGTGTTGGTTTTGTTACCCCTAAACTGGTCTATTATTGCAGAACCATCCAATTGTGTTTCGAAAAGAGTATGTACTTTATTCGATTGACAATCCTAAAATAAACTCTGGAAGAAAATGGAAGTGTTGGCCGGCCTACAGTAGCTAATGTGTGAAGGAAGCTGCCAGCAAAGATCTGCTATAATCCAGAAACAAATAGGTAGGAAAAAAATTAAAAATAGGTCAAATTTCGACTGAGAATTGGATAGTAACAAATTTTAAATTAAAATATTATTTATGTTTGACACAAACACGGGTCATGGGGGTTGCCTTACTATTAACTTGACAACATCATTTGCAAGTTGCATCGAATGTGTCGAACGCAAGGTTTTAAGAACCAACGGGTCATTGAATAAGAAAGCTCAATGGTTCAAGATTCAGGTGGTTCAACTGGTTATTAATTCACCATATGTGAGTTTATCATAAGGAATAGGATTTCCTATGGATTCCTTAAGTTTATTTCTAACTTTTTCACCTAAAAGAATAGGGAGTCCTGCCAAAAACTTTTCCTTCCAGAAAGACTGGTTGGAATCTTCCCTAAGCATAAGGCGAGTAAGAAAGGTATTTTTATAATACTGGAAATCACTTAGCTTCTTACATCTAAGATTAGATAGAAGCTCAGCGTTTTTATCTTTCAAATGAGAGGGATCTCCTACAAAATGTAAGGAGATGGTTAGAATCAGTGTAGATACTGAATCCGGAATAGTGTTCTCTAATGAATCAAGGATTGGATTATCCTGATCATCAAGCTTTACAGAGTCTAAGATTTCTAGCCTATTGGTTTCTGTGAGATGGTAATCCCACCATCCCTTAAGCTGTCCGGTAAATCCAGCAATAAGGATTTCAGCTATAGCTCTGTCAGAAACTAAGGTGTTTTGGGACCTATAGGCATTTGCTGCCATTGTCATCTGGTGTAAGATGCCCAGAATGTTATATTCTGTCATTCCATCTATGTTCCATTCATAGATAGAATTGGCACTGTACTTAGTTTGGGTGTTTAACTGTTTAGACTGTTCATCTAAATCAGGAGCCCTAGACATTGGAAGTGTACAGGGAGTCCAAACAAGTTTATTGATTTTATTATCATCAATTTCTGACATAGAAACAGATGATGTTTCAAGTTCATCCAGAACCTGAATGGTTTTGGAAGAGGAGGTCGGTTGACTTATCCTAAGAGGAGTGTCAAGGACAATCCTAGAGCTTGAGGATTCTGCTGATCCCAAAGACTGGAGTTGTTGTTTAATAGTATCTAGAAAACTTGTTTTATCATTTTGAAATTGTTGTTTACTGGAAGTAGAAACTTCAAAAGGTTTAAAAACTGGTGTTTTATTAATCTGAACAGGAGGTAAGTTGGGAAGAATTGGTTTTGAAATTTGATTTTCAATTCTGGTCAACTGTTTACCGATAGTATGCAGATTAATATTTGAAAAATTGTTTTGTTCAATTACACTCTTTAGATTCTTATCTTCAGAGTGTGTGGGGATCTTGAATGGAGATGTTTCAATGATAACTTCTCCTTGTTTAAAAGAACATTTCCGTGGAGGAGGGTGTTCAGACTCAATCTGTTTTCCCTCAATTTCCCATACAAATGAGGCAGAAGCCTGGTTTTATAGGAAAAGGGGAAACTGTTTAAGTACTGTCGCAGGACCGGTGGCATTTTTGAAATAAATGTGAACAGTACTACTGTTCATTGAACAGTACTACTCTACTCCTGAATCTCTTAAACTTCATAAACAAAAAGGCTTTGAATATATCCATATTGGACTTATTCAAATTGCTTTTAGACCCCTCACTCGTGAAGGACTAGACACTTCTATTCTTGCTGTCCTAAGGGATGCCAGACACACACAGTTTCAAGCTTCTCTTTTAGGAACTGTTGAGTCTACTTTAAACACTGGACCAATCTCATTTGACTGCTATCCTGACTTGGCTATTTCTCTTAAGGATAAAAACATTTTGAAAGCTGCAGTTTTGCAAATTAAAACGCATAATTATCATATGCTTCCTGGTTCCATGTTTTAAAATAATAAAGATTTTGTTTATGATAGACTACTCCGGTTATACCCTTCAGCACACAGACTGATTGCCCTGTCCGTCGGGACTTACTGCTGCTTACCTCTGAACTGGGTTCAATTGGAATCTAGTCTGACTCACAACCAATATCCAGATTATTTTAAAATAGAATAAATTTCTACAGATCTACAACCTTCCTTGGCTCTGATACCAAATACTACCCAAGGATCTGGGGAGGTGTAGATGAGACTTAAATAACACTGAAATAATACAGAAATAATAGGAAAATCACAGAAAAATAACAGAAAAATAAATATAGATCTAAAGTACTGGCATTGTTTCACCCGAACTAGATCCTCGTTCTTATGTACCACATAAGACACTCAGAATCCTTTTGGTTCTGGTTTCCAGCCTATATACTTAGATTATAACAATAAATAGTAAGAACAGTAAACATAAAACAATAAATAAGAACAGAAATAAAGAACAAGCAACCAACTCGGGAGGCAAGCCTACCACATCTGGTGCTTTAACAAGATATATAAGATGAAATAAAACTTTATTTCATAAAGGGAATATACAGGAGGATAAACAGAAAAGACCTTATAAACAAGAGGGAGGACTTTTCTGGAGGACTTGGAGAATGTTTAGAGAGAAGGAGGAGAGATTTTAAGAGAGAGAGGAGGAGCCATCCAAGTTCTGCTTACAAATGAGGCAGAAGCCTGGTTTTATAGGAAAAGGGGAAACTGTTTAAGTACTGTCGCAGGACCGGTGGCATTTTTGAAATAAATGTGAACAGTACTACTGTTCATTGACCGGTGGCATTTTTGCAATTTTTGCAAACAGTAATTAAACGGTGTTTACATGTCAAAAGGATCCTGGGCATACCCAGGAGGAAGAGTATCTTCCTGTTCTTCTTCTTCTTCGCTCGAGTCTTCAGTGTCTTTGGCAAGGTCAACAACCTTTTCAGAAGACTTCTTAGAGGAGGAAGGAGGTGTCAATGCCTGAGACATTTCTTCCATGATGGAAAGATATTCTTCTCTGGTTTTAGCTGTGGAAAGTTTAAACTGCCAATGAGTCTTTTCTGCCAAAAATGCAGCATGATCCTTGTTCATTGCTGGGAGCTGAGGATAAGAAGACTCTTTGGATTTTAAATATTTAGCATGATGCTGAAGGAGCCATTTCTCAACAGCCTTGGGTTTTACATTAGATGGAAGATCATATTTGTTCCACCATCTGACTTCAAAAGTTCTAACAACCATGGTGCCTGCCTTGTGAGGAACAAATTTGTAGTCCCAACGAAGAACCCATGGAATAAAGAAATTGATACAGAAAGAGAAAAGTTTAGGAAATTTCTTTTCTGAATCAGGGGTTTTATAGTGTTGTTCAAAGAGTCTATAAGAGGGGAAAAGTTCATCAGGAAGAATTTTCCCAATACAACCAAAATAATCCCACCATTGGAGAAACCAGTTAGGAATAGTTTGGAGTTCAAAAGTTTTGTCAAAATAAATTAGCCAGGTGTGGCTGCGTTTAGTGTTTTGGTAGAAAAAGGCATTAAACCATGCCTGCTGATAATCCCAATATGAAAAATAAAGGGAAGGCTCAGGATTATTAGGGTCAAGACAAATTTTCTCCAAAAGAAATGGAGAACCATATTGTTTAGGATGAAGAAGGTTTAGGATTTGGCAGGTAGAATACGAATAATCTTTGGTAGGATCAAAGGTGGTATCCGTAAGGGTTTGCCATACCTCATCAACCTTTTTCTGATATTGGAATTTCCATTTAACAGAGGGGGGATCTGTTTCAGAAAGGAGGGCCATGTAATAGGCAACAGGTTTCTGATAGTTCCAAGGTTTAAATTCCCAATTGGCGCCAAAACAGTTTAAAACTGCACCATATGGGGTTCCAGAAATTTTTGCGGGTTTAGTGGGGATATAACTATCTTCAACCAAAAAGAGATTTTGATGAAATTCTTTCGGGTGAAAATCTGTCCATGTATCCGAAGATAAAGGTTTTATAGAAACATTTTGAGATTGCTCCAGAGAGGAAGATGAGACAATCTCCTTTTGTTTTAAAGAGGGTTTAGAGAGTATACCTGAGGGTTTAGCTGTGTCCACTGGTTGTGGCTGTTTAGTAAGGTTTTGGAGGGCCTGAAGAATTTCCGGGCTTTGAGCTAATTTGGCAGCCCATTCTTGAACTGCTAGCTCTTTTGACTTGGAAATTGTGGCTTCCATTTGTTTATTTTCCTCTTCTTGGAGGACATCAGTCCAGGACTTTTTTACTGTTTTAATAACTCTAGGATTTTGGTCTAGAGGGGTTTTAATGGCTTTAATGGCTGAGGCCATTAGTTTAATAGGTCCTGAGGCCTTTTTAGGAGAGGGGCTTTGCACTGTTTCATCAGAAACTTGGACTTTGCCTTTGTCAAGTGTTTTGGATTTGGATTTTTTAGGAGGCATTGTGAAGAGGGCCTGTTTTGGAGAAATTCACGAGTCAGGAAGTCTGGTAATGAATTGGATTCTCCCTTAATATATTCAATATCAAAATCAAATATACTAAGTATAGCCTGCCATCTAGCAAATATTTGTTTAGAAGCAACATTTTTAACATCTTTTTCTAAAATTTCCTTAGCAGACTTACAATCAATACGAAGCAAAAACTTTTGATTAAGTAAATCAGCTTGAAATTTAGAAATGCATTTTACAATACTCAAAATTTCTTTCTGTATAGTAAAATAATTGGTTTGCGCACCTTTCCAGTGTCCAGAAGTATATTGTAAAATATATTCCTGTCCATTAGAAAGTTGTTTCAAAATACCACCATAACCAAGATCAGAAGCATCAGTCTCTACTATCTTAGGTGCAAGTGGGTCAGGAAGAGAAAGGCAAGGAATTTCCTTAACCATTTGTTTAATTTGTTGGATAGTGGAGGTATGTTCGTTTGTCCAGGAAGGAGGATTCTTCCTAAGGCGCTGATGGAGAGGTTTACAGAGTTGACTAAGATTAGGGTAGAAGTCTAAGACATAATTAAGACTTCCAAGGAATCTTTGCAACTGTGTTTTGTCAAGAATTTTATCAGGAAATTTATCAACAAAAGATAAAGATCGCTGAATAGGAGTAATCGTTCCCTGACAAATATGATGACCAAGGAAACGGATGTTTATCTGAAACAGAGACATTTTAGGTTTAGAAATGACAAGGCCATTCTTCTTAGTGATAAAAAAGAATGTTTTCAAATGTTTAAAGTGTTCTGTAATGGAATGAGAAAATACCAGGATGTCATCAATGTAAACAATGATGAATGATGAATATGCAGCAAAAATATCATGCATGATACGCTGAAATTCACTTGGTGCATTCTTCAATCCAAAAGGCATAACATTCCACTCATACTGTCCAAATGGAACAGTAAAGGCGGTTTTATAACGGTCTTGCGGGGCAATTTGAATTTGCCAAAAACCTGATTTTAAGTCAAACTTGGAGAATATGAATGCAGAATGCAACTTATTCAGCAAGTCTTTTTTATTGGGAATAGGACTCCTAA
The DNA here is from genome assembly GCA_037832335.1 of Carallia pectinifolia. NCBI lineage: Eukaryota > Viridiplantae > Streptophyta > Magnoliopsida > Malpighiales > Rhizophoraceae > Carallia > Carallia pectinifolia. The sequence goes on from CM075453.1 coordinate 17,370,636, forward strand.
TCCATTTTAATGCAATGTTTAATGGTTTGTAATTAATCACTAGACGAGGAACACCACGTTCAATTTCTGAATTTTTATTAACATAAAATGCAGCACATGACCATGGTGACCTAGAGGGTCTGATAAGCTTCTTACTAAGCAAATCAGTAATCTCCTGTCTACAGTGATTAAGAAGTTCAGCATTCATCTGAACTGGTCTAGCCTTGGTAGGAATTTGACGTTCATCAAAATCCTTTTTATATGGTAGATCAACCATATGTTGTTTTCGTTCCCAAAATGCGGTTGGCAAATCAGAACAAAGTTCTTTTTCAAATTGATCTGTTAAAAAAGAGATTTTCTTTTTGACAAGATCAGTGGCAAGTTGTTTTTCAATCTGTTTTAGAGAAACAGTTATTTTAAAAACAGAAAGGTCAGCTTTCTTGGTTTTAATAAGATTGTTTACCTCATTTTGATAAATGCTGTGCGCTTTAATTAAATGAAGATTTTTGGTTTTAGGTTTTTCAATAAAAAGTAGTTTATGTCTCTGAGAAGATTTTGAATCTTGAAAACAAATACCATGATAATCAACCTCGTAAGGAGTTATCATGTTGATAAAGGGAGTACCCAAGATGACAGTATGATGGATATCCTTTACCAATAAAAAGGAAGTTAAAATCCTAATGTCTCGATTAACAACATATCCGTCAACCTTACCATTGATGGTTAAATGAGAAGCATTAGCAGTTGAAAGTTTCTCAGAGGTATATTGATGTAAATGTTTAGGAACTATACTCTCTTTGATACAATTCAGGTCTGCACCTGTGTCAAATAGAGCAATAGTTTCTAATGAAAAATCATTTGAAAAAACGATTTTAATTTTAATCAAATACTTTTGGGAGGTAATTTCCCGTAAAACATTTAAAAAGTCTTTGTTGTTATCTGAAATTTGAACATCTGCTTCTTGTTCATGTTCAGAAACAGCAAAAGAGTTTTGTAAAAGCATTTGCAATGTTTGGGAATCATTGGCTTGCTTTTCTTTCAAAGATTTTAATTCTAATTTAATGGTCTTGATCTCTGACTGTAACTGAGTTAAAGAAAGGTCAGAGGACTGAGGTTTACGTGGTTTGTTTAGAATAGTGGTCAAATCATAAGGATTGGTTTTAGAAGTTAATGCAACTGTGGTGGTTGCAGGAGGGGTTTCTAAAGATTGTTGAAGCTGTAATAAGTACTGCTTCTGGATTTCAGGATTATCTATGCTCTTAATGACCTGTAGAATGAATTCTTGGTCCTTTGTAAGAACATTGATATGTTTAGCAGAATCAGAATCAGTACTAGTCTTACTACTAGTATCTGCAAGTTCATCAATTGCTAGTTGTTCATATGAGGAACTATTTTCTGACTCAGAAAGTTCAAGAAGTAAAGATTGAAGTCGTTGACGAATATCATCAGAGAGATCAATCTCATGGAGACGTTTATTGAGTTTACAAAAACGAGCAACATGCCCTGGTTTATGACATTTAAAACAGACAACTGGTTTAGAAGAAGCGGGAAAATCTGTTTTAAAATGTTTTTGTTTAGGAAAACGTTTCTTTTTCAAAGATGGTTTATAAAAAGCATCCTTAGATGGAAGATGTTTTTTAGAAAACCGTTTTGGTTTTGAAAAAGAGGTTTTAGCGGGAGATTTTCGTTTAGAATCATTGGGAAGGGGATTAAACTCAAATTGTTTACAGAAACTACCAAGTTCCTGTTTGGTTCGTGCCATTTCCCATTTCAAATGTTTCTGGAGTTTAATATCCTGGCAAATCTTAAGTCCTTCCTTTTGGGTAGAACTTATTAATTCACCATATGTGAGTTTATCATAAGGAATAGGATTTCCTATGGATTCCTTAAGTTTATTTCTAACTTTTTCACCTAAAAGAATAGGGAGTCCTGCCAAAAACTTTTCCTTCCAGAAAGACTGGTTGGAATCTTCCCTAAGCATAAGGCGAGTAAGAAAGGTATTTTTATAATACTGGAAATCACTTAGCTTCTTACATCTAAGATTAGATAGAAGCTCAGCGTTTTTATCTTTCAAATGAGAGGGATCTCCTACAAAATGTAAGGAGATGGTTAGAATCAGTGTAGATACTGAATCCGGAATAGTGTTCTCTAATGAATCAAGGATTGGATTATCCTGATCATCAAGCTTTACAGAGTCTAAGATTTCTAGCCTATTGGTTTCTGTGAGATGGTAATCCCACCATCCCTTAAGCTGTCCGGTAAATCCAGCAATAAGGATTTCAGCTATAGCTCTGTCAGAAACTAAGGTGTTTTGGGACCTATAGGCATTTGCTGCCATTGTCATCTGGTGTAAGATGCCCAGAATGTTATATTCTGTCATTCCATCTATGTTCCATTCATAGATAGAATTGGCACTGTACTTAGTTTGGGTGTTTAACTGTTTAGACTGTTCATCTAAATCAGGAGCCCTAGACATTGGAAGTGTACAGGGAGTCCAAACAAGTTTATTGATTTTATTATCATCAATTTCTGACATAGAAACAGATGATGTTTCAAGTTCATCCAGAACCTGAATGGTTTTGGAAGAGGAGGTCGGTTGACTTATCCTAAGAGGAGTGTCAAGGACAATCCTAGAGCTTGAGGATTCTGCTGATCCCAAAGACTGGAGTTGTTGTTTAATAGTATCTAGAAAACTTGTTTTATCATTTTGAAATTGTTGTTTACTGGAAGTAGAAACTTCAAAAGGTTTAAAAACTGGTGTTTTATTAATCTGAACAGGAGGTAAGTTGGGAAGAATTGGTTTTGAAATTTGATTTTCAATTCTGGTCAACTGTTTACCGATAGTATGCAGATTAATATTTGAAAAATTGTTTTGTTCAATTACACTCTTTAGATTCTTATCTTCAGAGTGTGTGGGGATCTTGAATGGAGATGTTTCAATGATAACTTCTCCTTGTTTAAAAGAACATTTCCGTGGAGGAGGGTGTTCAGACTCAATCTGTTTTCCCTCAATTTCCCATACAGGAAGTGTTTTTTGTTTAAGAACAGGATTAATAGTTTTAAAAAATGGATTATTAGGTTTTAGCAAAATATCATGTGGCCATTCAAAATATGGAAATTCTTTTTTCCAATTTTCTGAAGTGGAAGTATGATATTCAAACCAGTCAAAAAATGGAATATGAATTTTATGAGTTTCAAGAAATGTATAAAAATCTTTCTGTATTTCCGGTAAAATATTTCCGAAATGCAAAAAGAACCATTCACGCATTTCTTTTCTTTTTACTGAATAAAAATCTTGTCTTAAAAAGGTTTTGTCTAAAACAAATTCTTTTTCAAGAACATTCAAAACATTTTCTGTGATAGCAGAATAGGTTGGAGAGGTTGGTTGGGACGGAGGACTATCCTGTGTAACCTGTTCTACTGGGTTTGATGTTTCACCGTGTTCATAAACAGAGTGAGGAATAGTACTAGAATACCTAGTATGTTTAAATTTAGGATCAGGCAAGTCTGATGTAGAATGCCTTGGTTTAGTAACAGGAATGTTAATAACAGATGGAATCTGAGAAACATTACCTATGTTTATTGTAGAAATGGAATCATCAGAAAACCTAGAACTAGCAGACCTAGGGATTCTATCAAATTTCAAAGTGACTTTACCATCACTGAATTGTTTAATCTGGACTAAGTCCGGGTTTATTTCAGGAGGAGGTAATTCTGCCGGTGGAGCAGCTCCTTGAAGAATCCATTCTGTTGGAAAAGTGATGTCTTTCCATTGAATGGGTTTAGGAATTTGAACATTGGATCTTGTGAGATCCGTTTGAATCAAAAGTGTTTCTCCTTTTGCAGACTTGTGCAAATGTTTAATGGGAGTGAATGCAGATGCAAGCAGTCTATAATGTATGCGAAATTGTATTTTAGAAAATATTTATTTGAGATATTAATACTTATATATGTTAAAGATACTATAATTGGTATAGTTAAGCAAATATAATTTATGATTTTATGTATGATAAAACTAAAAGAATAACTAAGTTAATATATAAATAAATGTAAATAATTTATGTAAAATATTTTAAATATTAAATATATTGTAATTTATGTACTTTATTTCAATTAATTCTTATTTTTAAAAAATAATTTAATTAAAAAAATAATTAATTTATTATCAATAAAAAGAAGAGTAAGAAAGCAACTATTCTTCTGCAAGTAAATAATAAGTAAATAAATATATAAAAAAAAAACAACCAACAGCTTAGCTTAGTGGCGCGTGACCTCCCACTTCACATGGGAGGTCATGGGTTCAACAACTCCCATCATCAAGTTGTAGACTTGTCTTTTTTCTATAGCGAGTGACGTGACTCTCTTAGAGAGTGCCACGTCACCATTGAATGGACCCAAGAACTGCTAACCCAACCAATCAACTCGGCAAAATCGTGAACAGTTCGCTGGTTTACAGTCGAGTAGGCCGGTTCACCAATTGTAAGACTGGTTTTCAAAAGACCCGATTTTAAGTGAGAATTGGATCGATAAGTTGGCCGATTCCGAATTTACGGTAAGAAGATGCTATAGTTGTAGTAACAAAATTAAGGTGGTAAAACTGAGGAGTAAATTAGAAAGGCGATGCAATGAAATTGAAGAAAAAAATATGAAAAGTTCCTATAAGGAAACAAAAGCACTACTTGGATAGGAAAAAAAGAATTGTTATGCCATGCCGCGATATTGGGCATATAGCAATGCAAAATGGGCTTCTGTTGGTGTGGAAGCTCGAAAGACAGGAAGGTAATAGAAATAGCTATTACAATATAATTGTAAGCCTTCCCAATATAGAGGCTCACTAGGGTTGATGCAAGTGTAGTGGGGCCATTTTGATGAAGAGTGTTCGGCCAAATGAATGCAAATGAGCCCTTTAAAATCAAGAAGAGCAATGGTGGATATCAGAGATAAAATAATAATAATTACCAAAATAAAAAAAAGTAATAGTGAAGTGGTAATGGCAAAGCGAAAAAGTGAAGCTGCTAAATTTCAAATGAAATGCTAAATTTTTGGTTGAATTAATGTTTGTAATTGTTAGTCTCCTCTAATTAGTGGAAAGGCAACACTAAAATCAATGACCACAGAAACTTAAATGGAATATAATTAATGTAATGAAGGATAAAATCATATCTGTTAGTCTAACAAGGTACAATGTCTTAATCGAATAGGAACAACACATAATGAAATGTGCAATAGATTTGTTAAATTGCACAACATTTTAACAAATGGGAAAATATAATTTGAACATGGCCCATCGATTAAATTTTTATTTGTAGTTTGATATATTTTTGTTGACAACATTGTGTTAGCTCTATTGGCAATTGTAAGGTAGAGATTTCATAGTCTTTAAAAATCATTTGTAATGGATGTGGAATATTGATTGATATAGTGATTTAAACAGCACAAAGTTAACATTTTTTATTCAAGAATTTGTTTTTCACACCATTACATATAGCAACTCAATAATAATAAGATTAAAGTACGTGCTTTTTGTGGCCATTGTAGCTTGAGTTATAAATTTCATTGTTTTAAACCAAACGACGTGTCATTACTATCAACGTTACAGCGGTTGACGATATTTGGAGTGAAGTTACAATTTTGTACAAGTAAAAGACAATATTTCGGAACATAATTGTGTGACATATACAATGTGTTTCTACTAAATTATAAAAGTACATATTAACTAATATTCTTTCAGGGATTCATTACATGGTAAGAGAAACTCACCTAAGGATTTTTCCGAACGCAACAAATAAAGAATTTTTTGTAACAACATACATAAAATATGCAACAAAAAAATCAAAAAGCAGTATTTTCTCGTTGCTTATTCTATCAGTTTGGTTGCATAAATTAATTCGATTGTTTTATTGCGGACATTCATTAGGACATCAATATACCTCTCGCCATGAACATTTACCCATTCAAAATAAAGAAAGTCGTTAGTAAAGACCAGACACCTAAGTACAAAGGATAGGGATTTGCCTAAGTGTTTGTTTCCTTCTTATAGCTGATTATAACTGATTAAATATAAATATATATAAAAGCACAAATTTGGTTAAGTGCAGTTTCCATTTTTCTGTCAGTTGAAATTTTCGGTACATCCAAACACTACTTCCATACTTTTTTCCCTTCATATTCAGCTTCTACTACAAGTTTTTATTTTATGTTTGGTATTTTAACTTTAAAAAACAAAATATTGAATTTCGCCAGACAATGTGGTTCGACAATATTGCATTTTGGAACAACCAATGTTTTTTGTGCAACAACTTATTAAATTCTCTGAACTTTAGAATATGCCATCATTTGTCCTTATATCTTATTGTGCCACATTTTTCGATGTAGTTACCCAAAAATTGGGCTTTCGTTGCATATTTGTGTAAGCCTAAATCTTCTCCGGTCTTACTTTTAAATTGCCACGTGCTATATTCCTTACTACTACGCGACATTCAGGTTGGAAAAAACTAGACGTGAACAATTTTTTTGGTCACATTTGTTCCCAATGCAACGAGACTTCAACTTTTTGTTACAAAAGTAGAAGATAGTGTTTGTTGTTTGTTTTGTTTCACAAATTAAGACTATTGTTGCGAAAAAATGAAAGGCACGTTGCAATTGGAAAAATTGTGTAGCAAAAAATTTTTGTCGAAGTCTACTGGCACTAAAAAGATTCGATGTAGTATAAGTTCATTGAACCAACTTGAGCATTGTAACAAGCAAAGACAAATAACATTCACTTGGCAATCTTGCTTTGCCAACTACATTGACTAGATACTTCTTTCCCATAGACTGCATAATCCAATCAAATAATTCATACCCACTATACATTACTAGGCATGATGTTAGATACATATGGTCTAACAATGGTCAAGAAAACTATGGGGTTATTTTCATTGTTTACCAAGCGGTGGGTTGTGGACATTGGTTCAACTTCACTGGGCTCAGACTCGTTCCTTATGAGATTGAAGAGAAAGCACTTATTCCAATGTCAGTAATAAGTCGTCATCATAAATTCAATCCCAAGTTAGACCTTAGATATACTGCCTAGTTGGGTTGACCCACTTAAAATACTCGCAACTGGGGGCGTCAGGAGTCTATGGACAAGACCAATGGGAGTTGGATCAACATCAGTAGGTCAACCTGGACATCAGGCGACTAATACATAAATCAAATGAAATGAAGAAAGTTAAAAAGGAATGGCATATGAAATGAAAAGTACCCAATTAGGACAATAGTAAAATCGGCGTCCGACGTTTTTGGATGTGCAGCTGGTGAGAACCTGGCACATACCATTTTCGCATGGACATGCTCGCAATTCATCAAACTAGCAAAAAAATCCGCGTGGATGTTGCTTACATCAAAGTTTACAAACAACAGAAAAGTTTATCAATTTAGGTTAGTTGATTATCCTCATGTTTTATGTTAGTATATGTGCCTCACAGGCTTGTTAGAGGTAGGATCAGTTTATTACTTAAAAAATCTCTCTCCAATCATGTGAGAGTTTCCCTCTTGTTTTCCCACACAAGTTTCCTCTCATCTTCTATAGGTTTTCTTCTCTGTCATTACCAAAGTTTTGCCAAAGATCATCCTCATTTCTTTATTCTAGCTGATGGTTTCTCTAATTCTTCATTAATGGATGAGATTGTGGTTGAGCTTGGGGTGTAGGATGGGGAACATAGTGCAAGGCTCACATATAACCATTATGATGTAGGACGAAGAACGAAACCAATGAATAACTCGACAATCCACCTGAAAAGTAGAGAAATTACGGGAATCCACCCGTAAGAAATGCAAGAATCTACCCGCAAAATATGAGAATCCACTCAAAAAATACTCTGAAATCAATAATCAATTTTCATAAGCAAATTTCTCTCTATTTACCAAATAAAACTAACATTGAAACCTATTTATAAAGCTAGACTGACTAAACTAACTAAGAATAGAATTCAAAATCGACTAGAAATATAATTATAAAGATATTAACTAAGTAGGAATATAAGTCGTAATATGATTCTAACTAGAAAATGTTATAAATAATATAATATCTAACTTAATAAAATATAAAATATAATTATTAATATAAGATATGAATAAATTCCTAAATAATAGGAATCTTCTTTCCTTGTTCCTCATCAATCTCTCTTACCTGAAAAAATGCGTCCTCGAATTGTAAAGTGCGGGAGAATGAGAAAGAACGAGCTTCGAACTGGAGAAAAATCTTCAAGAAAAATTAGAGGTGGTAGCAATGAAGCAAACTTCAAGAACTTTATATGAAAAATCAGAAACTGAAACTCTTCAGTCACAACTCATGTGACACAATCCTGATGAATAACAACTTCTTCAACAAGTGTAGTCTCGCAACTCAAAACTGGTGTGATAGATTCTTCAACAACCAAATCAACTTCTTGAAGCGAAGGAACATCTACCATCATCTCATCAATAACGTGATCAACTTCCTTAAACAGAGCAATGCCATTTGACAAAGCAACTTCAGCTAAAGGTTCTGGCTGTAGTATTTGGGGCACATCATCAGTGGGAAGAGGAAGACTATTAGATAACAATACCAAATCACCAGTATGGACTGATTCAACTGTAAGTTGAATGACCTTATCAAATGTACTGATTGGAATGCAAGAATTAGCTTCAACTATACCATCATCAACATGAGCAACAACTTCATATCAATCACCATAAATATCAGGTTGTTCATCAATTTCCAACATCTCTTGGCATATGGTAGCAACATTACTGTAACGATTCAAAGTCATGCCAAAAAATTTGATAGCATGCACCAAGTACGATTGAATTTTATAAGCACAACTTATAAGTACTCGTTCTCCCAACTTGTAAGACATAGGATAAATTTTACCACGAACCTTATCCACACTATACAATAGGGGGAAAAGTAAGTTAGGAGAGATATTCTCACTGTCTACTAGCACACAGATTATGATTTCTTTCATCAGCATAAAAACTCTCTGTGGGTGATAGTCCTTTATACTAGTAATAAAGTGGTGAAACATCTCAATAATCAATGATTCACAACCAAGATCCATCGTCATATAATAAGACTGTGTCCTTACAAACGTTTCAAGAATTGATATTCTCTTACCATAAGAGCTATTAGTATCATCACACAATTCTTCAAACGATGAGACAATCAGTTGAAAAATATCCCTCATCACGTCGTCGTAAGAAAAATAATTCGGAGCAGTTATCCGCAAAATCCCACTTAGACATGAAGCAACTGAAATTCTCACATTAGCATCATAATGTTGGAAGAATTGATGCCTAATGAATGCTTTTATCAACGGATTCAAGGCAGATGGTAATGTATCTGAATGCTTCATTCTTCTCAAATAATCTTCAATTTGATGCACAAGAGATCACAAGCCTCCAATGTAAACGATAGGACTTTGTAACCTTTGTCCAGCATAACAAATTTGTCTTTCTAAAATAGTAGACATTTTTTTTCCTTTTTTTTTGGAAAGACAGAACACTCATTAACTAAAAACGAAACATTACTTTGACTGACAAGACACACAAGACTTTTTTTTTTTAAAGACACTCCAAACACTGACTCAAATAACTGAACTCTAAAATTGAAGGACAGATCACTCTCTTTTTTTTTTTTTACAAAAACTTTATGACACTTCAAACATTGATTCTTAACTCAAAGAACTGGACTGAAAAAACAAATCACTCTTTTTTGCTCACTCTCGTTTTCTTTTCCTTTTTGACTTTTTTTTTCTGTCTTTTTTGTTTAATTTTTCTCTCTCTCTAAACTGGAAATAAACTACCTAAAATAGTACAAAGGAAGAAAACAAGAAAGCAAACTAGAGAAAATCCGATGAGGGCAACAACATACTCTGGCGAGGTAAAAATTCGCTAACGAGTTCAGAGGGAGGCCGCACGGTGGGCGGGTAAGCACCGGTGAGGTCACGGGACACCTGGAGGTGGAAAAACGGTGGTCCAAAGGAGTAACTCGTGGAGCACGCGACGGTGCGCTGAGCAGCAACGACGATTGACGTCTAGAGGACCGATCCATGCGTGATAGCAATAGAAATAGGTAGATCAGACGTTACAGAACCTTTTTGGAACAGTTTCGGGCGTCGGTAGTGGGTAGTTGCAGCGAATACATTGGCTCTTTTTATTTTATTTTTTAAGTGCAAACAATTATTAAAACAAGATTTTTTTTTATAGAAGAAAATAATAGCCACATAAAGATGCCAACAGAAAATATCTTTGAACTTGTGTTGATCTTAATTCTCTCCCTCAACACAAATTTCTCTCTTAACTGTTGACCTTGTAACTATACCAAGTTGCTTTCGAAATTCTTCGAACTTTGCAATGCCAAGTCCTTTTGTTAATATATCAACAACTTGATCACCTGCTTTGATATATTCTATCATGATTTCACTCAACAGTACCTTTTCTCGTATAAAGTGATAATGCACTTCATCCTGTTTCGTCCTCCCATAAAAGATTGGGTTTTCTGCAAGGTGTATTGTTGATTGATTATCATTGTATAACCACGTTGGATTGTTTATTAACTGATGAAGATCCTCCATTAGTTGTACCAACCCTATGCTCTTTTGAACTACAATTGCTACAACTCTATATTCAGCCTCCGTTGTGGACAATGAAACTATGGGTTGTCTATTACTACACCAAGATAGTGCTCTTGACCCAAGACTAAACATGTAGCCTGTTGTTGATTGTCTTGTGTCATCATCTCTAGTGAAATCAGCATCACAAGTCCAACTACCTCACATATTACTTCTTTCTTATACATAATTCCAAAGTCCATAGTTCCCTTTACATGCCTGAGTATACGCTTGACCGCATCTAAGTGAGGCTTGCACAACTTATCCACGAACCGACTCGCTATTCCTAGAAGGCAATGTCAGGTTGTGTTATTGTGGGGTAAATAAGACTTTGCACAAGACTTTTGTACATAGTTGAGTCTTATAACTCTCAACCTTCTACAACACCCAATTTTGTATTTCCATCCATAAGACAGGAGATAGGCTTGTAATCCAGCATCCCAAATTTTTCTAAAGGATCTCGTGCATATTTTTGTTGGCACACGAATGTCCCCTCTTTGGTTGGCTCATCCTCTAGTCTTAAGAAATGTTTCAGTTCTCCAAGCTCCTTCAACTGAAGTTGTACAAAAAAATTGACTCCAATTTGGCGAATCTCATTCTTGTTATCTCCAATGATGATTAAATCTTCTACATAAACCAACACTATAGCAAGCTTCCTATTCTCAACCTTTAAAAACAAGCTTGAGTCGTTGGTGCTATCGAGTAGCCACTTTGTACCAAAAACTCTGCGATCTTATCGTACCAAGCCCTCAGAGCTGATTTGAGCCCGTATAGCACTTTCTTTAACTTACAGACATAATCAAGATGAGTTGTCCATCTGCCACATCTCCCAAGATTTGCTTGCTGCAAGTGCTAATAATACTTGAACTGTAGCAATCTTTGCTAATGGACTGAAGGTCTCATTATAGTCAAGACCACATTTTTTAGAAAATTCTCGAGGAACCAAACATGCCTTATATTTTTTTGTTGACTCATCTAGCCGAGTTTTTTTATTTATAGACCCACTTGCAAGATATAAGGCTTATGTTTTAGGCATTGGCACTAAAGTCCAAGTCTCATTTTGTTTCAAGGCATTAATCTCTTCTTCCATTGCCTTCCTCCACTTCAAGCAATGCAAAGCTTCTTTATATGTAGTTGGCTCTACCACTCCAACATCTTATGCTAATGCTGCATTAGCATACTTGGGATTCGATTTTCGTTGCCTCGAGGATCTCCTAAGCTGAGGTGCTTGTTCCTCTTGCTTTTTTAGTTAAGTTGTTCGAAGCTATTCTATTACTCTTAGAGGTACTCTTGTCTACCATGGGCTTTTAAATTTTTCTGGTAACTTATTCTCCTCTTGTTTTACTATTGATTGCTCTTTATATAATACTTTTGCAATTGATTGCCCTTATCTAGATTATTATTACCTTCAATTCTTTCTTGCAGCTTTTCTTCAATCTCTTTTAAGTCTATTAATATATCTGCCTGAGGCAACTACCATGAGGACACTTCATCAAATATCACATTCCTTGGGACATAACACCGACCTATTATTGGGTCACAACACTTCCATCGTTTTTTTTTTTTTATTATGGTAGCCCACAAATATATAGCAAATTGCCTTTTTATCGAATTTGCTTATAAGTGATCAGGCAAGAACACGTAGCAAACACAACCAAATACTCTAAAGTGGCTCATTATGGGCTTGATATTACATATCTTCTCAATGGGTAACATAGAGACAAGCCTTGCTTGAGGACGCTTGTTGATCACATGCACTGCGGTCTGCCTACACTTTGCCCAGAATTGTGGTCGGATGGTCTTTGCATGTAACATACTCTTGCAACTCTCTTCCAAATGACGATTCTTCCTTTTGGCAATTCCGTTCTACCATGGTGTGCTAGGACATGAGAACTATAGTATTATCCTGCAATCTTTGAACTATTTGGTAAACTCATGTGACATATATTCTCTCCCATTGTCAGTGTGTTGGCATCATATCTCTTTGCCTACTTTCTTTTTTACCTTCTCTTTGAACTCCTTGAATTTAGCCAATGCCTCTACTTTTTCTTTCAAAAAGTAATCCAAACATATCTGAAGAAATCATCGATGAACTTTATCATGCATCTTAATCCACTGATAGATGTTTGCTTTACTGATCCAAAAACATCTGAGTGGATTAGCTCGAAATGTGACTTGGCTCTGTATGTTGACTCCTCATATAAAAGTTGATATGCCTGCCCGTACTGGCACCCAACACTTATTATGTCTTCCTAAACATCTAATTGGGGTAGACTATTGAGCGATATTTATCATTACTTTTAACTTGTGACAATTAACATGTCCAAACCTTGCATGCTACAAATCTAGTGTCTCAATTTCCTTCTCTTGTCTACTTATGCTGTTTGTGCTGACGTTATGTAAATAGACTTCAATCAATATCCCTCCATTATTGGTGTACCAGCAACCTTCACACTACGATACACCTTGACATCGCTCGGGCCAAACACCACATAATTGCCTGGTGATGCTAGTCGTAACACTGATAGCAAGTTCTTCGTCATTCCCTGCACATAGAATACATTTTGCAGCTCTAACTTGTTAGAGCTGAAACGGTGCATTATCACCATTTGGCCTACTTGAGTAATAGGCAGCCTTAAATTGTCCACGTTGACAACTATCTATCCTCTCTCGTATTCTAACATGCTTGATAGCTTGTTTTTATCTCCAATCATGTGATCCAAGCATCCTAAATCTACCATTTAATCATTGTTATAATTGATTAATTTATCACTTACCACAGTAAGAGTTATTACATCATGATCTAGCTCAGTGATACCAGAGGCTGCAAGCTCTTTTGAATCAACTGCAAAGGACGCTTGAAAATCCCATACATTTTTGTAATTATTCTCCTCTATAGTAGATGTTGCAGCATTCCCTTTTACCTATTGTCTAGGCTTTCTATGGCAAAATGACATCTTTTCTTGTAGTTGTAACATCAGCCATCATACCCCCAACTATTTTTTTGTTGGCTAGAGTTTTTGTAGCGATCTTGGCCGACTCCCCTTGGCTAAGAGCTACCATTCTCTGGCCGTTTTTGTCGATATGCTAGGCATGTCTTTGGTCTTCCATCACTAGATCTTGCAATACCTTTTTTTTTTTTTTTATCTTTGTGCGCGCGCGCGCGCGCGTGTGTTTTTTTTTTTTTTTTGCTAAAGAGAGCATTCTCACTATCTTTTATAAAGACCTTAGACATTTGTTTATCTAGAGTCTTGATTTACCAATATATTCTCCAACTCTGTAAGTGTTGGCTCTTTCCCCCATCCATGAGTAGCCGTAACAATGCTGTTATACTCTAGCTTCAACCTTTGAATGATGATCCTCCTAATCCTTGTCTTAGTAATAGCACTTTAAGGATCTAATTTGGATATTTCTTCACAAAAAGAATTTTTGGAAAAGTGTTGGCTCACCGTCATGTCTTGTTGTGAGATTGACAAAAGCTCATTCTCTAGACACTGCAACATTACATAGTCCTTCCTTGCAAATAATGCCGCTAATGTGTCCCAAGCCTCCTTTGGTGCTTCCGTGTTCTTGATGTGCTAGACCAACTCATCTTTATACTGACAGCAAGAGCATCCAGAGCCTTACCAACTCTAGTCTTCCACTTCCTTAATTATTCTTTGTCCATGCCTGGTGTGGTGTTGTTGCCACCAACAATGTCCCATAGATCTTGACCTAGTAGGTAGAATTTCACGTAGACACTCCAATTATTATAATTGGAGTTGTTGAGCCTCTCAACGGTGCTAACTAAACTCAAAAAATATGTCATAATGGCTTGGTTATGTGCCCAGCAGTATACATCAAGTAAGTCTAGTCCCAAACCAACCAACTTCATACGCTGGCGTTGAACCGTTGCTCAAGGAACAACAGTCACTAACAACTTACTCTTACATCAAATTGTTGACTGTACAATAGACTTAATTGATGTGGGACCCAAATAAACGAGAACAATTTTATTACAACAATATATATGTCTATTATATTGACACACCACTACATACACATCACTTTTATTTTTCCACGCCACACTTTTTTTTTTTTTGGACCAAAGGAAATTGTTGTATCAAAAATCACGTAAATTCGTACATAAGTCTGACGCGAAGACATCAAAAAACCTGCACAAAGCAGGAATAAAGATCGACTATAATTGACATGGTTAAATGACCATTTACTAACTGGCTCGAAGCCCATTTTGATAAACCCCTCTAAAGAAGGTAGGAACCATACTGAAACTAAACCTATCAAAAACTGAACTTTTAGCTAAGCCTACATTAGCTAGACTAAACTATATAAAGCAGCAAATACCATACTTCGGTGGACTTATGATGAAAATCATCTAGATACGACCGGAAACAATTTCCAACACTACTGAGAGACAAACAGGAACAACTACAACCACGGCCAAGGAACACACAAAAACAAACAGACAAACACAATCAGTATAAGACAACCATCATCCAAAAGTAAAATAACAGCAACCAATCTCCTCAGACTTGGCGACGACAGTGGTGGAGCCAGCGGCAGTAGGACAGGCAATGATGTCAACAGCAGAGCCAGCGACAATGTCAACATGGCTAGAGGCTGTAGAAACAAATACTAGAACGACGATGACAGCAGTTGTAGAAACAGAGACTAGAATACCAACGACAGTAGCAATAGAGCCAGCAGCGACGCTATTGGAGATTCTGGCTCCGGCAGTGGCAGTGCCAATTACCACAACGATGGGAAGAGCAGTAGCTTCTTCCACTGCAATAGCCACAGTAGAAGAAGAAGTGGTGGGTTCGGTGATGGCGACAGTGGTGAAGACGACAGTGATAGTATAGGTGGCAAAGGAGATGGCAAAACAACCATCCAACTGCAGGAGAGTACAATTAGGTGAGAGGGAGATAATGGGGGGCTTTACTTAAGATAGATCCAAGGGAAACTAAGCTAAGAAACCTATATTTAAAGAAAAGAGAAAGAGAGAGGACAGAGTAGAGAAGGAGAGGAGCAAAAACAAGTAGAGAGGAAGAGGAAGAGAAGCATGGGGCGGAGTTATGGGTGCTGGCTAGTGGTAGTGATTGGCCACCGCCGTCCATAAAGAAGCCGAGTAGTTATGGAGGGGCAGAAAAAATTTTAGAGAGAGGCATGTTTTAGGGAGAGTCTTACTCGATAATTTTTTTTCCACTCCGCACACTTTTATAATTCTTTCTTCCTCACGTTACATGCGCACACACACACTTTTGTATTTCTTAATTCACAACACCACATCCTGGATAAAGACCACATGGTTTTAAATAGCATTGTGAAGTCGGTAACAAAATTGTTAGAGTTTTCTAGCTTTATTATGTCAGCAGAAAACATTGGCTATTTTTTTTATTGATTTATTATAGTAATTATTGAAACAAAATTTTTTTTATAGAAAAAAACAATAGTCACATAAACATATCGGTGGAAAATATCATTGAACTTCTGTTGATCATACCGTTGCTGCTTGGCACTATGGCTCACATGCAGGCTCGCTCACGCATCCACAAGTGAATTCTCTTCCTTGTAAATGTTATGCTCGGGCGGCTTGTAGTGGTAAATAACAATGGGACTGCGAACATCGTGAGTTCCGTCAGACCAGACAAGGGAAGCAGACACCCTTTTGCCTTCCTCAATCGCGCTGTCATCTCCAGTGACAGTCACTCTAAAACTCTTCTTTTCATTCATCGTCTGGAAGGAAAGAACATTGGGCACCACTTGGACATTAATTTTGGCAAAACTTGAAAAGACCTTTGCCTTGTACACGCATTTTGGAGAGCCAACATTTGTAACTGTACGATGAAACGATAAATTGAAAGGTTGGTTGGGTTGCTTCATTCTAGCTGTCAATGTAGGATGATTGAGGTCCAATGTCAGAATTTTGTTGTTTGTACAACTGTTGTCATCGCCTGTAATTTTTCCCAGTACTTTACTATAGTTGAGGCCACAGAGCATTTTCACGTAGTCTTCCTTGTAAGTTTCATACACAAGCCCAGGATCAATAACTTTAACAGGATTGATGTGCCCAGAACCGTAAGCGAATTCACCTAGTGGGTTCCCTCCGGAATCCATTGGCCAAGCTACAGGCACAAAGAAATTTATTCAGTTTCACAAACCAGTAGCGTTAGAAATAACCTACCATATAATAATAGGAGCTAACTTCAGGACAGCTAGCGTTAGAAATAACCTGTAGTCAAAATGGTGGATTTGATGGCTGAAGGAGACCAATCTGGGTGAAATGTTTTAATATATGCTGCCACGGCTGTAACATGAGGAGTAGACATAGAGGTTCCAGAAAGTATAGCAAAGTTAGCACGCCTAGTGTCACTAGAAGACCCAGTTGGTGCGAGGTTAGGCGGAAATGCTGCCAGAATATCCACTCCTGGCGCTGTAATATCAGGCTACAATGCATTTGACAATTGTATGAGGAAATCAAACTGTGGAAAACATCAGTCTGATTAATATGTAGATGTAATAAGCTTGGTTGTACCTTCAAAATATCGTTAACAAAGACATTTGGACCAGGTAAAGAGAATGAAGCAACTGCAGGAGCATATAAATTTCTAACTACTTCACTTTTTAGCAAGGTTCCTGTAGGTTGCCTGTATAGTTAGAGAAAATTAAGAAAAGAGTCATAAATTATATTAATTAAATCCATGAAAATGAGAAATTAACAGGCTGATTCAGAGGATGAATCTTACATGGTTGAATTGATATACGACACAACTTCATCAAATTCCAATTTACCAAGAAAAGAAGCGGGGGCAGGGTAAGTAAATGAAACAGCTAAGTCCAGGTCTTCCATGATCCAACCCACTGCCCCGTATGTCATAGGCTGCAATGGAATCTCACTGCATAATACGATCTTTCCTTTCACTAAATTAGTGTCGATGCATTCTGCTCTACAACTCCTGAATCAAAGTAACAGATATACATGTTTAGCAATAATGCATTTTCTACCAAAGAAGTTGAAGCTTAATCAACATGACCACATTGTTGGAACTCACGTAGTATCTTGTTTAGGACAAACAGATGAAGGAGGCATTCCAAATGCTAGAGGAAACTGCGTCCCATTTAAAGTGAAAGAATTGATTGAATGTCCCTATTCTCATAAAGATGATGAAACAATTACTCAATGAAAATCGACATACACGAAAGCATAAAGCAACATGTCATCTTAAAGAGGAATAATTAAGAAAAACATCAGTAGCTAATGCTTACATAAATTCTCTTTCCATTGCCAAGAACAACTTGGTCAATAAAGCGGCGATCTATGGTGCTGGCTGCTACTGTTAGTACCCATGGAGCTAGGCTTGTCACTGTAGTGTTAGCAAAAAGAAGATTGCCTGCAGCCTGAACAGTGAGTATTCCTTTGTCCATGGCATGAAAAGCACCAATGGCAATGACATCATTCGGGAGATCAAGTGTAACCAAGGGGCCAAAAGACGCTGATATAATGTCAACTCCGTCAGCAATAGCATCATCAAAGGCGGCCAATATGTTTTTCGTATTGCAGTCTTCCCCAGAACAGGCTTTATATGCTGCGATTCTAGTAGAGGGAACACCTCCTCTCACAGTGCCCTTCGCTAGTCCGTAAAAACTCGCATCCCTTACGTTGTTCCCAGCTGCTGTTGAGGCTGTATGGGTTCCATGACCGTCATAGTCCCTAGCGTCTGCGTGGCTATCTGTTATGTAATTTCTTGCCCCAATTATCTTGCTGCAATATATGTTAGCACCCTGCTTATTATATATGTATATATCTATTTTTGGTGCTCACATTTGGTTTCCTAAATTAACCGTTAATTTGCATTTGTAAGTCTTGATTGGAAGGCTTCAAAAGAAGAATTAAAAAAAATTAAAAAAAAAAAAGAATGTGGTAAATAAGATGCTTACTTGTTGCAAGTAAAATTTCTGCCACCATTACAAATGCCCTTCCATTTTTTGGGAGCGGGTCCAAAGCCTTTGTCACTAAAACTCTCTGATTCAGGCCAGATTCCACTGTCAATGAAACCAATAACGACATCGCTCTCAATGGAGGGGTTTCTTTTGACTGTTTCACCGAATCCCATGAAGTCCCAAGACCTTGTAGTATGGTGTTTGTAGCTTGTGCTAGGAAAAACAGACACTATTTCTTTATTGCCTGCATAATTATTTTGATTAGACAATTGTCCGGTATATAATCTTTCCTATTGTTTTCTAGAGAAGTTATTCATGGACTGGTTAATATCAAGAATATGTTTGCTGTTGATTTTTTTTCTGAACAATGTTAATCAATGATTTGTTAAGGTCAAGAAATCAACCTGCGGTACTCACAATTCAACTTTTGTGCCTCTCGATCTGTAAGCATAGCAACAAATCCGTTAAAACTTCTCTGGTAACTCCTAATCAGGAAATTTTCTGAAGTAGAACTGCAGCAAGGTAGAGGAAGAAGAGATATTTCAACGGTAAATTGGCACCCACAATATCTATAAGGATCCAATTAGGTACACCGACGACCACGATGCAAATGGACCATTGCAACGAGCTAATATTTTAATATTTTAATTATCTTCTTTTACAAAATTTAAATTTAAATTTAGATGAATATTAGTTTAAGATATAAAATATAAGTATCATATGAAATTTATTAAAAATAAATAAATAGATTTCCTTCAGAAATTTTTTTTAGAAAAACAACTAAAAAATATTATTATAATATTTGTGAGTATGTGTTCATGTGTACTAACAATTTCCATATCTAAAATGCTCTTTAAAATCAAGAAATATTACCTATAACCAAGGACTTCCTGCAGTATGCTGAGGTGGTGAGATGATGGTGAATATTCCCCTAGAGGGAGTGACCCCATGTAAACAATGTATTCCTGCATCAATAGTGAATATAATTAATTATATTCGCATCAACTCATCAACCAACATAAGTGTGTTTCAAACAGCGAAAATTTATTATTTAAGGAGTCAGGACAAAATACCTTCCTAGCCTTTAGGTTAGCACCACACAACATGCTTATGGACAGCATGAAAATGCAAAAAACACAGCAAAACAAAGAAGCCATTGTTCATTACTACAAATTGAACACAAGCAATCAATTTTTGTTTTTTTTTTTAAATGTTTGCTTGGACTTTTGTATTGGGAATGGGACCTCATATTCTATTCAACTGTTTCACTAAAATAGAAAGCAATTTTTGCAAATTTCTTTCCATATGTACTTGTTGACCTCTTAACCTGTATGATTTGTTCACAAGTGCTTCCCATTTACGCATTTTTTTGCGGAGACATTTGCATATATAAATCTCTAATTAGGAGGCACATTCATGATATTTATATGAAAAATTCAACCCATGGGGGAAACCAAATCCTCAAATGAACGAAATTGGTCTAGCATTAATTGTTGTCTAATCCTTTCTCATGCATCAAATGTTCCACGTAATGTTTGACTGTCAGAGATTCGCAATAAACTCTTTTAGTAATTAAGCCCTGTTACCCAAATGGGTATTAGGGCCGCAGGATAACGCACTCATTTGACTGATTGTCTTTTAATTTTTTATTTTAGTCCGTTACATATCAATTTTTAATTTATTGCATATCAACTTTAATCTTTATACACATGATATATATTGCACATCAATTTAAACCTGTTGCACATAAACTTTGAGATTCTCTATTTTTATATTTGTTGCTAGGAATGTACACAAAACTTCCCAATCCACCTAACCAAACTAACACAACCAAAACCAAACCAAAATCGGTGAAACTACTACAAATAGATTGGCTATGGTTTGTAATTTAAGCAAACTATACTTAACAGTTTAGTTTCAGTTTTGGAGATCTAAAATCTGCCAAAAACCTAACCTACCACTCTTATTATTAAAGTCCATAATTTATTTGATAAACACATAGACCATATGAAAAAATCAAATAATCTCTACAATCCCTACATGTAGCCAATATACTCATGGTCCAAAATATTCTCATTGTTACAAAGTTCAAAATCTATTTATATTTTTGCATTTTTTATCATGTGTGAATCACGTAGAAAATTTTTTTGTATTTGCATTAGTGTATTAGTATTGATTCGTGTCTTTTAATGTACATTAGTTATTAATTGTTAGCAATAAAAAATGTTTAATACTATTGTGAATCTATTGATTCTAGCTCATTTTTTCATATTAATATTCTTGTTATCAATGTGACGTTAGTGTAAATGTGAGTTTTCTCTCTGAGAGCTCTCTCTCATTAGAGTTTTCTTCCAGTTCTATACAGTTCCCTTTTGCCCATTGCTGGGCACCTCTCTCTCTCTTTGATTAGAGTTTGTTCTGTTGCTCCCTCTGTTTCTTGATATTTATCTTTGTCTTTCAATCCTTTAATTCCTATTTAGTTAGTGGCGCTATGGAAGACGTGGGGTGGATATTGGCGTTGATCCAGAGGGTAGGGGAGGGGACCAACGTTCAACAAATTGCCTAATTGGAACCCTCTGGACTGAAAAACCTTTCAACATTAGAGCTCTCTTCAATACTATAACCCAGGCATGGAAGCCGAAAAAATCTGTGGACGCAAAGGAGATTGACAGGAATCTCTTTAGTTTCCAATTTTCTTCCAAGCAAGATCAAAGGTTTGTTCTAGAAAATGCTCCCTGGTCCTTTGACATGTCGTGAAAGAGCTATCTGTGGATGAACAACCATCGAAGGTGGATCTGTTCAGTATTCCACTATGGGTCAGAGCCTACGATTTGCCCCGTGTTGCCATGACTCAATTCACAGTAGAGGCCTTGGGAAATAGAATTGGTGCTTTTTAGAGGTTGATGAGAATGGTCTTGCTTCATGGGGGCGATACCTCCACTTCTGAATATTGTTTGATCTCTGAAACTCTCTAGTACGAGGTGCCCACGTTGAGCAGAAAAGTGGCCAAAGAGTTTGAATAGATTTTAAGTATGAACGATTGCCAAATTTCTGTTATTACTGTGGGCTCATTGGACACTGAATAAGGATTGTGAGCTACTGGAAAATCCAACGAGTGATGATGAAGGAGTGCAGGAACCTCGAATGAGTTACTCATATAGCTTAAAAGCCTCAAATTTTTTGGAGCTCTACCCGAATATTCGGGTGTCTCATCTCTCCAGGTACGATTTCAATCATAACCCACTGTTAGTCTGTTTATCGTACAATTCTGAAAATATATATCGCAGGAAAAAGGTTTTCAGGTTTGAAGGGATGTGGTTACGTGAACCATCATGCCTTAAAACCATATCTGATGCATGGCGGCGGACTGGTCAGCTTGGCAATGAATTGATTATATCGGCAAAGCTTGTTTTATGTGCCAAGTGCTACAAACATGGGAGAAAAGGGTCTTTGGCAACATTAATTCCACAATCCGAAGGCTCAAGCAATGACAAATGGCCTTGGAGAGGCTCCCACTGAACTCTTCCAATTTAGCTATGTTGAAAAATGTGCAAAGTGAACTTGACGAGATGCTAGCAAGGGAGAAAGTGGGCTCAACAGTCTCGAGAATTATGGCTCAGAGAGGGCGATAGGAACACCAAATTTTTTCATGCCAGAGCATTTATTCGAAGTCATAGAAATACAATCCACAAAATTAAATTAGAAAATGGTAGACTATTGTTTGACGCGAACCACATTGCAACTGAGTTCCTATCATACTTTCAAAAGCTATTTGGTACACAAGGAGAGGGTGCTCTCAAGCCAGTTTTGGATGCACTGTCCTTGAAAGTAACAGAGTTTATGAATGCACATCTAACCCAGCAATTTACAAGTGATGAGGTCATTGAAGCACTTATCCAGATGCACCCGTTAAAAGCTTCGGGGCCAGATGGTATGTCGGTGCTATTCTACATATCATATTGGCAAACTGTTGGGAATGATGTCATTGCAACCATGCTCAATATCTTGAATGAAGATGGGGACCCAACACCTATAAATCATACCCATTTATGCTTAATTCCAAAGGTGGCCTCCCCAATGCTTTGTAAGGATTTCAGACCCATCAGTTTGTGTAACATGATTTTTAAAATTGTCACAAAGGCACTGGCAAATAGATTGAAGCCTCTGCTCTCACAAGTAATCTCAAATAATCAAAGTGCTTTCATTCCTAATCGCCTTATTACTGATAATTCCTTAGTAGTTTTTGAGATCTTCCATAGTATGAAGCACAGATACAAAGGTAACAAGGGAACAGTGGCGCTCAAATTGGACATGAGTAAGGCTTATGACCGGGTTGAGTGGATCTTTTTAGAGAAGGCCATGCTTAGATTGGGCTTTGCAGAGAGTTGGGTACAGCTAGTGATGAGGGTGTTAGTATGGTGTCTTACTTTGTAGTAGTTAACTCAATGCTGGGTGCATCTTTCCAACCCTCCAATGGTTTACGGCAGGGAGACCCATTATTGAAGAAAGCTTGGGTGTTAAGGCTATAGAGCATCCATGCAAATATCTTGGCCTCCCTATGACTATTGGGTGTTTTAAAAAGAAGACTTTTGAGTTGATTCTTGACCGAATCAGGAAAAGACTGAGTGGATGGAGCGAAAAAATGCTGTCCAAAGCAGGGAAGGAAGTTTTACTCAAGGCAATCATCCAGGCTATCCCCACATATTTTATGAGTTGTTTTTTACTGCCAAAAATTTTTTGTTAAGAGGTTGCTCAGTTAGCCAATAGATTCTAGTGGGGAAGCAAGGAGAATGAAAATAAAATTCATTAGGCCTCATGGGAGCGACTCACAATGCCTAAGAGAGAAGGTAGATTAGGCTTTCGAGACTTTCAGACCTTCAACCGGGCCATGCTTGGGAAGCAAGCCTGGCACTTGCTAACCAATCTAGATTCTTTGTTGTCTAATATCTATAAAGCTAGATATTATCGACATATGACCTTCTTGGAAGCTTCTGTGGGAAACCGGCCTAGCTATGCATGGCAGAGTATTTTGGAGTCAAGAGCCTTGTTGTGCCGAGGTATTAGATGGAGCGTGGGCAACAGTTGCAAAATTGATATTTGGCAGGACCTATGGCTTCTAGCACAGATGGCTTCAGAGTTCTATCGCCACAGCTCCCACTAACCCCCACCACCGTATCGACCCTCATTGATGTCGACACGGGATAGTGGAAAGCAAACCTAGTATGTCATGTTTTTATGACTAATGAATATGAGCAGATTCTCTCAATGCCATCAAGTTTTCGAAGAACTGAAGATGAAATAGTATGGCATTGTGATCGATCGGGCCACTATACTGTCCGCAGTGCATACAAGCTCGCCCGAACAACTGATGATCTACAACCTAGTATGGCAAGCTGCTCTTCGCAGCCATCTTCGAAAGGATGGCACAAAATTTGGAAGCTAATGATTCCCAATAAAGTCAAGCTCTTCCTTTGGAGAGCAGCTCGAAATTACTTACCAACAGCTGTGAATCTATCAAAGAGGGGCATCCCAATAGACATGATGTGCCAAAGGTGCGGAATGGAGGCCGAAACTACAATGCATGCATTATGCAGTTGCCCATGGGTTGAAGGTGTCTGGTTTTTGAGCCCTCTTGGTCTTCGGATGCGAGGTGTGGAAGGTGATGACTTCCTGGATTGGTTTGATTCCCTCTCTCACCAACAGGATAACAGAACTTTGGAAATGGCTGCCATAGTAGCGTGGGCTGTATAGCGCCCTCGCAACACTCTTGTCCATTAAGATAAGGTCATCGATCATCTTGACACCGTGGAAATTGGCATACGGCTCTACACTAATTTTATGAAGGCCAACATGGCACAAAAAAATATTGAGTCTGTGCCCAGCATTTTTAATTGGAGACCCCCCCTGATAGTGTATTAATGATGAACACAGATGCAGCATTGAAAGAGGGGTTTATTGGCTTTGGAGTGGTGATGCGGGATTCTAAAAGGGAGCCACTGAGTGTCATGGGGATGAGAATACAAGCTTCTATGGAACCAGAAACTGCAGAGATGTTGGCAATCCGATTTGCACTTCAAAGAGCATTGGAAAATGGCACACAAAGAGTGGTTGTGGCTTCCGATTGTCTCCCGATAATCAAACAAATAACTTCCAGCTAACATGCCAATTCTATAGTTGGGTTGTTAGCTGAAGATGTCTGTTACCTTGCTTCCTACTTTCCAACTTGCACCTTTCAACATATTAGAAGGCAAGCCAGTGGCGTGGCACATGCTGTTGCTAAAGCCTCCTTTACTTGTGAGGGCCTTATGCTTTGTAACAGGGTCAGCCATAGCCATATTTTTTATCTCATTTCTCATGATTTAAGTTCTATTAATCAATGAAATCTTGCTATTTTTCTCAAAAAAAGAAAAATATTCTTGTTATCAAATGTTTGAAATTAAAGTTGCCATGAAAAATAGGTAAGATGCTATCCTAGTTTTCAAAAATTGAGGTAGAAATAGAAGAACAAAGCTTGAAACCTTCAATTGGAATTTTATTTTCTTCCATAATATGGTTAAAATCGCCATATCGATCAAAGCAACCTACAACTGCTAATGAGAATTTAACTTGTTTTACTCTTATGTTGCTTTGGTTATAGTTTTAAAAATTTCAAACCGCTACTAACATTTTGGTTTGGATATAATGATCAAACCAACACATATACACCGCTATCTGTTGTAAATTAACCTTACCTCTTATACACATAAAGTATTTTTTCAAAAAAAAATAATAAAAATTTAATGAAACCCACCATAAGTCCCATTATCTATCTCTCTCTGTTTCTCTCCTCCCGTGTTCCTCTCCTCACCTCCGGTTCAACAATCAAAATTGTTATCAATTAGATGAATAGGAAAAAAAAACATATGTGGCCCTCAACAATCAAGGTTGTACTTGCTCACAAAAAAAAAAAACAATGGGGGTTGTGAAAAGCACATATGTAATTGTCTGCGAAATGGAAGAAATGTAGGCTCGATTTTGGGCCTTTAAGCAAGGCCCAAAAAATTATGTTTTAGAGTCCAACAAAGCAAGGACAAGGAGTTCGTATGAGTTGTTATGTACTAAATTCTACTTTGAAGATTCTTGCACACCCCGACTTTTCTTTATTTGATAATCAGAGCCATAGATCCTATGTTGCCTCCAAGACGCGGCAATGCCTTTACTAAATGCTGACTCAAAATATTTTTCAAGGGGTAGAGAAAATTAATTGTTGTGGATAAACTTTTTGGAATTTAAGGTCTCTCATCATTAGCAATACAAAAAAGTTAGAGACAGAGAAAAAAATTGCATGAGATTTTTAGGGGTAAATTTAGTTCACATCCCATAAATGGGCCATAATTACAAATGACATCCATCATTTTGAAAAATTACAAAACACATCCAATGACAGTCATTGGATGAAAATGGGGAGGGTTGGGGGCAAAGATGGCATCCCCGATCCCTGTCTCTGTTTTTGCATCCACTCCCCGTCCTCGTCCCCGATGGGGAAGGGATTTGAATTCTTGTCCCCATTTTCACTGGGGATCGAGGCAACTGGCAGCAGGCACGAAATATCCCAACAAAGTACAAAAAAAAAAGAGACAATACCAAGCACAACAACATCCCCCAATATTTACAAAAAAAAAAAAAAGTACAAAAGAAAATCTAAACACAGCCCCCCATATTTTAGACAAAAAAAAAAACAAATTAACAAAACATCAAGATCTAAACACAAGAGTCCTCAAATCTAAATCCAAAGCATAAAGGATTAGTATTCCAACAACTAATTAACAATATAATAAGACATCAAAAGGCATTATAGTTCAAGACTAATCGTTTGCAAACATCGCAATGAAGTTTCAAACAAAGAAAATAACGGGAAAGCACTAAGCACGCCAATTTCCTCTTCAAGTCTCTAGCATCTACTCACTTTGTTAACTCAGTAACAAAACTTTCAATTTCTTGATCTACATTAATGTGACAACAATGTAAAAATTGTAACCTTTAAAAAAACTAAAATCATTATAATTTATATATCTAATTAAATGAAGAAAAATACATGGTTCATCAATGCCAAGCAACACTTTTAAGTCTAGATTTCTTTGTGGGTACAACAGATAAGTCATTTTCTTGTGATTCAATTGCATTTGGGGTCTCATTTGTTGCAGAAGCTGTTTCTTTACTTATATAGTTAGTTTCATCCATTGTATTTAACGTCAACCTATACAATTAAAATTATAAAAATGAGTGTTAGAGAATATCTTGTAAAAGTTCACAAGTATCCAACAAATAAGAGTAAATGCTTACTCTGTTTCCATAATAGTCTCAAGGATAAAATTACTCAATCACTCCTCTTTTTTCCCTTCCACGGGCATCGATTACACAATGCAAGAGAATGATATTTTCAAATGCTTTAGAGATTTCAGACTACAGATTTCCAATGCTAGTATTAAAGGTTGCATCATTATCAAGATTTTCTTCCTATTACTACTTTTATCTTAAAATGAGGACATATAATAATATAAGCAGAGAATAATAAAATGCTTTTTATGGAAAAAGGCTTTACCTCGGTTCCTTGATAAGATTGGTTGGATTCGAATCTAGCCTTTTGCTTGTAAAATGTCGCATGGCTGTTGTAACATTCCTTCACTTGCCTATGAGATCCAAAATTTTGAAGATAAGACTTATAGAACATGTTGTAATTCTACCATTTTGACCATCCTTGCCAACACTGCTAACTTCGACCCTTCTAAACCTGTCTACTTTATTAACCTCAACCATTGTTGCTATTAATAAAACACAACTTACAATACAAATTACCCAAATTAAATATTGTCATTATGTCATCAATTCAGGTGATGATTCTCCTAGTTTTTAATGGTTCTCTTATATACAAACCAAATTACGGTCGCATGAAGTCATTTTTCTGGGTTAGAAACAGCCTAAGAAGAGAGAAAATAGACAACCAAAATATCCAACTAATCTCCATGGCAATCACTGATTATTTCACACACATTTTATTCGACCTCCATATTTGAGAATCTAAACACTAAGGGCATGTTTGGTAATGTTTTGGTTTTCATTTTCTTGTTTAATTTTCAAAAAAAAAAAAACAGAAAATATGTTTGGCTAGTATGCCATGTCTCTATTTCTTTTCTTTTTTTTTTAAGAAACATGAAGCGCTTCTCAAAAAAGTAAACACATCCTGCAAAACATGTAAAAGGAGCTTTTCTTATGTGTTTATTTTTTCTATAGTATCCTTTAGCCAGATCGATCCATTTGCATTTGGTCCTCCCTTCTTCTCTGATTTCTCTCTCCTTCATGGTAGATTAATTTTGTTTGAGCATCATCGCTTCGTCTAAGTGTGATTATTTCCCTAAGATACAACTCTAGTACCACCTCTTTCTTCTGAGACTCTTCTCCCTCCCTTTCCAACTTATTAATATACTTTTTTCTTATCCTAAGAAACTTTGGTGCTAGTTTGGATGTGTTATAGTGCAACGGACTACCTAAGAGCTAATTTTGATTTTGAATGCGATTTTGGCTTAATAGAGATTTCTCTAAAACTTAATAGGGATTTCTCCTTTTAGATGTTTATTTTGTAGTGTGCTAATAAAGATTGTTGTTTAACAAAAGCACAAGAATCTCCCACTGAACTAAACCAAACTTCACCCCAGGATCCATTTATATTTTTTTTTTTCACTTTAATTCATTTTCTTTCTCCATCGTGTGAACTAATATTTATCTTGTAATGAAATTCATTTACTTTTTAGCTTAACATTTAGCAATCATGACTGAGTTTGATTGAGTTTGATGTTGAACATGGTGGTGAATACCCTATTTCAGAGTAGTCGAAGGCAACTACAACAAATGGCTCATGTTCGAGATGAGATTGCATAAGCTTTATGGCAAAGAAGTAACATTCGATGTATAGATACCATTTTAATAGTATATTATTTTTATTATGTGTACTTATTGTTAAAATTATGAAATTTTTTGAACAATATTTGTAATATTTTTAATTCTATTCTGACTCAATTTATGACTTTTATTACTTTAATTGTAAACAATACATACTAATAGTTTATAATAAAAAATTATTATTGATACTAAAAAAATAAAACAAAAGTTGACAACAATAAATACAAAAATATAGCAAACAATAAAAACAGAAAAATAGAAAATAAAAAACAATAAAAAAGACAGCATATTCAAACCAGTCCTAAAGAAGGCGTAATATCATATTACAACAACAAACAAATCTTCTAAAAATCATTTGTTTCTAGAAATTTAAGTTATCAATTAGCAAATGTGCTAATAACAAACTATCAATCTTTCAATAACTTATCCATTTTGTTGCTCATCACGAAGTACCATCAATTCGACATTGCTCCATCTATGACCTCAATTTAACGGCTTTGACATTTCTTGGCTCGACCTAGGGATGACAATTTCACTCGTACCCGTTGGGGTTACCTATACTCGCCCCGACGGGCACGAGATCAGTCAAATTTGACCGAGGAACAGGGCGGGGATCCCCGTTCCCCAAAATTTTTAATGGGGAAGGGGACGAGATAGACAGTCCCTACGCCGTACCTGTCCTCGTACTCGTCCTCATTCCCCACCCATAATTTAATTTACTTTTTTTATCCCTTATATAATATTTATATAAAAAATTTATAGGGATATTTTAGTAATTTTACATCAAAACGTAAATCTCACCTTTCTTTTTCTTTATCCTATTCCTCTCCCAAACAGCATGACAGTGGACAGTCCAACAGCACATCTCTAATTCTCTAAACTCTTCCACCAAAATCTAAAGTTGCTAGCCATAATTTGGCAGTGACTGAAGCTGATTCGTGCACGCCAAAACCTTAGATCCACCATTGACAACCATTCCCTCCTCATCAATCATGAATTTCTTCTAGCCTCTCTACCCGGCCCCGTCCAACAGGTCCTTTCCTTGTTTTCTTTTCTTCCTTCCTTCATTTTCTCTATTTTTTTCTGCTTTCCTAAGCTTATTATAAATATAGATTATCGTGATTTTCTTTTTTTTATCTCAAATTTTTATTTTATACAAAAAAAATTGTTGTTCTATATATATTATGTATATGAATTTATTCCCTTCGACCAATTCATTTTATTACTAAAATATAATTGGGTTCTTCTTCTTATTCGCATATGTATGTATAGGCTCTAGATCGAGTGGCAGAGGAGGTTAATGCGCTTGTTGATTGCTGCGACAAGTACGTTATTTCTGCTTTCAATTTTTCCCCTTTCTAGTTTACTCTCTACATCACTTAACTGATGCAAGAATGGTATAAACCAAAAGAAATGTGACTATAATGATGGCTCCCACAAGAGTAAATCATGGGCTGGTCCATAACATGAGGTTTGACCTCTTTGTTCTCTTGATGGGATCTACTTTTCAGATAGTGGGTAATTTGAGGTCCTAGGATTCTAACTCACATACTAGTTGGGAAAGAACTAAGAGAAGAGCATCTTTTTCCCTTGCTTCTTGAAGTTTGACCAGGCCTTGTCCTAGTCAGTCAAAACCTTGTCACCTAAGATGAGTAAAATTAACCAGTGTTGGCATGAGATCTCATCCTAGGGGCAAAAATGCAAGAAACACATAGGTGATGAGAACTACACAAAGTTGCACTCTATTTTTTCAGTTGGTCAAATGCTCCGTAGTTTTATGTTGGCTTTATTTCTAATGTTAAGTTTCCCAAAGAATACCACAAAATGAACATAAATTAAAGAAGATTGCACATGCATGAGGTATCCTTAATTGAAAACATTATATATATTCTTGGCCTTCATATTGGTTACCATTATAGCACCTGCAGGACATTCAAGGAAGAGTTTGAGCATAATTCATTATAATAATAGTAATAAGAAATTGTCGATCTTGTTCTTTTCCATATCAAATTCTAAGGAGTCCAACCTTTCCCCTCAGGCAAGCTTAATTCTGCATCCTACCTATAGTTCACTTTAATTGCCAAAGATCAATGAATCCATCAACATTTTCTCCCAGTCCATAAGCGATGCCCTTTGTCATTGACTTTTCTGTTGTTGTTATGTATTGACTTGTTGCATTTGGGTGAATTTATGATTTGTAGTTAGGCAATAAACTCGATGCCTGTGGAAGGAGAAAAAGAGAAGTGATGGAGTAATTTTATTCTTGAGACTATCATGGAAACAGAGCAAGCATTTACTTTTATTTGCTAGATACTTGCGAACTTCTATAAGATACTGTATAACACTCATTTTTATCATTTTATTTATATAGGTTAACATCAAATACAACGGATGAAAATAACTATATAAGTGAAGAAACAACTCCTGCAACAAATAAGACCCAAACGAAATTGAATCACAAGAAAATGACTTATGTGCTGCACCCCCAAAGAAATCTAGACTTAGAAGTGTAGCTTGGCAGCATTTTATGAAGCACGAAGTCAATGGAAAAGATAAGGCAAATTGCTATCACTGTGGTAAATTTTAGTTTTTGGTAACAACAATGGGACAAAGCATCTATTAGATCATGTCAAAATTTGTCCACTTCGGCGGAGAAATGATCCAACACAACAACACATTGTTCCTAGTTTTCAATCAAGTAATAGGGGAACAATTTCTTCCTATAACTTTGATCAAGATAATGCAAGAAAAGAGCTCGCTAAGGCAGTCATTCTACATGGATATCCCCTTTCTGTAGTGGAACACATTGGGTTTAGAAGATTTGCAAATGTTTTGCAACCTGTGTTCATTATGCCTTATAGGAACACTGTGAAGAGTAATATTCTTAAAATTTTTGATATTAAGAAAGAGAGGGATCAAAGACTAATATTCAACAATAAAAGTAGACTTGCTATCACTTCAGATGTGTGAACATCTAGTAACCAGAAGAGAGGATTTATGGCTATCATAGCTCACTTTATTGATGGTTCTTGGGTTCTACAAAGTCGAATTTTTAGGTATATTTTTTAACTTGTCTTGTCAATTTATTAATTATTACACTTTTAAAATATTAATTTTGTATTAATATTTTCAATATAATTTTTATAGGTTTGTCTATGTGCTTTGTTCACACACTAGTAATGTTTTATTTGAAGTGATGATTGATTGTTTAATGAGATGGAACTTGGATCACAAATTGTTCACAATTACATTAGATAATTGCACAACAAATGATGCCATGATTGAGATTTTGAGAACAAGATTGGATGAAGATGACTTATTGTGCAATGGTAATTTCTTACATATGCGTTGTTGTGATCATATTTTGAACTTAATTGTCAAAGATGGCTTAGATGTGATAAAATTGGCATTGAAAAGATTCATGATAGTTTGGTTACTTGGACTACCACCCCAAAAAGAAAAGAGCGATTTGAGGAAATAGCAAAGCAAGTGAAGGTTTCTACCACCAATATAATTTTTATAGGTTTGTCTATGTGCTTTATTCACACACTAGTAACGTTTTATTTGAAGTGATGATTGATTGTTTAATGAGATGGAACTTGGATCACAAATTGCTCATAATCACATTAGATAATTGCACAACAAATGATGCCATGATTGAGATTTTGAGAACAAGATTGGATGAAGATGACTTATTGTGCAATGGTAATTTCTTACATATGCGTTGTTATGCTCATATTTTTAACTTAATTGTCAAAGATGGCTTAGATGTGATAAAAGTGGCATTGAAAAGATTCGTGATAGTTTGGTTTCTTGGACTACTATCCCAAAAATAAAAGAGCGATTTGAGGAAATAGCAAAGCAAGTGAAGGTTTTTGCCACCAAAAGCTTGATTCTTGATTGTCCAACTAGGTGGAATTTCACTTTCTTAATGCTAGAAACAGCACTTTTGTATAAAGAGGTTTTTTTTCTGATTAAAGAGGATAAAAGAACCCCATTATAGTAATTGTCCAAGTGAGGAGCAGTGGAAGTTTGCAAAAGAAGTTTGTGAGAAGTTGAAATTGTTCAATAGTGTCACTGAGTTATTTTCTGGGACAAAGTATCCTACTGCAAATTTATATTTTCCCAAAATTTGTGAGATCAAAATGGCATTGATAGAGTGGAAGTCTTCTCCAGTTGAAGTGGTAAAATCAATGGCACAAAATATGTTGGAGAAATTTGAAAAATATTGGAGTGTAATCCCTGTAATCATGGGCGTTGCCATCATGTTGGATCCAAGGTATAAAATGTCTTTGGTTGAGTTTTATTTTGATCATCTCTTTGGCTCAGAAAGTGTTATCCATGTGGCTAGAATTAGACGGTGTTGTTATGACTTGGTAAGTGAGTACCAATTGCGAAATTTTCAACCAAAAGATGATGATATAGTTCAGGTAGACTCATTGTTTTTTAGTAGCAATGGTAATGTCACTTCTAGGTCTACTTTTGATCAGTATTTAAGGAAAAAAAAAACAAAAGATTGGATCATCAGTTAAATTGGAGTTGGACTATTACCTTGAAGAGGATGAGGTGCCATTTGCAGTTGATTTTGATGTTTTAAATTGGTGGAAGGTGTATGGATTGAAATTTCCTACATTGTAAGCCATTACTAGGGATATTTTTGCGATTCCTGTATCTACAGTGGCTTTTGAATCAGGATTTAGTGCCAATGGAAGAATCATAAGTCCTCATTGTAGTAGGTTACATCTAGATACAGTGGAAGCAATTATGTGTACCCAAAATTGCTTTTGGGCTGCTAAAAAATGAGGTGAGTAATTTAATTACCCAATTTTATTTTCTCAACAAGTTGAAATGCTATTATCAAAATAGTTGCATGCAATTGATTTCTCTTCAGTGGTCCCTTTCCTCATTTCGTTTCCTAATTAAATGGATATCCTCTCATAGCTGAATATGTATATTCATCTTACAAATCACTTGTGTTTCTATAAGTTCACATCTGTTCAAGTTACTTCTTTTGTCATTGTATTTTCTAAACATGATATTAAAATCAGTTTGGACAGTTTTTTGGTCTATAAGACTAAATTCAGGTACCAAATTATTCTATGAATGCCAAACTTTACTCAAATGAGATGGTTTTTTTTTTTTTTTGGTTTATCTTTGAACTGCATAATTAATAGAATTTTTTTTTTTTGTTATGAAGGTGATATGGTTACAGTTATAAATGAAATAACAAATTGTCTTTTGAATGAAGATATTAGTACAGATGAACCAGGTATTTTTCTTCATTTAAAGGCTATAATGATTTTAGTTGAAGTAGCAAATTAAAGGAAATCGGTGAGAAAATGGATTAAAGGAAATTGTTACCGATGAAGATTGTGTTATAATGGCTTTAGTTGAAAAGTTATAATGAAATAGAAAATTATAATGATTTTAGTTTTTTTAAAGGTTATAATTTTTAGATTGTTGTTACATTAATGCCATTCAAGAAATGGAAAGTTGTGTTATTGAGTTAACAAAGTGAGAAGATGCTGGGGACTTGAAGAGGAAATTGGTGCCCTTAGTGCTTTCCCGTTATTTTCTTTGTCTTAAACTTCGTTGTGATCTTTGCAAACGATTAGTCTTGAATTATAATGCATTTTGATGTCTCATTGTATTGTTAATTTGGTGTTGAAATACTAATCCTATATGCTTTAGATTTAGATTTGAGGACTCATGTTGTTGGATTTTGATGTTTTGTTAATTTGATTTTTTTTTTATATAAATTAAAGGCGGGGATGGGGTGGGGACGAGGATCTCCGATCCCCAGCAGGGACAGGGATAGGGATTCAAATCCTTTCCCTGCCAAGGATGAGGACAGGGATGAAGATTGAATTCAAAAGCGGGGACGAAGATTGGAGATGACATCCTCGCCCCTGCCCCTCCCCCGTCACGTTTCCATCCCTAACTCGACCAATCCACCAGTTGATGAACCCAATAAAATTTGATGCTACATTCTTCAAAATTAAAATACTATAACCATCTTAGGAAGCAATTTCCTCTCACCACTTTGTCTCTCCTTGAATAATGGCATCAATTGCTAAGATAAACGTCCAGATACCCAGATGCTAGATTTATAAAATTAACTTTGTCACTGTTGAAATTTAGCAACCCAATTATTCTCGTCTACGGAGTCAACTGGCCATCTTGTAACCCTAACTACTAATGGTGTAATAGTCGTTGAGTGTTTAGGGGGGGGATTTCAATGGTTCAGATTATGCAAATTATCCTTGATATTCCCGCTCCTTAAATATCAATTTTTTATTTCGTGCCACGTTATTCAGGCATTAGTCCGGTAGCAATCTCTAGACATGTATTTTCTTTTCTATTGAAAAGGGAAAAGTTGTTGGATTAAGCGGGATAGAGTAAGTGGGATATCAAGTTAAGTGTTATGTATATCATTTATAAATTTGTTTTACATCAATTTTAGTTATGAATTTCGTGAGGTTTTTAACTATTTATTTTTCTATAACTTAGGACATGCAAAATAGATATCGTTGATGTACAACAAATTGATAAATAATATACGTAACACATAATTCAGTTCCTTACTCAATCTCTCTCTATTCAGGTACCCATGCCTGTACTAAAAATTAGATATGTAAATTCCATTCAAATTCGATTCGAGTGTTACTGATCCTAGCTGCTAGTTTTAGTTAATGGAAAATGTTTATGGGCAAAATCCTAAGTCATATCCTTTTCCAATCTGACGTGGCATGGACAAATATGAAAGGGGCAAGTACATAAAAGTTAATAAAAAAGGAAAATTTTAGGTGGTCGAGAAAACAGTGGATGCAAAGAAGACGAAAAAATTTATTTGTGCAATGAGACAGTTTATTTATGCAACAGGACGTTGAATTATTACAAAAAAATTTAAAAGTATTTTTTCATATATTTTTTCGTTGTAAAAATTAAGTATTTTATTATACAAATAAATTAACTGGTTACACAAAAAGAATTTTCGGCCTATTTTACTTCTTTATTTTCCCGTCCACGTAACTGTATTCAAAAAGAGGACAAGTGCATAGAAGCTAATAAAATAGTAAGAACAAGTGCGTGGGAGAGAGGGGCAGAAAATGTAAGATGAAAAAAAGTGGGAAAAAGTCCACAAAAAATGGGCACAGCACTAGTAGAGCAAAATTTGGGAAGAGTGTTATCAAAGAGATGGGAATAGAAAAATATCTTTAAGGTGTTAAGATTGTGAGTAAACTGCAAGCGAGTTATTAGATTTGTTAAAAGTTTCGTGGCTCAATTTGAAATTGTTTATTTAACTAAACAAGTAATATATGATATACAATATAGTATAAATCTAAATTTCATTTAATAAATGAATCGAGTTTGAGTAAAAATAAACTCAATTTTATTAAATTTATGAAAAATTTATTTAAAAATTTGTCTATAGAAACTCGTTTAATATATTATAAAAATAATTTTAATATACTCGTTTTTTAAATTTAATTAACTAATTGCTAGCATTGCTAAATGTTTGTGGAGGAACGAATCGCCCTGACGCGGCCAACTCTCCCAATAATAGCGCCAAAATTAAGTAGCAAAGATATTCCTGTGCAGTGTCGTATCTATCTCGCTATGCTCCTTATCCTCCTGCTCCACATAACCGGCATATATCATCAATAGTCTGAATACCATCTTGAACAAGTACAATTAAAGGAAAATTATTTTTTAAAAAAAAAAATCGTTGGTCCGACAATGGCGTGTGCACCAACTCCAATCTCTGCAATATCTTTCACTAACTCAACAGTGCCCAAAAGGGTCGGTTCACCGTCGTCAAATCTAACCCCGAAAGCCATTGCCAAGGACCTTTACTTTAACCGCGATGGTTCAGCCACCAAAAAACTTCTGGTCAGAACATTAAACAAAAAAAAAATCTTTTTTTCCCTTCTTTAGGAATGTGTATTTCATTAGTTTGATAGTTAAGAATGAGTTTGGACATAACAATTTGGTTTGGTAAGTGTATTGGCGCAGGAAGGTGCTGGAATGGTGGCAGAGCTGCTAGGAGTGACTTTGGGTCCAAAGGGAAGGAACGTGATGCTGCAAAATATGTATGGACCTCCCAAGATTGTGAATGATGGAGAAACTATTCTCAAACAGGTCTTATTTGCAGTCTTGCCCATCGTTGTCCATTTACCTTTTCCCGCTACCTTTTTTTTTTCTTTTTTTTGGCTTTTAAATGGAACCAAGTTTTAAGTTTGCTGGGACAGAAGCATTGTGCTTCAAATGCCTTAAAAAGGTTCATCTTTTGGGGTCTTACTTGCCCTTGTGAATATTTTGAAGCAATTGCTATCCTTTTATGTGAACTTTGTAATGGTATAAAGCATCCCTTTGATAACATTTACGTTTCTCGTGAAGTTCATTGTGCTAAATGAGCTTAAATTGTCAATCTAGCAGATTGAATTAGAGGACCCTTTGGAAAATGTTGGAGTAAAGTTGGTTAGGCAAGCTGGTGCAAAAACAAATGAGATTGCTGGCGATGGTTCTACCACATCTGTGGTCCTTGCTCATGGTTTGATTGCCGAGGGCTTTAAGGTAAGGACTGCAAAAAAACTAGAATAGTAAAGGATAAGGTTAGTCTTATATCATATAAAATATAATGAGATAAAACTAGTTGAACCTATATTATTCTACTTTATACCATGTATCAAACGCACTACCAAGTGTCTTGTAACAAAGATGAGGACAATTGGATAAGAAAACAAACCTAGAGCAAATGTTTCAACTAGGGAAATTTGAAAGAAAAAAAAAGGAAAAAAAAAAAGAGACCAGAAATTGAATGAGGGGGAAGGGTTTACGCATAATGTATGATACAATGTCTTTGACATTACGGCCATTGCTAAAAAATAAAGAAAAAACTGGATAACATTTCACCTCAAACTTAGATATTGATGAGGGCTAAATAAGCTGGAAGAAGAATTTTGAATGGCTTTAATAAAAAAAAAGTACACCTTCTCCAGGTGATTGCAGCTGGCCTGAATCCCATCCAAATTGCCCGTGGTATCGAGAAAACTTCGAAGGCCCTTGTCTCTGAACTAAAGCTACTGTCCAGAGAGGTGAATCAGTCTATGTTTATTCCTCTCTTCTGGTTACATAAACTGATGGGTATATGAAATGATTGGCAAGGATGCTCATTGCATGAGTGTGAATATAATAAGATGAGTACATGATTTTGTTGCAGGTTAAGAATGAGGAGCTTGCAGATGTTGCTGCAGTGAGTGCAGGAAATGATTATGTAGTAGGAAATATGATATCTGATGCTCTTCACAAGGTAGGAAGGAGGGGAGTAGTTACTATAGAAAAAGGAACCTGCATTGAGAACAATCTGCAGATTGTAGAAGGAATGCAATTTGATCGTGGGTATTTGTCTCCTTATTTTGTTACTGACCGTCAAAAAATGGAAGTGGAATTCCACAACTGCAAGGTAGGAAGCAACCTTTGGTTGAATATTGGTTGAATATTGGTTGAATATTGTATACATCCCTGCAAGGAAAGTTATACATCTTGAGCATGTTCTTTAATAAATTTATTGGATAGTCCAGAAATTGTTTGGTTGCAGTTACTTTTGGTTGACAAGAAAATTACAAACCCAAAGGAGATGTTTAAAATATTGGACAATGCTGTTAAAGAGAAGTACCCAATCGTGATAGTCGCAGAGGGCATTGAGCAGGAAGCTCTGGCTCCGGTTATTAGGAACAAACTCAGGGGTGTGCTGAAGGCAGCTGCTATTAAGGCTCCTGCCTTTGGTGAGCGCAAAAGCCACTACTTAGATGACATCGGTATCTTAACAGGAGGTAGCAGACTGAGAACTGATTCGGATTAAATCTATATTTTTTAGTAGTTCTATTCTTTTTTGCATGAACTTGACATTTAGTGATATCATTTTCCATTTTTAATATGGACCAACATGTCCATCCACTATTCCCACATTCCAAATCTAGCAGCCTTTGACATGTAACTACATTACTGATATAGATGATATGCTCAGGGCATCAACATGTTAGAGTATAAAAAGTTAATTTCTTCCTTTGCATGTGTAGGCTGCATTTCAATCAAAGTGCTCTTTAGTATCTTGCAATTTGTATGCCTCCTCATCTCCATTGTATCATTCACAGGCACTGTGATCAGAGATGAGATGGGGTTAACTCTAGAAAAGGCTGGCAAGGAGGTTTTGGGTACTGCTACTAAGGTGGTTATAACAAAGGATTCTACACTGATAGTTGTTGATGGAAGCACTCGAGCTGCTGTTGAGAAGAGAGTTTCCGAGATTCGTAGTCTTGTAGAGGTTCTAGCCCTTTACATGCAATACATGCCTTTTTAACATATAACTGGATCTTCTAAGGTTCCATACTGCAGGATTAATTGCTAGAAAACTAATCAGTGATCCACATGCAAAATGCCAGGGCAAGATATGTGCTCTTTCATGGCTTCCAGCTTCGTGAATAATGTGATGGCTGAATTCAACTTTAACTTTAACCAAACAAAAGGATAAAAATATTTTGTTCTGGTTATATTTTCTGACCGACAGTACCTGAAAGGATTGAAATTTCACTGTTTAGGGAGTGAGAATAGGATACTCCTATTTTTTCTGTCAAAAGTTGATCCTTGGAGCCCGGAGATTGGAGTATGACAGAAATCTGCTTGCTTATGAGCTGAACAAATGCATTATCCCGTGTAGATATCTAAGATAAGGTCTTTAAAATATTGATTCAGACTTAATTTTCTGCAGTGAATAACTTTCTTGTTCTTTGTCTGCAGAACACTATAGAAAAGTTTGATAAGAAAGTTCTGAATGAAAGGATTGCAAGATTATCAGGAAGAATTGCTGTTCTCCAGGTAATCAAGCGATTATGATAAATCAGGAACTTCCTTCTTGAAAATGCAAACATTCAATTACTCCGACTCTTCTTTGCACTATTGTTTTATCAATTGAATCACAGGTGGGGGCACAAACACAAGTTGAGATGAAGGACAAACAGCTGAGAATTGAAGATGCTTTGAATGCAACAAAGGTTTGTTCTTGGCTTCTTAACCTTTCTGACAATTTTAAGCAATTAAAAATGCCAAAGTTTTGCTGTTTATGTTGCAGGCAGCAATCGAGGAAGGTGTAGTAGTTGGTGGTGGGTGCAGCCTTTTGAGGCTATCCACAAAGGTCGA
Source organism: Carallia pectinifolia (assembly GCA_037832335.1). Lineage (NCBI taxonomy): Eukaryota > Viridiplantae > Streptophyta > Magnoliopsida > Malpighiales > Rhizophoraceae > Carallia > Carallia pectinifolia. The sequence goes on from CM075453.1 coordinate 17,410,325, forward strand.
TGGCATTAAAGAACTTCTGGACAATGACGAACAGAAGGCACTTCCCTTTCCCATTTTATTTTGCGTCTATTCCATAATTTAGTTGTTGTTAGCATGGCAAGCAGGGGAAAGTTCCCTTGAACAATGTTAAGAATGACTATAAAAAATTTTGTTTCTTTATCAATCACAATGAACTTTTAGGCATAAGCAATTACCAAAAAATTTTACATGGTATAAAATTCAGCTGTATTAATTAATCTAACTCTTTCACGTGGTATCATTACTGTTATCTCTCACTGTATGCATGCAGCTTGGGGCAGAGATCTTCAGAAAAGCTTTGAGCTATCCGGCGAGACTGATAGCAAAGAATGCAGGTGTAAATGGCAATGTAGTTATAAACAAGGTTTTTGCATGTCAATTCCAAACTACTTTCATAAAAATAGGAGAGCTTAATATATTTTTGCGTTACTAAGTTGATTTCTGTTATTATAATGGAGTTTGAATGCAGACTGTGTCCAATTCTTGTAGGTTCTGTTGAATGAAAATTGGAGATATGGATATAATGCTGCAAAAGGTACATATGAGGATCTGATATCTGCAGGAATTATGGATCCAACGAAGGTATTATTAATCAGCCAGCTTGTCCACAAGATGCAACTAGCTTATGAATAGACATTCATGTTTTGAAACATGGAGAAGAAATTGACTGTGCTGCAGAGCTCTAAGGTGATGTGGCATAGTTTGTGACCCTCGTAATATCAGTAATTCAGAGGATAACTCAGCAAAATGAACACTAGACCGCCGGAATTGGCTAAAAGCAAGTTATTTACTGTTGTAGTATTGCAGTATATGACAACATTTGGCTTGGCAATTTGTTATCATTGACTCTCAGTAGCTTTCAACATGACTAATTCTAGAACCTCCTGTGATAACAATTTTTGTTCTGCTTTCATTGCAGTACTAAATAATCATGTTGGGGAGCACACTAGTTCGAAAATTGCATTCTCTTTCTGACTTCTGAAAATTGTCCCCCAACCAAAAATAGGAAAAACGAAGGAAAAGGGATTATTGTAAGAACAAAAATCATTGAAGTTACAACAAGAACTGTTGCCTTAGCTCTAAGGAAACAGATACGGCAACGACTTCGAAGAGCTAAAAAAATTTTTTTGGTTTGGTCTACAGAATTTTTTAGCTGAAAATAGCTTTTTTCCAATTGACTTGGGCCCTTTCTCTGATATCTACAGACTTATACGTTGCAATGTTCACAACTCTAAATCCAAAAACTGAGCAGGTGGTTAGATGTTGTTTGGAGCACGCTGCATCTGTGGCCAAGACATTTCTGACAAGTGATGCTGTTGTAGTTGACATTAAGGAGCTAGAGGCCCTTCCTATGAGAAGAACAATCCCAACTCCTATGAAAAGAACAATGCCAACAGGCCCAGGTATGTCCATCCTTGTCATATATTTGGATATTTGGATCTAAATATACTATGCACTATAAAGAGACCAATTGTTGTTGACATACCCATATCTAGCTAATGATAATATCTAATGTCTGCATATTGAAGGTGTCGGACCTTTGGGCATCTAGTTTGGGGCTGAACATTTTGATGCCATATCTATTAGGCTTCGCTAACTTGCTTGCTCCAAGCAAATTGGTAAGAGTTAACGAAGCACAAATGTTTCAACTAGATTTTCAGCTTTCCTTTACGAAATGATCCTAAAATTTGATCAAAAACTTTCTGGTGACAGCTATAGAGAATGTTAAGGTGCATTTCGTTTGGCTGTTCTCCTTCATAAAACCAAGCATCAACTCGTTGGATCTGTATACAGAAAGGATAGGTACCCTTGATATGGAAATTTATCAAGATAAGGAGATTGCACGCTCAGATGGAAGGATGACTTTAGGTTAAACGGTAATGATTTAAACATGTAACAGTTAGCACACAGAAAAGGGAAGGCTGGCTAGTGCAGGTACCAATGTCTCCTGCATGAAGTGGCTTCAGATATTGTGAGCTTGCTGTACCTGCTCTGTTTGATGTTGTATGAAAAGCTTATAAACTTGCCATTTTTAAGAACCTTTTCTTTGCATTATTTGCCTCTTGAGTCTTGACAGTTGCTCCAGATTCTTCAGGGCAGATTAAACTAAAAATCATAATGCACCAAATTTTAGTAAATGGAAAGCTGATTGTTGATTTTCATTGTAAGGCATGTTTACTGTTCTCTTTGCTAGCTAAGCAATATTGGTATGTGAGCCTTCTGGCAATTCTGCTGATTTCTATTTTATATTCTCTTACTGCCTTTGCGGACACAAGCTTAGTAGGCCTAAATTCTAGTAATTCTGATAATTGCTGGGCTTTTTCTTTCTTCCACTTTCTGCATATGTACTGTTATTTCGTATCATTTCCTTCAAGGCCTTTTTTTGCAAAATTCTTTCTAATAATTTGGACAAAAATAAGTTTTTAACCAAGTATAATAATTACAAACAATGTTCTAATCCCAAATTTAGTTAGAGTGAAACACTGGAATCTTTTCTCGCAATTCCAATCTATTATGGACCAAGTTTTACATAAGATCCAATTTTTTCAAGTCTTTCCTATCCTAAGATCCTTAAGTCGACTAAGCTTGTTCTCTTCCTCTTATCTCTTCATTTACCTGAATGTGGTCAATCCTCTTTTTTCTAATATTTGTAAGTCTACATTGGATATGTCTAAATGAATGCAAAAGTCACTCTTTCTACCTAACTCCGATCAGTGTAAAATTAAGGTTGTGCGAGCAATCTTGAATATCTCCTTTTTCTTTGGTCAATGAACACATTCGTTTGCTCCTTTTTCCTTATAACTGCAAACGAATGTGTTCATTCTTCATTCAGTGGACATCCTCTCACTCTTTGATATCCTATCAAAGAGTTTAGTAAAACGTGTCATTCCTGTGTTCCGACAACAGCTGTTAAAGTGAGAAGCTAGCCAGCTACTACATTGAACAATTATAAAAATTGTGTACTTTTGAAAAGCTAAAAGATTGATGCCTTCATTTTTGCTAGCATTATGGTTAATATCTTTTGCCCCAAAAATAAGCCAACCTTAATCATCGACCTTATCAATTGAATTTAATTAATGTCTCTTAGTTAACGTGGAAGACTGTGGTCAAAGTGCATTAACTCCATACTTCTCAATCTTCCCAAACAAAAGGAAAAAAAAAAAACCCAAATTAGATGCACCTTGGTTCCCAAATCATCCCAATTTTTCTGGCACAATATCATCTTCTTCTTCACACTAATTCCCTGTCATTTACATTATTATTCTCGCCTTGCTCTCTTTTTCGCTTATTATCAAACTATGATTGTTTTGGAATTCAAGAATTAAATGTAACCAAGAACACACACACACACACACACATTTATTTTACTTATTGTATAATTAACTCACTTCATTCCCCAATTTTACATATCAAATTCCACCCCTATTCATTGAATTTACCAGGTGTAGTGATTCCTTTCTTTCTTTGGTTTTTCATGGCTGCGAAATTCTAATAATTAACGATGAATTCTCGAAATGATGATACATTTGGCAGTCATAGTCACCATCCTCAAGAGGAGTTGCATGGTCTACACGCACAAGTTACTCAATTGGCCAGAATGAGGCGACAAGTAACACTTAAAAGGAAGATAAAACAATTAAATATAACCTCATCGGCATTAAAATTATGCAGTTAATTTATTAATATTCAACAATTTACCTGTTAATAATTTAAATTTTCTATGCCTATTGTTATCCCGCATGACCATTTAAAATTTACATTTTATATCAAATCGACGGAAAAAGCTTTGACTAGGAAAAACTCTTCTAAACAACACAAATATTTATAAAAAAATATATATCTCTATCAATTTTTTGTTGCCTGCCAATGCATTTAATCATCAAATTATTATTTCCTTACTAAAATTCAATGCATATTTGAAAAGTTAATTTATTGGTTATTTCACATCGTTATTATTATTTTAAACTAAATATTCAGATAAAAATTAAAATAAAAATCTATAAAAATTTAGAACTGTTGTAATTATCTTAACTAGATTTGTTAAATAAAAAAAATATTTGATGGTATGCTTTAACTAAATCAACAAAATTATTTTTAAACACACATCTTACACCTATTCGTACACGCACAACTGAGCGTATAGAGAAATTTCAACGTATCTTTTACAACTCTTTCAAAGGTTAAAGACAAAATGAGTTTTATAATCTTCTAGATTAAAGTCCAATACAAAAATTTTGTAGAAAAATTGAACAAAAAAAATTTCGCGTGGGTACAATCTTAGTATTAATATTAAATTAGATTAGATTTCTTTCCTAGTTCGACATTTTTTTTAACTAGTTTTGTCTAAAAAAAAGTTCATATGAAGTAAAATGTGTAGGTTTATGACTCAAATAAGAGAGAAAAAGTAACGTGACAATAATGAGAAAAGAAAAACCATAAAAATTTAAGGCTGATTTTTAGCTTATCCTTTCACTCTTCCCATCAAAGAGTCAATCTTAGCCTTCCTCACACGAGCACAATTTATGCATCATGATTAAGTTTCATTTTCTGCATCTATAGGGTTCGATGTTTGCAATATAAATTAATAAATCCATCCATTTTATTCTACCTATTGTTATTATCTTTTTGTGTTTTCCGACTTGTTTGTATTTTTATAGGTATTGCAGATTATAAAAAAGGTAAAAGTCTAGCAATTTTATACATCATAAATTTTAAAAATATATATATATAAAAATTTAATAAAATTTATAATTAAAATTAATAATAAATTTATAAATAATATACATATTACTTAACTCAATTCACGCTCAGTCCATCCCCTCAATCTGTTAACCTTTTCTCTCTATGGAAAAATCGATCTGGACTTATTATTTTTGCACAAACGCAGATTTTTGGTCCTTGGACCGAGAAGATGAGATGGGTGATGTAACCAAGGGAACATGATGCAGCAGAGGGATAAATAACAGAGACAGTTAACATGTTAGACATTTAAAATATTACAAATTTCACGTATTTTTATAAATATTGCACGGTTTTAAATTTTCACAAAAACTACTAGTGATATTGTCTACTAAGTATCATCTATTAAATTCAAGAAAATACTAAAGTTACTAGCAACATTTAAATAGTAATAATGTGATACAGATCATTGAATTATTAAATTTTAAAATAAAAAAAACAAATAAACTGTCAAATATGTCATTGAATGATTTGTGTAGTTATTTTATTATCAGTTAAAATTAAATTGCGTAATCAAATTCTTAAAAGTAAATCCACAATAAAAGGTAAACATTCTCCATGTTAAAGAAAAAACTAGCAAACTTACCCGCGTCGCTTGTGGAATTCATTTTAATTTTTACTACTTTTTACAAAAATTAATTTATTAGACAATCAATATATAAATATGTTACAAGGCACTCTCACCAAAAGTCTACACAAATGCCCAAAGAAAAAATTATGATTTCCTAGTCTTACCAACCATTAAAAAAAGAGGAATGATAATTTGTAAAATAGAAACAATAAAGTTTTAAAAAAAAAACTCAATGTCTAGTATTAATACAATTGAAAGTCCTAATATTTTTGCTTTTGTTCTCTTCTTACTTTCAGCCAAAAAAAACAACTAACTCATTAGCCACATAGTATCTCTTTTCATTATAGAAATTAAATTGACTGAACCAAATATCTATGGACCTGCAAACACAATATTTGAATTATAATGTCCCATTGACAGCCGAAAAAAGCTATAAATTTTTTTTAAAAAAAGACCAATTTTCTGTTCATTTAGCCATTTATAAGTAATAATGAACAAATGTATACATATGCATATAAACTTAAACGGTCATTCGTCAATTAATCGGGTCAAACATCAAAACTAATACTCAATAAATTATAACACAGACAAACTAGGTTATTTGATTTTGTCACATGAAACCATTTGAGGAAGGGATTATTAGATAGCAAATACTCAAGAGCTTTTTGGTTGATATCCACACAAGTCTAATCTAATCATGTAGTTCCGGTTTTGGAACATTCAGACCAACATGACTTGCTAGAACATTTTTTTTTCTCTTGAACCTTCTCATCGAGTCGGCGAGGAGGCTGTAGTGGTGGTGCGAACGTGGTGATGGAGTTCAATTGAGATTCTTTAATTTTTTTTCTTTTTTTTTTGTTTTTCATTTTATTGAAACTTTACCTTTTTTTTAAAAAAAAACTTATAATATACACAAAAAATGCCACGTCAGTAGTTTATGCTGACATGGCACATTTGTTTGTTCAAAAATAATGACGTGTCATACTAGTTGGTGCCACCTAGGCATACTTAACAGAGAATTTAACTAAATAATTGAATTTGACTAATTGAATTAACGTTTAAGATTAAATTTAACAAAAAAAAAAGTTTTGGATTAGATTTAACGAACATAAAAAAATTGTAGGTGAAATTAACCTTTAAGCAAAAAAAAAAAAAAGTACGTAAAGAAAGAGGTAAGGAGTTTGATTCTCACCTCTTCCAATTTTTCACTCTCCTAATTGTAATTCAGATTTGGCCCTCTATAAGAAGAAAAATGTATATATACAAGTTATTTATCTTCTCCGAAACTTTGTAAATAATATTTACTTGACTTGGATGTTTATGATTTATTTACTTTCTCTTTTTTTTTTTTTTTTTGGTCTGAGACCATTTAATATCCAGTCCAATGGACTGACTAATCTGAACCGACTTAGGTAAGACTTCAAAGGGTGGCAAAGACATCCCTATAAGTATTTAACGCGCCTGCATTCTAAGAAACTCGAACTCGAGACCTCTGATTAAACGGTGACAGACTCCTATCATCCACATCAATGCTTGCTAGTACTTTCTCTTTTTAATAGACCATAATTTTTGCTACTTAGTCATGTGGGTCATAGTTTTCAAATTTGGAGTGGATCTTGATCTGGTTTAAAGTTTGTTCAGGCATGTGATCGGTCCATTAGATATTTCAGCAGATGATTAGTTCGACTAGCCGTCAATTTTCATTTCCATAGAAAAAAATTAATATTTTATATTATATAAAAATAAATAAAATGTTGTTAAAATAAAATTTTAGTATATATCTACAATTATTCACAATAAAATAATATAATTATATATAATCTTAAAAAAAACATAAAATAAAATTTTTTTAGTAAAAATTCGTTTGATTTACCTGATCGTTAGTTTAGTCTGATTTTTAACAATATGATGTATATGTATATATATATTCCATATTTTAAAGGCCCCTTTCGTTTCGGCTAGTTTTTGCGGCTTTCGCTTGGGAATGATAAAGAATTTTTATCAGAAACTTTCTTTTCTGAGAAACTTAAAATCATAAAAAAATAAAAAAAAGTTAGAATAAAATTGAGGGCCCACCTGAATCAACGTCAAACATGGAAACAAGGCCGACAAGTCTGCAAATACTTAATAGTGTAATTTATTTCGAAATTTTGTATTGAATAAAATTGTAATTGTTCTTTTTAAAATTATAATTGATATTTTTAAAATGTAAAAATAACAACTGATTCAAAATATCAGTTCTAGTTTCAAAAATAACAATTTTAATTATATTTAACACATAATTCGACACAAAAATTACCGACTCACAAACATTCATTCAATAGCTAAACCTTCGTCATTCCCAAAGCACCATCATGTAATGCTCGGCGTCGGTCTCCCTCTGTTTCTGTGCATAAAGCAAAGGATGGAGATGAAAGATTCCCGATTTCTTCGACAAGAGAAGTGACTTGATCAAACGCACAGTCCGCCCAACAGAAAAAAAGGAAAAGAAGAAAGAAAAACATCAGAAAATCAGAAAATCTATTCAAATCATTGAGTCTCTCTTCTCAATTAAATTGAGGAACCTTATAATAAATGGATCTGTTGATGGGGTTAAGCGTGCAGTCCATCATGGATTTGGTGGTGGCGACGATTTCATTGACGATCGGTTTGGGCTTATTCGCTTTCATTGCTTCCATTCTCTGCTCTGCCGCTTTCCTTCACAATGCCAAGAACGTTTCGTAATTTTGGGTATTTCCCCATTTCCATTATTCAAAAAATTTCCCCTGAAACTATAGGTTACTTAGATTAAGCTGTTGATTTTGGTTAGTTAGTTACCAACTGCTAATGGGCTTTCATTTCTTTTGGTTATTTATTTCAAATTAGTTCTTTTAAAAAAAAAAAAAAGCTTCAATTTCCGTACCCAGTTAGCTCTACTTGCTTCTGTGCCGCTTAAGTTTTTTTTTTTTTTTCCTAATTACTTGCTTCTTGCTTCTCTACAATAGCATGACCCACTTATGGAAATGATGCTGGTATTTGAACCAGTGAATTTTATCTAATTTTTGCTTCTTTTTTGATTTTTTGTTCTTTACCTAATCTTGTTTTTGTTGTTTTTAGGTGCCATTAAAAGAGGCTTCATGATCCATTCCAGCGTGGTTGAGGAGTTGTCTGTTGAAGCGGATCCTTTGGCTCCAAAGAGAATGTTGTAATTCCCCATAAACAAAACCCTGAAAGGGATTTAGATCTGTGTTTTCATTTTGTAATTTTGATTGCCATCTGCTCCTCAAGCATTTGGTATTATCTGCCTCGTATTCATCATCTCAATGTTACATTTTCTTTTTATTCAGACTAATTAGTTTAATCTTTGCTGAGACAAAAGAGTTACTAAACTGTATTGCTAGACCTCCCATCTTGTTATGTTATGTTGAAACTTGACTTGAGACTAACTAACCACTTGTTAAGGCTCCATTCTTTATCATGATGAGCTTACTTCCACATTCTGGAAACTATTCTACTGCTTTGCATTGTCCAGGAGCATGCCAAAACCTCGGGGGACAACTTCCCTTGAGCAAATATCTGTAGAACAAGACGGTAGATAGATCAAATTCATGGCTCTTGCAGAAACATGGACTGGGGACAGTTTTATAAATGACCAAGCAGTACTAGTTTTATTAGAATCATAAGACGAACGGGGTTCTGTGTTAGCAATGCAATTCCAAGCTTGTCACTTTCCAATCCTAGAGTAGCCTACTTGCTTTCTCTTTATACACAAAACTAACGTGGAAATCAATGTGGGAACAAGCATGGGACATACGCAAAGACTAAGCTAACCAAAGCATAATAAGATCTCCTTTCTGGTTTAGGCCAGGCTGGTCCCTTCAGACCTTATAGTCTAAACCTCGCAATTATAAAGCTAATAATCTGAAAGATAATAAGCCGATGATGAAATTGAACGGCACCATACTTTGAGAACCCATATAGACCAATGGAGAAACAAAAGTTTCCGGATTCCATTGAACTGGTGACCCAAAAGCACCCACCAGAATATTTAAAAGGAGGAACAAACTTGTACAATCCCATGAACAACAAATAAGCCACACATATATCAGCATTCTCACCAATGTGAGAAGAAGCATCAACCAATATGTAAAGTATACATTCATTAAAACAGAATGGGAAAATCAATGTTCTACAATTTCTTCCTTTTTTGTTTTTGTTTTCGAGAGTAGACCATTCCCTTTATCCCATCCGGATCCGCCACGAATCCCAACGGCCTGTAAAACCCCAGAACACGGGGCTCTGAATACAGCGCAATGTTAACAATTCCCTTATCCAACAGCTCCTCAACCAGCCTCTCCATCACGGCTTTTCCCAAACCAATCCCCTGGTAAGATGGGTCCACCACCACGTCCCATATGATGGCGTTGAAGACGCCGTCCCCGGTGGCTCTGGCAAAGGCCACGGGCTTCTGGGTCTTCTTGTGCTCGACCCACAAGAGTGAGCTGGTGTTGTCCAGTGCGACTTTGATCTTCTGGGGGTCCCGCTTGGGAAACCCGACCGCCACGAACACGGAGTTGAGGTGGTCGAGGTTGAGGTCGGAGGCAGTGCGCCGGAGGAGGAAGCCACGGGAGTCGAGGTCCTCGTCGGAGATGGAGTGTTTGTTTATAACGACGGATGCTGATGCGCTGCGGTGATGGCGGCAGAGAGAAGGGAGGGGAGTGGAGGCTGCTAGGCCGCGCAGAAACATTTGTCTTTGATTTTCAGGGCATGTGTTTTCTAATTGACGTCAATCTGCTTGATGTTTTCGTTAGTTTTGAAAAGACTGAAGAGTTGAAGAAGGGGGCTTTGCTTGAAATCTTTATTTTCTGTGTCTTTGGTCTTGGTGGTGGTTGTGTTGTTGGTGGTGGGATGCTGGTTCGGTCGTTGAAACTAGTGGTTGTCAAACGATACTTTATCTTCTCATTTGCGCGGGATATGTTGGGTCCTATCCTTCAAACTTATTAGGTACACACTTTTTTCTTTATTCTTGTGAAGATGTTACATGGTAAGTGTAGGTCAGACGAGAATATACGCAGATACAATTTATTCTGTTATAATTATTAGTTGTATCTTTCAAACTTCAATTAATTAGAGTGATCACAAAAGTACAATCAACCCTATAATAAACCGTGATCGACGTGGTCCCAATTTTGAATTTTCGTCTTCCACGGTTCGGTGTAAATGTGCAGTAGGGGCACTCTTTCATGTGCTTAGAAGACCAGCAACCTACGGGGTTGGTAGCTGGTTGAGCACATTTCTTGTTTTGGGCAATTGTCTGCACATCTAGACAAACATTTTCCCTCCCCATTCGTAACTCTTCTCTTCTTCTGACTTGATCTGATATAGCGATCACCATCCTCCTGCTCTTCTTTTTCATCCTTCTTTTTCGTCCCTTTTTTTTGGACTATGGTCTTTCCTTTTTGTTTGTCAATAGAACACAGTATTTAACTTAGCAAGTAAGGGATTGTCGATAAAGATCATTCCTATCAACGAAGACATCACGTTTCAGTTCACCAAATTTGAAGACCCTACTGTTGTTGCTCGTCTTGTTTTGTGCCGAAGCACGTTCTGTATTGGGGCTGTTCGGCGAGTGTACTAGGGAGAGAGGCATGTTATAGGAATATGCATTGATTTCGCAAAATTGTCAAATATCTTGTTATTGCTGGTTGTTTTTGTTGATTTTCCTCTAGGTAGCTTTATCTTATTTGGGGTTAAACTAGTTTCTCGATTGTTTCATACCATTTGCTTGCAATGTGAGGGCGTTTGGATAATGGTAATCATTGAAACCAGCAACAAGGATCATGCATTGATGGCTGGCCAGTCCAGAATCCTTTAATAGAGAACCGAAGGAGGATAAATGTAAGACATGCATCTACCAGCATTGCAACTTCAGAGCGAAAAACAACATAACTCAAAATCTGTTAAACCTCCTATTTTATTCTTAAAACTGACCTGTTTGTTGTAAAAATCAGCAGAGGAGAATAGGTTCAAGATCACATGTGAAAGAGCAAATGGATATAAACAAGTCTTTTCTTCCTGTATCACTTGCAAAATATACATTCCAAAAGAGCATAATATAAATAAAGAACAAAAAAAATTCTTGAACAGCACCTGCCTTCAGACCTTTAGATTGGGCAATTGCTTCCTCACATGTTTTGTCCACAAGTTTCATTTGATGCACCATTCTTCAAATTGAGCTCATTTTCGTTGTCCCTGCATTCATCACTGTGCACTGTTCCATAATCATCTCTTTTTGCGTCTCTTAATTTCTCTGCCAACACCTCATTCTCCTTTGCCAAAGAAAGTAGCTGCATTAAAACATATTACAGACAACAACTTTAGATTAAGGTCCTTTGTTTAATAACAAAACCGCCATAAGAGATTGTTCAAGAAAGGAGTGAGAATGTAACACGGATTAAAATCGGAGAATAAAAACATTAAGAAACCGTTTGTTTGATCGAAAATGATTTCCAGGGAACATTTCCCTTTTCTTTTCCAACATTTGGATCATTTTGGAAACATAAACTATTGCTTGCTATTTGGGAAACTCTGAAACTTGCACAAAGCACTTCCTTTCCTTTCTTCAGTGTTCAGTTACAGGTCCATTATGATATACACGACAGAAAAAGAAAATTGTAATAATGGTTCCACGAACGGTAAGTGATTCTGTTCAAGAATTCTACACAAAATAAGCAGCTACAGGCTAAATTCTTGCACTGTTCCATTATAAACTAGCGGAAAACATATTCTGTCTTCAAAGGGAATATGTAGCCATTAGAATGTTTCTTCTAATGTTAATAGTCCATCACTATAGGTAAAATGGAGCTGATGACTCAGTCAGCCCTGACAACAAAAGCATAAGCATTCCATCTTCTTATCCTGCCTTCTAACTAATACCACCAGATGCTTGAGTAGTTCATTGTGATAGTAAACATGCACAAAATGTTAAGAACAAGCAAAAGGGATTATATCAAATATCCAGAGAAAGATATCAAATAACCAGTGATTAAAGTATCGGCAATTCCCAAAAGCCCTTCTAAGTGCAGAAGGTAAGACAAAGCGGCTTATAACCCAAAAGAAATTCACATATAACAGGGGAAAAAAAAGCATCACCTGATTATGGATTCGCTCTCTTTCTCTGACTAGTTGCATGACTGTATCCATGATGAGCCCAGTTCTCATGTTAATTTCTCTGGCATTTGCAGTTTTTGCATTGTTAGCTTCATCCAACGATTTCTCCAATTTATTCACTTTAGACCTTAAGAAACTTATTTCATTGTTGAGTTCCAAGCTAGATTCAGATAATATAATGCATTTCCCTTCTGCATTCTCAGCTTTACTTTCAGCTCTGGATGCCTTTGATTTTAGATCTTCAATTAATGTTTCCATATCCCAAATTGCAGCATACAACATATTTTGCTGCTCTTGACTAGCTTCGGATGATGCCTTTGCATGCTGCATTTGGATTTCTAAATCCCTCAACTGCTTTTCAAGCAAGCTCACCTTTTTCGAGTTGCTATCTCTACTGTCTTTGAGAAAATTAATTTCCTCAGTAAGTTCCATATTTGTATCTGTTAACTGTGTGATCTTCGCCTCTGCAGTTTCAGCTCTTCTTTCTGCTTCATAGATAGTTTCTTTTAGAGATTCAACCACATTTTCCATCTCACTCAGTTGCTCTTGACTTTCATCATTTAAAGTATTTGCATTCATTAGATGGAGTTGGGATTTTTTTAGCTGTTCTTCAAGTGATTTTACCTTTTCCAGCAAAGTGGGTACTTCAGAACTTTTAGCAATGTGTTCAGCAATGCTGCTCTCAAGCTTCTGCAATGCAGCATCTTTTGCACCTAGCTGTTGCATGCAATACTGGAGTTTTGCATTTAAGTCAGCTTCCCGTTGAACAGAACTATTCAAATTAAAGTAAACAATTTGAAGTTGAGCAGCCAATTCCTTTGAGATCCCCATGAGCACCTCTGCAGCATTTTCTGCTTCCAAAAATCTTGCCCAAACCACTTCTGCTGCTTCTTCCATGCGAACAGCTACCTGTTCCATATAATGCAGTTTTAATTTCAATTCTTCTTCATTCTGTCTTAGTTCAGAAAATTTCTTCTCTAGATTTATCTCCCTTGTAAGAGATTTCTCCAACCTCCTGAGAATATGTTTGTGTTGTTCAGCTGTCTGCCGTTTCAAATTGGCATTGGCATGTAACTGCTGACCATTGAGAGACAATTCCAATGCCTTTTCATCTTCCCCTACCAATGCCCGCATCTCAAACAGGTGAATTATGAGAAACTAGAGAAAGATATATTTTTCGAAGTGAAACAAGGCTACTTACAGGTCTCAAGTTTGAATGCAGAAAAAGCCCTCTGCAGTTTGCTTGATTGCGTCTTCACCTCGAAAACATGTTCTCGAGACTCCTTCAATAATTCTTCAGTATCCTCCAATTTCTCTTCCACTGTCGTGTAAATTTCTGTCAAATATCTGCATGAAGAAATTTGATTACGAGCATCAGCAATCTCTTCTTTGATATTATCGACGAAATTCTCCACATCTTTCACTGTAGAATCTAAAATCCCAGATAGAAGATCGAATTCCAATGCCTTCTCTATTGATGTTGCTGACATGGCCATTACCTCAAGATCATTGTCCCAATCCACCAGATGCATTAACAATAGATGCAAGTTTACTAATTTCTCTGAAGAACATGCCAAGTCCAAGTCCACTTCGGTCAAAACCTTCATGATACTTTCTAATATACGCATTTCTTGTGTACTGGACGAGTTTCCTTCGTGAATACAAACATCATCCAACTTTAGCTTGTCAATTTGTGCAGTGCAACTACTCTGGTCATTCATTCCTGCTCAATTCCTTTGTGTGAGCAACCTGAGGAAGGAAATTAGAAAGTACATTACCTTTCAGTAAGCCGCCTTCATATCTCTCATTCGCCAACTGTTTGCATAGTCTCTTCCAGTCTACAATTACAGAATTCAAAACCAGTTTTTTTTTTTTTTCCAGTTGACATCGTCCTAATTCATCCAATTCTGAACTTTTCAACTCTCTCATTTCGACGGAGACAATTTTCAGTAAGTCTACTACCTTTTAATTCACATTAAGAACTTCATCTTTCTTATTGTGCTCACTGGCTCAACATTTTGGAACATAATTTAAAACCAAGTTTTGGGATCGATTAATATACATCTTTATCTCCATATGACCAGAAACAAACCTCCATCACTGAATTCGTTAGGGTAATAAGTTTAATTACCATTCTGAGCAACCCCAATAACTTCAAACATACCAGTTAGGTACAAACTACATCTAAACTAAGTACTGCACGAAATCCACTGAATTGATGAAAAAAAAAAAATCCAGGAAAGAGAGAGGGAGGGAGGGGGGGGGGGGGGAACAAACGCGCTGAGAACACAAATGGATTAAGTTGGTGTTTGTGGTAAAGACGGTAAGCCCAAAGACAAGACAAGCAACCAAAAATTTAGACGAAAAGACAGAAATTTAAAAAGATAGCTGAAATGGGGTTTAGAGAGAAAGGTACCTTTGACAGGAGACTAGCTGGATCTTGGTTCCCTTGGAGGGTGGATTAAAAAAAGCAGGAGGACGAGAAGGATCCAACCAGAGAGAGAGAGAGAGAGAGAGAGAGAGAGAGAGCAATTGAAAAAGTTTCTTTCTTTTTGTTCAACTACCGCTCAGTTCATAATACCGTTGATTTCCTGGGATCTGTGTGGCGGGGTGGTTATGCCTATAATGAGCCGTCCGTACGCCGGTGAGTCAATGTCCTATTCCAACTGGCGATGGTTCTGTGAGAGGGCGGGCAGGCGCGTGATAACCAAGACCACCACTTTAGTTCAATTATTGCGTCTTTTGGACAAAAGAATCCAATACTTTATTTTTCTTTTTCTTTTTTTGTTGAAAGTAGACAAAAGAAGCCGATACTTAGGTACACATAAAAAGTCACCTGCCGACGTTTCCACTAAACAAATTGATAAACAGAAAAAGACAAAATGTTTGCCTTGATTCTTCCGTAACTAATGCCCAGTAAGGAGAAAAGCCTTTTGTAGAAGCAAATAAATAACGTAGGGATTTTTAAGTAAATGTAGGAATTTATGTACCATGACATGAATCAATCATCTGGGTCCAAAAACACAGATCCTAATTAGCAACCATTGTTTCCATTGTTCGATAATCACCTCATGAGATGTTCAATAATAATCACCTCATGAACGTTAAGTTCACATCTCATGAGAGGTGATTATTATTGAACAGCTCATGAGGACCCCAGATGAAAGATTGGAAGGTTTATTTATTCTTTTTAAATTACGAAAGGAATCAAAAAAACATTGAGAAGGATGGAGGCTCGGTTTTAGAGACTTCCAATCCTTCAATATTGCCATGTTGGCAAGCAGGCATGGTGGTTGATGACTTCTCCCAATTTATTTATGGCTAGAATTTACAAGACAAGGTATTTCCCCAAGATATCCTTTCTAAAAGCACAATTGGGCTACCAGCGTAGCTATGCGTGGAGGAGCTTATGGAGTCCAGGTCTATGGTGAGTCATGATATCAAGTGTAGAGTGGGTGATGATCGAAAAATTGATATTTGGCAGGATTTATGGCTTCCGAATCAGAACGGTTTCAGAGTGTTATCACCTCGATTGCCATTGTTGGATAATAGAGTTGCAGCACTGATTGATGGGGACACGGGTAGATGGCGTGTTGATCTTGTTCGCCACATTTCACTCCTACTAGCTGTGAGCATATCCTTTCTATCCCGTTGAGCTTGAGAAGAATTGAAGATGGGATTATGTGGCACTTTGATAATAGGGTGTCATATACAGTCTGTAGTGCTTATGTGCTTGCTCGTTCTTTAGATGCATCTCAGTTGAACATGGCGGCTAGCTCCACTCATTCCTCCAATGGTGTATGGAATGCCATCTAGAGGCTAGATGTTCCCAACAAAGTTAAGTACTTTTTGATGAAGAGCGGCTCGAGGTTTTCTTTCGACGGCAGTTAATGTAGTACAAAAGAATGTCATTCCTGATCCTCCTCGTTGAACGGGTGGAGGGGGGCCTGAAACCATCTGGCATGCACTGTTCCAGTGTCCATGGTCAGATGGTGTTTGGTTCTCAAGTCCTTTATGTTGAAATGGAGACAGATAAGGGATAAACAATCCCTTGAATCAAGGAGTTCTGAACAGGAGTAATATATGCCAGATTTGATTCCCTTCTAGGCTGTACAGAATCCTCATAATTAGCATCCCTATAATCAAGCTATCATATTATTTAGTTTCCTATTTTGTAGCTAGGGTTATTGTATATATATTAACCTCAATGTATCCATGAAGATTGTAAGAAATAACAGAAAATACATTCTGCCCACATGGTATCAGAGCAGGGATTTTTTCCTTTCCCTGTAGCTGTCCATCACTTTATTGTCTAAACCATGTCTGATAATTCAGAAACCACAACCATGGCAGCTCCTAGCCCTGAAATCCAAGCCTCTCGACCTCCTTCAAGTCCAGAACACTCACCTGTACAGATCACTACGATCCGCCTTAACGGTGACAATTTCTTGAGATGGTCACAAGCTGTCCGCATGTACCTTAGGGGACGTGGAAAAATTGGATACATTACAAGGGACACTATGATGCCGAAGACGTCAGATCTAGCTTTTGCTAAGTGGGACGCTGAAAATTCAATGGTGATGACTTGGCTGGTGAATTCAATGGTCGATGACATCAGCTCCAACTACATGTGTTACCCAACAGCGAAAGAACTGTGGGACAATGTGAGCCAGATGTATTCTGATCTTGGAAACCAATCCCAAGTCTATGAGTTGACATTGAAGCTTGGAGAAATCCGCCAAGGTGAGGACAATGTAACCAAATATTTTAACTCACTAAAACGGATTTGGCAGGACCTAGATTTGTTTCATGCATATGAATGGCAGTCTCCGGTAGATTGCAAGCACTTCCAAAAAATGGTAGAAGAGAATCGAGTTTTTAAATTTCTTGCTGGACTCAATGTTGAGTTTGATGAGGTACGTGGCCGAATTATCGGTAGGGTTCCCCTTCCTCCTATTAGTGAAGTATTTGCCGAGGTCCGCCGAGAGGAAAGTCGTCGGCATGTGATGCTAGGAAAAAAAACACCAGGTTCTGGTGCGTCTGTGGAAAATTCTGCATTGGTGGCATCTGAAGCTTATGCAAGTCGCAAAGACATTTCAAATGCACGGGAAACTAATGAAAAACCTCGTGTGTGGTGTGATTTTTGCAACAAGCCGAGGCACACCCGTGAAACTTGTTGGAAGATTCATGGCAAACCAGCAAATTGAAAAAGCAGCAAATCTAGTGATAGATCCACCCGTACTCCAATTGCAAATGAAGTCGAGTCCACTCCATTCAGCAAAGAGCAGATGGATCACCTCCGAAAATTGCTAAAATCCAATCCTTCATCTGGTATTCCTAGTGGGTCTTTGGCATATACAGGTAGTAATCCTATTGCCCTCTCAATTATTTCCCAATCTACTCCTTGGGTTATCGACTCTGGGGCTTCAGACCGTATGACTAGTACATCTCATTTATTCAATTGTTATTATCCTTGCTCCGGTAGTAAAAAAATCAGAATCGCTGATGGAAGTTTTTCTCCAATTGCAGGCAAAGGCCTAATAAAAATCTCAGAGAATATTACTCTTAAATCTGTCCTTCATGTTCCTAAACTCACGTGCAACCTTTTATCAGTTAGTAGGCTTTGTCATGACACTAACTGCAGTGTTGTTTTCTATGATTCTCATTGTACATTTCAGGACCAGAAGTCGGGGAAGATGATTGGCAGTGCTAAGATGATAGATGGACTGTACTATTTTGATGAGCTCTCTTTCGGTAATAAAATAGCTCAAGGTTTAAGTAGTACTAGTTCAAGTCTAGTTTCTGATCAGATAATGCTTTGGCATTGTAGACTAGGGCATCCAAGTTTTCCATATCTTAAACATTTGTTTCCTGATTTGTTTGAACGAATAAATTGCTTAGATTTTCAATGTGAAAGTTGTCATTTATCAAAAGACCATCGTACTGTTTTTCGGCCAAAACCCTATTGTGCATCAAAGCCATTTTATTTAATTCATAGTGATGTTTGGGGACCATCTAGAGTTACTACTTTATCCGAAAAAAAATGGTTTGTAACTTTTATTGATGATCATACTAGATTGTGTTGGGTGTATTTGCTAAACAAAAAATCTGAGGTTGAACGTCTATTTAAAGACTTTTATACCATGGTCGAAAACCAATTTCAAACAAAAATCAGCATTTTGCGTTCCGACAACGGAACCGAGTACTTTAACGAGTGTTTGGGAAGTTTCTTAAAAGAAAAGGGTGTCATTCATCAAGCCACTTGCCGAGAAACACCCCAACAAAATGGAATTGCTGAAAGAAAAAATAGACACTTGCTTGAGGTAGCACGTGCTCTCATGTTTTCCATGCATGTTCCTAAATATCTATGGGGTGAGGCTATTTTGACTGCATCATATTTAATCAACCGAATGCCAACTCGTGTTTTAAAATATGACACACCTTTAAATTATTTTAAAAAGGCCTTCCCCACATCTCGCTTATACTCTAATTTGCCTCTAAGAATCTTTGGATGTACATGTTTTGTTTATATTCCCAACAACCTTAGATCAAAATTAGATTCAAAAACCGAAAAATGTGTCTTTATCGGCTATGCCCCAAACAAAATTGGGTACAAATGTTTTAACCCTTTCACCAAAAAAATTCACATAAGTATGGATGTCTCATTTTTAGAAAATCAACCGTTCTTTGACAAAAATCATCTTCAGGGGGAGATCAAGAGCGAAGATAATTTTTGGAATACTTTAGAACCATTACCAAATATTGTGACTTCACCTAGTGAATTTGTTCTAGCTATTTATCCCCAACATCAGGGAAAAAGTGTTCATGATAATGGGAATGAGCAAGTCTCTAACTTACAACTGCCAAGTAACACTCTATCAGAAACAGGGGGAGAAATACTACCAAAGGATTATAATAATCCTAATTTTGAGCTTCAGGTTTATACTAGGAAGAAGTCTCAAAAAGATACTGCAGCTCCATCTCTTCCTCCAGCACAAGTCCAGTCAAATCCTCCAACTTGTGGTCCTCCTCCTAATGCTCCGAGTAATTCTTCTCTTGTCCCTACTCCCTCTTTTTCAACTGAACTTTCTGATGTTGAATTTTCAGATTTGAATATTCCCATAGCTTATAGGAAAGGGGTTCGTAATTGCACAAATCATCCCATTGCTAAATATTTGTCATATAATAGGTTGTCAAACCATCATAGGGCTTTCTTATCTAGGATTTCTAATCTGTTTATTCCCAGAACCATTCAGGAGGCTTTAGATGACCCGAATTGGAAATTAGCAGTAATGGAAGAGATGAATGCTCTCCGAAAGAGTGGTACATGGGATGTGGTTGATCTTCCGAAAGATAAAAAAACTGTTGGATGTAAATGGGTGTTCACAATAAAGTGCAAAGCTGATGGGAGTGTAGAAAGATATAAAGCAAGACTTGTGGCAAAAGGGTTCACGCAAACCTATGGAATAGACTACCAAGAAACATTTGCTCCTGTTGCAAAGATAAACTCCATTCGAGTCCTCCTCTCTGTGGCTGTTAACTCCAACTGGCCATTACACCAATTGGATGTGAAAAATGCTTTTTTGAATGGAGACCTAGAAGAGGAAGTCTTTATGAATTTACCACCTGGATTTGAAAAGCGATTTGGAGCAGGCAAGGTGTGTAAGTTAAAGAAGTCGTTATATGGTCTTAAACAATCACCAAGAGCATGGTTTGAACGCTTTGGAAAGGTGATTAAGACACATGGATTCTATCAAAGTCAAGCTGACCACACGATGTTCTTCAAACACTCCAAAGAAGGTAAAGTTGTTGTTTTGATTGTGTATGTGGATGATATAATCATAACAGGAGATGATTATGTTGGGATTGAGAACCTAAAGAAGATGCTTGCAAAAGAGTTCGAAATCAAAGATTTGGGAGCGTTAAAATACTTTCTTGGAATGGAATTTGCAAGATCCAAAGAAGGCATTTTTGTGAATCAACGCAAATATGTTCTTGACCTACTAAAGGAGACGGGTATGCTTGGATGCAAGGCTGCTGACACCCCAATTGAGCCCAATGTGAAGTTAGAACCAGCTGCACTTAAAGATATAGTGAACCGAGAGCAATACCAACGACTAGTAGGAAGGTTGATTTATCTATCACATACTCGGCCTGACATAGCCTTTGCAGTGAGTTTGGTAAGTCAATTTATGCATTCACCCGGTTCAATGCACTTTGATGCAGTGTTTAGAATTTTGAGATATTTGAAAGGTACACCTGGAAAAGGTTTGTTTTTTAAAAAAAGGGGACATTTACAAATAGAAGCCTACACAGATGCAGATTGGGCTGGGAGTACAACTGATAGACGGTCAACTTCTGGTTATTGCACATTTGTCGGTGGAAACCTTGTCACATGGAGAAGTAAAAAACAAAATGTAGTGGCAAGAAGCAGTGCTGATGCAGAATTTAGATCAGTTGCTCATGGTTTTTGTGAAGTACTGTGGATCAAAAGACTCCTAGAAGACTTGAAGATCAACACACCACCACCCATTAAGGTTTATTGTGATAACAAAGCAGCAATCTCAATTGCTCATAATCCAGTTTTGCATGACAGAACTAAACATGTAGAGGTGGACAAGCATTTTATCAAGGAGAAACTTGATAGTGGCATGATTTGTATGTCTTATGTACCAACCACGGATCAAGTAGCAGACATCTTAATAAAGAGCCTTCACAAAAGACAGTTTGACAGTTTGGTAAGCAAGCTAGCAATGAATGATATCTTCATGCCAGCTTGAGGGGGAGTGTTGAAATGGAGACAGATAAGGGATAAACAATCCCTTGAATCAAGGAGTTCTGAACAGGAGTAATATATGCCAGATTTGATTCCCTTCTAGGCTGTACAGAATCCTCATAATTAGCATCCCTATAATCAAGCTATCATATTATTTAGTTTCCTATTTTGTAGCTAGGGTTATTGTATATATATTAACCTCAATGTATCCATGAAGATTGTAAGAAATAACAGAAAATACATTCTGCCCACACTTTAGGACTTCGAGTTTGAACTCTGGCTCACAATAATTTAGTGGATTGGCTCTTGTCCTTCTTCTGCTATGGGGTCAGTGAGGGTCTGGAAGTGGCAGCTATGATTGCTTGGGAAATATGGAGATCACACAATGCATTGGTCATTGAAGGAAAAAATATTAATGCAGGTGCTACTGTCTACATGGCAATGAAGCTTATTGATGATTGTAAGAGGGTAAAGAGAGTAGGTAGAGACAATCTGGGGACATCTAACTTAGAGGTTTTGCAGCCACCATCGAAAGAAATGCTCAAAATCAACACTGATGCCGCTTTGGGAGAAGGTCAAGTTGGCTTGAGGGGCTTATTTGTGATTCGCAGGACAGGTTGGTGTTAACTTTTGGTATGGGGTTGCAATGCCTTATAGGACTGGACCTAGCTGAAATCCTGGCAATCCATTTGGCTATGCAAAAAGCAATTGAGAAGACACTTCAAGGGGTTGTTGTGGAATCAGATTCTATCCTAACCATAAAGGAAATTTCTTCAAGCATTGATTTGAACTCCACCATGGCAATGCTGGTAGAAGATGTTAGGGTGGTCCTATCCTCTAGCTTCTCTCACTGTGTTTTTTTGCACACCCGTAGATAGGCAAATTGGGTAGCACTCACTATTGCTAAGGCCTCTCTTGCTCAAGATGGTGAATAGTTGCGTACGCAACTACTCTAGTTGCGTACCTCAACGTAAAAAATGTTAATCAATAATATATGAGCTTCCTTCTTCTCAAAAAAACAAAAAAAAAAAATATTAAAAAAATAAGTTAAATAATAGTCAACACAAACAGCAGTTTAAGTGATACTGTCACCCTAACAGACTTTTTTAGTCATCTTCATTTTTACTCCTCTGCTACAACGCACAGAAAGAATTGGGAACTGGGAGGCTCCATGTTGGAAGGATATTATAGTTGTATTTTGAGAGACAAAAAGTCTGCCAAACTTTACTAATTTTGGCCACCTTGTTGGACAAAAGAAATAAGTTGACTTTAGTTACATTGGATGAAAATTTTAATCTTCCAAAAATGATGCTAGCAATTTGGCGTGAGAATCATCTTAAGTTTCTGATCATAAGTAAAAGTGACGGTAGAGGATAGATTTTGAGTTAGAATTAACTAGTGAGAATTAGAGAATTCTGATAGAAGCCAATTCTTAGGTCATTAGCAACATTATCGAGGTAAATTGTCTATTGCTTGATACTCAGGTTCAAAATGTATTAATAAAATTATTTCTTGAATGTCATGTTTCTATGTATCTTATGGCTATTGAAATCTTGATTTTGTAGAGAATGTATTGCTCGATTTGTTAGCAAAATGAGTTATAGTTGAAAAATTGAAGCAGTTACAAAAACTGAGTATTACTTATTTATATTATTATTATTTTATTAGTCAAGCATCGAAGTAGTGAGCATAATTAAATTACATTGTGTCACCTTCTCCATGGAAAAAGGATATATTTAGTTATAATTTTCCAGCTATCATTGGGTCGTAATTCTTTCATTCAAAACACTTGCATTAATAGGGATCGTAGTCCATTTATAGAAAGAGTAGTTCCACCCCGATGTAGTAAACTACTTGTCCTTATTGTAATGCAATTAATTGGTTGCATTCATAGGAAGAAAACATGAAAATTAGCTATAGTATCGCACATGGAACCATTTAATTAAGGCGTTATCTAACAACTCCATTGTTATTGAGAAACATAGTTCTAAATATTGGATAAAATTGATAGTCAGATTGGAAAAATTTGACGATCAGATTGAAAAATTGGTAATAAAAAAAATCAATTTTTATTTAATCGAATAAAGAAACAAACAAAAAAATGTGTAAACCTTTGGAACCAATATCCCTTTTGCAATAGATTTGAGATTAGTGCACCACATGAGAAAATTTATCCCATATCGGCTGCATACAACAAGGGAGGGAGGCTATTTGCTAAAGGCCAACGGGACTATTAATTTAGAGTAAATCCTTCCACAATCGATGTAGAAATGATACACCATATCATATCAGTTGCAAATAACTGATAAGGCCACAGTTCTACATGCTTATCTTTGTCCCCAAGTCACATCTTGATTTTATCCTTAAGACACGCTACCTGTAAGATCATCTCCCAGATTATAGTACTGTTAATTATGTAATATAATTTCCTTGTTTATAATACCATCTCATAATATATATATTCCTTGTAATTCATAAAAACAAATCAAGCCTTTGAATAATAATTTTGGGTCAATAATCATTACATCAATGTGATGCAAGAATAAAGACATTAAAAAAAAGGACATTGATTCATTCTATAATAGAGATTCTATTATAGAGTGAACCCTCCAAACCTTTCCCTTCTAGTACCTTCAAAGTCCATAAATAATCCATGCCTAACCTTCAAACTGTGCTTTACCTTCTCTGCATTGAAAGACTTTAGCCTAGTCTCTATAAGAAAGACTAAGCTAGGAACATGAAGCTGTGAAAGGTTCCTAACTATGCTAATTGCATGAGGCATCCCTAGATCTCAACGATTCCAGCTTAAGAGCACCATGGCTACTAGCAGGGCTGCCCCGCAGCCTCTGTTGATAAAAGAAAATTACGCATCACAAAGATACCATCACCATCACTCTTAGCATTTTTTTGCCCCAAGAAAATAGTTCTAGCCCCATTACCTTTGGATTGAAGAGAACCTTTCTCTTGCCCATGATTGAAGCATACTGACCATCAGTGAATTTTGCTCCATGCTAAGTAGCCTTTTGAAGCCCAGTCTATGAAGAAATTTCACTAGACATTGAGATAGAAGCTTAGCAATCTTGAACAAAAGACATGGTGTGGCCTTGTGAAGCTTTGAAGTTAGGCTCTATGCGCACTAGTTAAGGCGAAGTCACCACATAATCTTTCTGTCCAGTATTCAAAGAAGTCACTGAAGCCTTAAAAGAATTTGCCACATTAGCCTATGAGGAACAAAAGAAAAATTGTCAACTTAGCTTACTATCACGTTGGCCAATTGTCCCTCAATGGAAGGAATTTTATTTGTGGCAGGAATCTGACTTGGAAATGCTTCTATGTCTAAATAATAATTATGAGATGGATCAGACTTGCTAGTCGACTCCACGCTAGCAATATCATTACCAAATTGGTTGGGGGAGAACAACTCCCTAATTGTGGCAGACTTCTGTAATTGACCAATTCCTTTAAAACTGGGATCAGAATCCCTTAAATCATACTCTTTGATATGGCAAGTAGCAAGATTTTTGCCAATTGCACCCAGGAAAATCGAATTTTGAATTTCAATCCCCTTCTCTAATCTCATAACTGATGGAGTCGACCCTGACTTGTCGTTGTTTGACTTCCAGGCAGTATCCAAAGATGGCCGGTTTTGCTACAAATTAGCCTGCCAATTTGAGTACACTGGTTTTCTGACCTGTGCAGTATTCTCTTTAGTCATATCAATTACGAAAAGTTTAATAGGGGAAGCCCCCCTGAGTGAATCGCCAAAAAACAACATTGAAAGCAAATCAAGTTGACCAACATCATCTTTCGGTGTCTCATATAACTCACAATCCTTAAAAACATGGCTTAAACAACCACAACAATAACGAAAATTCAGTAATTTTTCATACTTAAATGGAATCTATAAAACATCACCTAATTGCTGCTTAACATTAGTTTCATGTAAAAGAGGATTGTGGACGTCAAACCTCACATGGAACCTAAGATATCTTGCCCAGCTACCAAGCCCTTCTTCATCAACAGCCATAAAAGTTTTAATTTTATTCCCAGAGCAACGGCAAAAGATATGATCATACTTTTCTTAAAGAGGTCATATGTGTGCATTTAGAAAGAGGTCCTGAATAACTTTATTTTTAAAGGTTGTTCATCCCCTTGCAACTCTTGTGGTAAGAGGATATTTTTATCAAACTTTTGCACTCTTAAAATGAAAGTAAAACAAGTTACCCTCCAATTCCCGAGCCTCTAGGTCTTTCTTCAGCTTCCAAGCAAGAAGGATGGTGGTTTGGAGAGCCCTAGAATTGAAAGATTTCTCCGACCATAGGCTCCTAACCAAATCAAACCACTTTTGACCATGCGAGGATTCATCAGCGTTCTCCTACAGAAGCTCCAAAAGATCGTCTGAATTATCTCGTTGATCTTGAGTAATGGCCATAATAAGATGTCAAAAAGAAATATGATTCCAGAAATGAGAAAAAAAGAAGGAGATAAGCCAACAAACAAACACAAAACTCTACACAGGAGAGCATAACTCAATGAAATGAAAGGGATTGCAGAAAGTAGAGAAAAGGCTCTTATATGGCACAAGTCAAGGAGAGATGACACAATAGGATAATCATATTTTGCAACACATATATATATATATATATATATATATATATATATATATATATATATTATTTGAAATATAAACTTGAATATTAAAGTTTGTATAAGCTTGTTTTCACTTTGGATTTTTTTTTTTTTGGGAAATTTAGGGGGCAATTAGAGTGATGCAAAAAACAAATGTCGATTAATTTTATAAAAGATATATTAAATTAAAAAATAATATATAAGTTATTGAATAAACCCGCACTTCACTCACACTTCTTAGAAATATTGCTTGGGAATGAACTTTTTTTTTTTTTTAATTAAATTTCGCTGAAAACCGAAATTGAAGATGACGCAAGGATGGCGAGATGGCAGAATCTAGGCCTTGCAATAGCGGAAAGTACCTCAAAAAAAAAAAACTCCAAACACGAGCAGCAAAACCGTCTCGCGGACGTTCTTTGCCCTTTTCTTCTAGAAACCTCTTCTCATCTCTCTTTTAAAGCCTAAAAAGCCCTTCTCCAAGGGTTTAAGTATATATTGTTTGTAAGCCGAAGAACACTTTGCCTTGTCTGGGTCTCATTTTAAGCTCTCAGAGGAGTGCGGCAGATAAGGTGGAAAGCATCATCCAACCCACCCACCCCCGAAATTATCTTCCTTTAAACCCCAACTGCGATTCCCCCTTCTTCTTTGTTCATTAAAACTAAACTTAAAAAGTGCTCTCTAATGGCTCCAGTGCTTAGCAGAAGCTTAGCTGCAACGGCGACTGCTTCTTTGGTTTCTTCAACACCCTTTTCATTTAAACATTGCCCCAATAGCCATAACAGATCCTACAGTCTGAGAAGTACCTTTTTGCCTCAGAATAATGGTCTCGTGAAGGGGTCTGCTTGTGCTGGCCTAAAGTGGAAACTTGATAGGCCAACCAGTCGGATTTCCGTCCGGTGTGAGGCGGCCGTCGCCGAGAAGGAGGAGGCCACCGATGCTTCTGGCGAGAAGTTTGAGTACCAAGCCGAGGTGGGTCCCTTTTGGATTCTTGTTTTTCCTTTTTTGACTCAATTTTGTTTTTCCAGAGTTGGAGGAGTTTTCTTCCCTTAGCTGTTATAGGCCAATTATTATCGATGGCTTTCCGATAGAGAATTATGTTTAGATATTTGCTGGTTTTGGTACCATTTCTCTGCCATTTACGGATTCTCAAATCAAAGAAAATTGAAGGGTGACACGGAATTCTGCTTGGCAGACTTGCCCTTTCTTTCAGTTTTCAAATAGGAATACACTTGAATCAAGACGAAGGATTTCTGGCCTTCTATAAGTTCAGTTTGCAGTCAAACCCTTTTTCACTTTCAAGCACTTAAAGTTTAGAATTTTAATTGTTTCAGGTCAGTCGCCTGTTGGATCTGATAGTTCACAGCCTATACAGCCACAAGGAAGTTTTCCTTAGAGAGCTTGTGAGGTGAGCATGTTCCTATCTAAAAAAATGCATAAACTTTATTCAAGCTTTTGCGATTAATGGGTTCTTTAAACATTTCAAAATTTTTGTCACTGTTCTAGTATATATGGAAACTTGAATTCATGTGCATAAGAGATCATCAAATGGTGCCCTGTATTGGAATGGTCCAATCCTTCTGTGTTCCTCAAAAGACACAACTGGTAGTATCTCACGGTATGTGGACTTGCGTTTACTTTGTGCCTCAGCAATGCAAGTGATGCTTTGGATAAATTAAGATTCTTGAGCTTAACTGAGCCCACTTTGCTTGGAGATGCTGGTGACCTAGAGATACGCATCAAACCTGATCCAGACAACGGAACCATCACCATAACGTATGCTAGTGCTTCTTCTCATTTCACTCCGATTAAATGAATATACAGGATAGCTAATGGCATTGAAAATTTGCTTAATTTGTAGAGATACAGGAATTGGAATGACAAAAGAAGAGCTTATTGACTGTCTTGGCACTATTGCTCAGAGTGGCACTTCAAAATTTTTAAAGGCTCTTAAGGTATGTGTTTTGCTTAAGCGTCTGCATTAGATCGCTTGGAAATTCTAGAATCTGCGTTTTTCTTCAACATTAAGTACTAAGTATTTGTGGAAGGGAGAGCTTTGATATTATGATAAGACTAGTCCGTTGTGACCTGAGGTTTGGGGTTGAAGTCATGTAAATTGCTTCTTTGTGAAAATAAGGGTTATGCTACACACATTCAACACCAAACTTTGTGGAAGCCGCGTGGATGGTGATGTTTTTTTTTTTTTCCCTCTACAGTAATGTTGGAGCTAACTTTTATGTCCATTATAATTTATAGGAAAACAAAGACGTCGGGCCAGACAATGGTCTGATCGGTCAATTTGGTGTTGGCTTCTATTCCGCATTTCTTGTGGCTGAGAAGGTGCAATATAGAATATTAAAATAGCTTGCAACGTTCGCCTTTCATTTGAGTTTCTGCCTCCATGGTAAATTGCTGGTTAACCTTGTATTAAATATGCACAGGTTGTTGTGTCCACGAAGAGTCCTAGGTCTGACAAGCAATACGTTTGGGAAGCAGTGGCTGACAGCAGCTCATATGTGATTAAAGAAGAAACTAATCCTGAAAATTTCTTGCGCCGTGGAACCCAAGTTACCCTTTATTTAAGGGTACACGAAGCTCTTTGGACATTAGACTTGAAGTCATTATGTTTTCTTATTGTTGAGAAAGAGCAGCTTCTTTGGGTGGGGTTGGGCTGGATAGTTGGCAAATTTGTGAAAGATTCACGCATTTCTTTTTTATCTTAATGCAAAATGAATAAATAAAAAAGCTCTTTCATTTACCAGATTTTGCTTTTCAAGATCAAAGGAAGTCTTATGTATTATTGTTTTGTTGCAGGAGGATGACAAATATGAATTCTCGGATCCACTCAAAATTCAGAATTTAGTGAAGAATTATTCACAGTTTGTTTCTTTCCCCATCTATACATGGCTGGAAAAGTCAAGAACTGTTGAGGTAATCATGCCTACAGTTAAAGGCTATATTTTCTAAATATATCTACTGATAGGGCATTTGTTTAGAATGAGTAAGAATTTTTGTGTCATCATCTTAAGTGTTGACGGCAGTTTGCAATTTTTTGTTTTGTGGTCTTCTTGTTTAAAATCTTCTCATAAGGTTCTATCTTGTTTATTTTATATGTAGTTCAGAAAATGAGATTGGTTCTTTTTTGGGTCGTAACTAGTTCTTTACATTGTATGCATCGGCAAAATAGCCTCATCTAATGGAAACATTGTGCAGGTGGAAGAGGAGGAAGAACCAAAAGGAGAAGAAGAAAAGGCAGAGGTGATCAGTGTTGGTGGTGCTAATTATCAGTGCTGTTGTTATTCTTATCTACAGAATTTAAGCAATATTTATTATTTTATTCCAGGGTGAGAAGAAAAAGACGAAGAAAACAAAAACAGAGAAGTATTGGGATTGGGAATTAGCTAATGAAACGAAACCAATATGGGTGAGTTTTCTAAGTAGCATATTTACCATCATTGTGCTATATCATACTAATATATGTTTTAAGTGTGTAGGAAAAAGAGATGGACAGTTACTGTAGAGATTAACTGCTTGTCTCAATGACCTAGTTTGCATAAATTCGAAACAATTTTCCCATTTTTTCTTTTCTTTTGTTCTGCTGTAGATGCGGAATCCAAAGGAAGTTGAGAAGGAGGACTACCGTGAGTTCTACAAGAAGACGTTTAGTGAGTTTTTGGATCCACTTGCATACACACACTTCACCACTGAGGTATGATCTTTCCCCACTTTTTCTTCAGTTTTCTCAAATTCTATTAGTCTACCATATATTGGCTAGTTTATGAACTAACTAAAACAATTTTGCAGGGAGAAGTGGAGTTTAGGAGCGTTCTATATATTCCTGGAATGGGCCCTCTGAACAATGAGGATGTCATCAACCCAAAAACAAAGAATATACGCTTGTATGTCAAGCGGGTGTTTATCTCAGATGATTTTGATGGGGAACTGGTGAGCATTATTGTGATAGCATGAAATTTTTGGATCTCACTTCCTCTTTTTGTGTTATGAGATATATGATATTAGTTTTCTGCATCTCTGTTTTTCCCCAAAATAGGAGCCAATTTTTCTTCTTGCCCCATCTAGCACAGTAACAATGCTATGCATAAAGAGGACCCATTATGTGCATAGGTTAATTGGAGGAAGCGTCAAATTTGCTTGCTCACTAATTAGCATTGTACTCATACTGTATGCTGAGTGGCTAGAATATCTGTAGTTGAATTGAAGGAAGATCTTAACTTTGTAAACCTGAATTGGTACAGAAAATTGAGAAGAATACATTCTGTTCTTTATATCTAGTTTATCTCACAGTAAAATTGCCTGTCTAGCTTGTGCATTAATGGATAAATTTATTGTTTCCCCAAAGGAGTATGCTAAGTTTGATTTTTTTGTTGGCAGTTTCCACGTTATCTTAGCTTTGTGAAGGGTGTGGTGGACTCAGATGACCTTCCTCTGAATGTGTCTCGAGAGATTCTTCAAGAGAGCCGAATTGTTAGAATTATGAGAAAGCGACTTGTCAGAAAAACGTTTGACATGATTCAGGATCTCTCTGAAAGTGAAAATAAAGAGGTGGGCAGCAGTAATGTCTCTTTGTTAGAACACTTTCCTTGTTTGATCTGAATTCTGACAATGAACTTGGAATATTTGTTGACTTGATCTTAGGATTACAAGAAGTTCTGGGAGAATTTTGGGAGGTTTTTAAAATTAGGGTGCATTGAAGACACAGGTAATCACAAGCGAATAACCCCACTGCTGCACTTCTTCACATCCAAAAGTGAGGAAGAACTCAGAAGCTTAGACGATTATGTTGAGAACATGGGAGAGAACCAGAAGGCCATTTATTACTTGGCAACAGACAGCCTGAAAAGTGCCAAGAGCGCTCCATTCTTAGAGAAGTTGGTCCAGAAAGATATTGAGGTCTGTGCAGTTCGCTGATTCATTCATGTTATCACTTAAATGGTTGGAAGTGGCATTCAATACATGTTTGTCTGCAAAACAGTAAGCTAGTCATTGAAAAATACTTTATGAGGAATTAGTCTTTGGGTTTTAAGGTGAATCAGGTGATTAAAATAAGTGAGGAGGACTGCAAAGGAGCCTTGGCGGAGGGTACGCCGCCTCCACCATGATGCGCCAGGTCATGGTTTTGAGCTACTGTCCTCTGTCCCTGACAGTTACTAGAAAAAGGATAGAAAGCTGATAGAGATTAGAACCCAGATACAAGTGTAGGGATGATACTTAAACTAATATGAAGTTACATTAAATAGCATTGCAGATTAGCTAGTCTTATTTATCTCTTCCTTTCCATTTTTCTTAATGATTCTTGTGGTTGAGCTGTCTTATTTTGTTATTCATCTTTTTTCCTTCTGACGGATTCTTCTTTATTTCCTGTAATGGCGGAGAAATGATGTTCTTCCTTATCCAGATCAGTGATATCAGTATGGTTCTTGTATTCCTTTAGGTACTTTATTTGATTGAGCCCATTGACGAAGTTGCAATTCAGAACCTCCAGACGTACAAGGAGAAGAAATTTGTTGACATTAGCAAGGAAGATTTAGAGCTTGGTTAGGATTTACTATTTTTCTTGCCGTTTTATCACTGGAAACAATATTATGTTTCTTGTGTCAGAGTCTACCCTGTGGCATGTGTATTCATCTTTGCTAACGATAGAGGTTTGGATGGCAGGGGATGAGGATGAGGTCAAAGAAAGGGAAACTAAACAAGAGTACAATCTTCTTTGTGATTGGATTAAGCAGCAGCTTGGTGACAATGTGGCCAAAGTCCAAATTTCAAAGCGACTAAGCTCATCTCCTTGTGTTCTTGTTTCTGGCAAGTTTGGGTGGTCTGCCAATATGGAAAGGTTAGAAATGGTCATCAATCTCCCCTTCCCTTTTCCCACCAAACTTTCCCAGTCCTCCCAGAAAGGTACAATGCTCAGATGATAAATTGAAGTACATTAATTTGATCTGATTTCGAAGCTTTTTTGTGTTGAAGGTTGATGAAAGCACAAGCTCTTGGAGACACTTCTAGCTTGGAGTTCATGCGGGGAAGGAGAATACTGGAGGTTAATCCGGATCACCCCATTATTAAGGACTTAAATGTAAGATCCCTCTTCTCATTACTTATGTTTGAACTTGGATTAGTTTTATTATGGCAAATCTATATGTTATTTTGTAAACAGTGTAAAGAATATTTACTTTGGGTTAGCTATAATGTTGTCTAATAAAATAGGAAAGAGAGCAATAGTTATACATGCGAGATGGCTTTAGTGTCTTTAAATTGAAGAACTATTATTGGTTTTGGGAAAGATCGCTAAAACATCTCCAATGATTATATAATTTTAAGATTTTGTTATGTAATCAGCATAAATTTTCAGATTCTTAATGTGGCTAAAGAAGCCTCCAGCGGAGTGAATATAACAGGCAAATAAAGATTATTTAACGGTTATGGACCTGCTAATAGTTGAATTTTATGTCTGTCTCTGCCATGCAAAGAAGAGCCAATTGTTTTTGGCAGTTGTATTTTGTTTGTTTTCCATGTATGCACGCTGTGTGATTTGTGTATGGCAAATGGGAAGCTTGGTATTCGTAAAAACTTTTGACACTCTGCATGAAGTTCAATTGTTGTAGTGAGAACTGCATATGAGATCCAGATACTTTGCATGGATAGGGACATCCACCACTCTGATGACTATGAACTATAATTACTTTTAGGAGCAGAGCAGTGGCTATTGTGTGCCTTGTTAACTGTTGACTGCCATCCATGTGATACGCTGTCAGGCTTGACTGTTATCACAGAATATGTATTCCTTTGCAACTTTATGAAAAATGGCGTTCTGATGTTTGCTTATTCTGGTTACAGGCTGCATGCAAGAATGCACCCGATAGCAGTGATGCCAAGAGAGCTGTTGACCTCCTATATGACACAGCATTGATCTCCAGCGGATTCTCTGTATGGATGGATTGAGTTTATTCACACCCATTTCTTTGACGACAGACAATTATGGTATTATTCTTGTTTACTCATCATCCCTCTATTGCATTGCAGCCCGACAGCCCAGCAGAATTGGGTAACAAGATATATGAGATGATGGCTATGGCACTTGGAGGAAGATGGGGCAGATCAGAAGATGCTGAGGCCGAGGCATCAGAAGATAATGTGGAAGAAGATGGAAACGTTGGTGAAGCCTCAGAAACACAAGTTATTGAACCGTCAGAAGTCAGGGCAGAGAATGATCCTTGGCAAGATTGAAAAACTATCTTGGACACCCATTAGAACAACTTAATCATTGTTTCATCCAACGTCAAGGACAATTTAAAATGGATATTGTCATAATGGAGAGAGCTCGCTGAGATTAAGTATCGCGGGGAAAGTTTTGGTGGGGCTGCGGGTAAACTTTCTGCTGGCGATGTATGCTGTTGAATCCCGCAGCATTTCAAGGTGTCAAACATATGCTAGAAGCCATCACGTGCGTTGTTTAATGGTGTTTGATCAATTGTGGCGGTATGTTGTATGCATAACTTACTGGTCTGCGTGTTTTTGTCAAAATTAACAATGGTAATAGTCACTCTTCCTGTACATTTCTGCAGTGTTGAAGTGGATGCAAACGTGTCTTAAGGTCCTTGACGTATTATTACAAAGATACACCTGCGCTGTGTTTAAACTTTGTGATTAATAGTTGGCAGTAAGGTGAATTTTCTATGCTAATTAAAAAAGGCACGACAGTTACTTTTATGATTACTAAATGTTAATATGTTCTTGGCTTATTAAACCACTGCAGTAACCTCAAAATTGCGGATTCAATATTTTAGTGCAAAACCCAAAAATTTATAATTAAAGTAGGCATTTCGTTAGCATGGTAGACTACTTCAATTACTCAAAAAAAAAAAAAAAATGATAAGATGTGGTATTTGTCAAATTGAAAAAATTGTTTTCGTTTTGAATAAAGCAAGGAAAATATACAACTCCTCTATCATGCTGCTCCTAATACTGTGATAAAAGCAAAATAGCATTGTAAAAACAACAGGAGGATAGAGAGAAGTGAAGATTTTTGTGACTAGTGAATACTTTTTCTTTTTTCAATTATAGTTGTATAATACCTTTTTTTGATCCCCAATATTAAGTTGACAACATTTTTCTTGATTAAAGATTTTTTTTATCCTTAATTTTATTTACTTTTCATGTGAATATAACTCACTCATAATTTTATAAACATACAAATCTATTTTTTTATTTTTTTTATTTAAACTAGATATCTAATTATTATTCTATAGTATAAAATTATAAGTAAATTATACTTACAAAAAATGACGAGTCAAATTATTACTCCTATATTATTATAAGTTCTTCTCCATTCAATTTGGCAATGACTGTTTCTTCTACAAAGTACAAATTATAAAAATTAAAAATGTGTTTGCTGTTATTGACATTGAAAAAATCCATACAAAAATTTAACTATACAAAAACCTCAAAAAAATGCCTTTCAAAAATAAATAAAATACTTTTTTTTTTCAATTTTATATATTTTTTAAGTTTTTTAATCTTTTTTTACATATATAAACATAATTTGCCCCTGTTGATCAAAAGTTCTGGCTTCACCATATAAATTAATGTTGAGCATCCGGCGCGTTGAACAGGAAAGAATTTTCTGCTATGGCTTGGCCCTCATCCCCAGTTGTCTGTTTCCGACCCAGAAATGATCAAAGAGGTTTTGAATGATAAAGATAGAACTTACCTGAAAGCGGATACCCAAGGTTATGTGAAAAAGATTTTCGGAGATGGCCTTGTGTCATCTGAAGGCGAAAAATGGTCTAAGATGAGGAAATTGGCCAATTTCGCTTTCCACGGTGAGAGTTTGAAGGTAAGACGCTGTTTAACACTACTCTTAATTAGTTGTTGTCATAGTAATACTTGCTAATTACAACGTAGAGTTGCTTTGCAGAATATGATCCCGGATATGGTTGCAAGTGTTGAGGTGATGCTAGCAGGGTGGGAAAAACATCAGGGGAATGAGATTGATGTTTACGAAGAATTTAAGCTGTTAAAATCCGAAGTGATTTCCAGAACAGCTTTTGGGAGTAGTTACCATGAAGGAAAAGATATTTTTGACATGCTAAGCAAATTGCAAATGTTAGTAATAAAGCATACTTTCAAAATTAGGCTACCTGGCATCAGGTACCCCGCGTCTCTTGCCCTCGTCAATGTTTATTTGTGTCTTCTTCAATATTGGATGCATACACAAACATTCGTCATTAGTATAATGCACAAAATGCTAATGTCACATTCTTTTTCTTAGTCAGTAAGATTTTCAGAAATGGAGATGAAATTGAAGCAGACAGGCTTGAGAAACAAGTACACAACTCCATTCTAAGATTGCTTAGAAAGAGAGAAGAGAAAGTCTTGAGTGAAGGAGAAGATAACTATGGAAGTGATTTTTTCGGATTGCTGATAAGGGCTTATCATGATGACGATGAATCAAAGAGAATTTCAATAGAAGATATCGTCGATGAGTGCAAGACACTCTATATTGCTGGACAAGAGACCACCAACGTGTTGCTCGCTTGGACAATGTTACTTTTAGCAGTTCATACAGATTGGCAAGAGGCAGCAAGAAATGAGGTCCTCAAGACTTTTGGCCAACAAATTCCAAGTGCAGATGGCATAGCACGACTGAAGATTGTAAGCAAGTTATTGTTCATGTTGCGTAACATAAACCATTTACATTATTTTATTACAAATTATGTTTTTTTTTTTTTTTTTGGGCTGCATGAAATGGAAAGGCAGGGATTGTGACTCATAGTCCTGTCTAATTTTTACTTCCTGATAATGCAGATGAGTATGATCATCAATGAAACTCTGAGATTATATCCTCCAGTTACTAGACTTGCAAGAAGAATTGAAAGGGAAGTCCGACTGGGGAAGCTCACTCTTCCATCTGGTATGACTGTTATAGTCTCAAATGTTGCTGCTCACCATGACCCTCTTACTTGGGGGGAAGATGTGCATCTTTTCAAACCAGAAAGATTTGCAGAAGGTGTTGCTGGAGCCATAGATGGCAATCCAGCCGCATTTTTTCCCTTTGGCTTGGGACCCAGAACATGTGTGGGCTACAACTTTGCACTAACTGAAGCTAAGTTAACACTTTCCATGATTTTACAACGCTACGCCTTCACCCTCTCCCCCACCTATGTTCACTTACCGACTACTATTTTTACAACACGTCCTGAGTATGGAGTTCAGGTAATGCTTAGGGCACTGCAGCGTTGAAGCCAAAGTAATCTGTGTAATAGCCAGTTCTGCAATAAGGAATTTCTAAATGGAAAATGTTATGCATACAGAAGTTTGTATGCTAAAAAAATATATATATATATAATAAAATAATATTTTTGTATTATTTTAAAAATAATTTTTAAAAGGAAAATTTTTTTTTAAAAAATCTTATATATTATCAACATTTTACATTATAATGTAACACTAATCTAAACTTAAATTTAAATTTTATAAAAAAATTATTATTTTAATAAATAAAGGTACTGTACAATACAACTAACATCACCCTTTCTAAATACATATGCCATTTATAATCTACAAATTGCAAACTTTTTGTTGTTTTTTCTTTTCTTTTTTTTTTTTTTTTTGAACTTTATTAATGAATGTTGGGAAAGGTACATCCGACAACAACTGATAACCACAACAACTAATAAGTTTAAAATAGGACCCAACTACATATATTGAAATTTTTCGCACCGAATATGATACTCAGTCATGTGTATGTCATGTATGCCACCGTGTCCCTTAAAA
This sequence comes from Carallia pectinifolia, assembly GCA_037832335.1. Lineage (NCBI taxonomy): Eukaryota > Viridiplantae > Streptophyta > Magnoliopsida > Malpighiales > Rhizophoraceae > Carallia > Carallia pectinifolia. Next base: position 17,446,996 of record CM075453.1, read on the forward strand.
AGACATATAATCAAGCAGCATTGTCTGGCATACGTGGCTCAACTTGACGGCGGGCTGGACTTGGTAGACGATCTAAGGCACTAAGGCTGCCCAGCAGATTGGAACTGGGAAGACTAGTTTATATCAAGAAAAAAAAAAAAGAACAAATAAGTATACATATCTTCGTATGCACAAAAATATAATGATTATTTTTTACACTATATTAGTTAAAAAAAAATTTCTTTATTTTTTAATAAAAATTTAAATTTAAATTTAAATAAGTATTATTATAAAATATAATGTGTTGACATTATATAAAATTTATTAAAAAAATTTATTAATAAAATAAAAAATTAATTATTATATTTGTATATAAAAATGTATATACCTATCTCTTTTCTTTGAAAAAAAAAAAGGATTTCCATTTCCCAAAAATAAAAAAAAGGACTGCAATCAACTTTGAATTCTTTCTTCGAATTAATCACACTGCAGCGGCGAGCTTCAAGAAGAAGCCTTTTCGACGCCGAGGTTTGAGAAATAAATAAATAAATGGGGATGAAGATAGTGGTTGGAGGATTAATGGAGGCTGTCAGCCATTATAGTTTTGGAGGATGTCGGCTTTCGATTTTTAATTTCAGACTTCTTTCAATGATTTTAACACGACGACGCCGATTTGAACATTACCACAAGAACTTGCCGCCAGAATTACCCTTCTTTGGGGCCGATCATCTACTTCACTACACCTTCATGACCTCCTTCCTTTAACTTCAAATTCTCACAATTTTTCTTCTGTCGCCAACACCCAACCATCAACCACATATTTTCTTCGGTACTCTTCGTTAGCTTATGCAGAGGCGAGTTGGTTACTAAATTCCTTTTTGAAATTAGGGTTCTGGTACCACGTAGCTGTCCTTTTCACGTTTCCACCTTCCTTCCACGTTGCTGCTATAATTGAATGCTTCCACGTCACCTGCGTTTACATTTCGGTTTACAATTTCAGTATATGTAACATTTCCGTTTAAAATATATCCTCTGTCTTTAGAGATTAACCGAATTGATAATATAATAATATTTTAGTACCAACACATCAAGCCAGATAACATTAACAAGCAAAATCACAAGAAACACCATAATTTTTCACATTGACATGCAGAGTCTAAGCACAAGAATCTAATCCAGCAAAACTTCTATTATTAATCGATTCATAATATAATTTTTCCAGTACATAAGTATTGTCTATCAAATCTAGGGATCTATCAAGAACATTAATTATTGTTGCACAACAACCAATGACATCATCCCAATAATAGATACAATAAAACAATTAGAGAAATCTCAATGGTGCAAATGGCAGTAGGATTCAAAACAAAAGTGGAGAATCTGAATTGTTGAACGTGTAAAAAACATTCTCAAAATAAATATACTGAAAAACTCGTTCAATCGAAGTAAAAGCCATCGTTAGATTATCTGAGAAAGTGTCTCTCCATATCTTTTTTTCTTCTTCTCCACGGGCAATTCAAAACATTGACTAAAGCTACCAAGAAAAGGTATGCAAAAGTATTCTGATATTTACAATAGGGATTAAAATAGATGGATTCATTTTTTTAGGGGATATAGTTTACACATAAAAAAGATAAATATAAAAAAATGATTAAAAATAGTATTTTATATTTTAGAGATAAATTTAAAAATGAGTCACTAATTATATGATTTTATCAATCTCTAAATTAGTAACTTTCAAAATGTTCACTTACTATCAGAAACTTTATACTAGAAATATGGACTAACGGTTATGATACACTAAAAATAATTATTTAGTTTTCCAACCACGTGGTCTACCGTCAGGGAAAAAAATTGTTTTCCAAGTCAATTAATGTTGGCTTATACAAAGGAATGTGGAATATTGGATCAATTGACAAACTTTTTTGATCAAACTTTTTGACAAACTTTGGTCAAAAAAAAAATTGACAAACTTTTCAACATTCTTGATCAAGTCTTTTCTCACAACAATAAAATTATAAAGACCTCTTTCTAACTTTATATCATGTTTTTAGTTATCTGTTTCTGTTGTTTTATATTGGCTACTTTCCTAGAAATTGTACAAGTTAATTTGAAATTTCAAAGTTCAAAGCCGGCAGTTACATATTGTGTGAGCATATTTACGTAGCTCAACACTAATTAAATCCCCTTTGTGTTTCTGTTAACCAATTTCTAAATTCAAGGGAAAAGTGAAAGAAAAGAAAATAAGTAAATGAGTATTTTTCAGAAAATAAGAAGAAACACAAGTGAACAAACTTTCAAAAATGGGTTTAGGTAATAACAATTGGGTTAGCTAAGCAAATGAGTATTTTTCAGAAAAGAAAACGGAAAGAAGTGTGTAAGATCAAGAGGACAAATTAAGAGGATAGAGAAACGACAAGGCGACGGAAAAAAAAAATCAAATGGTCTTTTCATCTCATTTTCCTAGCAAGAAATCGTGTAATTTGTTTTATTGGCTATATATATTCTTATCAAAGGAAGCCACTACATACAATTACGTAATTTATATTATATAAAAAATAAATAATTAATTTAATAATTTTTTTATTTTTTATTTTTTAAATTTAATATAATTTTTATAATCTAACCATCTAAATTTTTATATATTAATTATATACCTACTATTATATACTTACCCAACTTTTTCCTCGTCTAAAACACGACATGCACGTCCACAACAAGAACGCTGCTCTGCAACCTCCAGACGGGGACCGCTGAACATTATACTGCGGAGTAAAATTTTGATGACACACCTTAATGGATTAGCCTGTCGAATGGAGACGTCGCCGTTATTTCTTCTCGCATTTTTAAAGTATTGGGGAGTGAAATTTATTGGATACCCATAATATTTTGTATACAATTTCTATTAGGAAAATATTAGAGATAAAATTTAATTAGTAACAAAATAATAATAAAATAATACATATTATTAAATGATTATAATTTTAAAAAAAGAATGATACAATTTATTTCTACTAAGAAAATATTAGGTAGCAAAATTTAATTAGTAACATAATAATAATAAAATGATACATATTATTAGATGATATATATTATTAATGTCATCGGAACAACTTTGAAATAATTAATGATTTAAAGTTTAACTGGTATTTGAATAGATAGAATTAGTGTTTAATAATAAATATAGGGTTATAAAAGTAATATAAATATATATATATATATATATATATATTTATATAATTTCAGAAATAGAGAGAGTATTCATATAGTTTCGTAGCAATCTTTGTTGCTTTAATTATCAAAAGTTTAATTTTGAAATTTTTGATTTTTTTTAATAAATTGTTAAGAATCTTTCTTTGATTCTATTAAAATTAGTTTTTAATCTCAATATTAACATTATTCAGCCTTCTTTTTCACATTATAGAAACATACTAATATTTTTGTTTCCATTATTAGTTCCAGAATAACTTAGAAGTACTCCAAGGTTTTTCATAATTCTATTTAATTTAACTTGAATTCAACCTGAATTCTATTATGAGACTTAATTTTGATGAGATAAGCAAGAGTATATAATTTATTTAATAATATTTAATTATTTAATAATTTATATCATTTTATATCTATATATTATCTCTTGGAATTAACTTATCTAAAATTTCAAATAAAGTATTCCCTTCGAATTGTGGGCAAGGCAGTAGTAATTAGTCAAGACAGAAAGAAGACGTTCGGAAGAGGGAGGGCAGCGCTCAGCCACGTTGCACATTAAGTTAAGCAATGATAATCGTAGAAGATCTCCAATTAGGATAGCGTCACATTTAGAGGCGAACAAAGTTATTTAATCTTTTTCTTTTACTTAATTTTATGATACGTTAAATTTGAGCTTGTCATATATTAATTTTGATTATTATATATATTTAAGAATTTTTTATGTTTAATTTTTTTATATATTAATTGTGATTGTTATATATATAACAAATTTTTTTAAAAAAATTAAAAAATAAATGTGGCCCGACAAAAATCTCACCATAAGGCCTCCTCTCTCTCTCTCTCTCTCTCTCTCTCTCTCTTCTCCGTTTCCACTTAACCTGTCCCTCTAACATTTTTTGCCATAAAAATCTTGGAAGAGAGAGCGTGTGGGAGGAGAGATAAAGGAATGAGGGAGAGGAAAGAAATCATTTTTTTAATTTTTATTTAATTTTTCAAAAATTAGAAAACTTTATTTTAACTAAAATTAAAATTATCACATCATTTTTATTAGATAACGCAACATATTGATTTGATAAGTTGTGTATGACGTGACATCTTAATTATTGATGGTTAACTCAATTCAGCCTAATGAAAATAGTGTGACGGACAGATTTAAAAAAAAATATATTCTCGGTAGAGATTAAAAAACTCAAAAACCGCGAAATTGATCATTAAGCTTTAAATATTTAAACATGAGAACGGAAGATATGCTTGGTGCTGTTGCATAAGGTGCCAAGAGAAAAAACAAGGCCTTTCTAGTTTAAAGCAACGTTTTTGGACGTGAATTCTTGCTTCTAGGCTGTTCTGCTCTGTGCTTTCTATTGGTCCAAAAAGAACGAAACAAAAGGTAATGTAATTTTGCGTAATCATTCTATACTTAATTGCATTGGTTTGATCGTTTGAAGGGTTATAATTACTATGCCGGCCACATTAGGAACCGTAAAGGCCACGCGGGCGCATGATAGCGCAATAGATGGCAACGCGGGGGGTCCACAAGTGACAAAAACGTGTTACTTACGGATTTTTTTTTTATCGCTTTCTTATAATTAGGTTAATTGGATGGAGATTAACTTCTTAATATCTGACATATTATTAATATTATTTAAATTATAATTTTATAATTATTTATAAACTCTATTCATAATAAAATAATATATACATTTTTAAAATTTTTAATTTTTTGACAAACATTATCAACAACTATTTTTTGAAAATTGATAAAATGTGCATATAAGTCAAATGACAGATACATGAGAATTAATGTAAAGTGCAATACCATGAAATATCACCCTTATTGTACTCTTTCCCAATTTGTTTTACACATTTTGGTTGACTTATATGTGTTAAGTGTTAACCTTCAAAAAATGTGTGTTAGCCTTCAAGCGCATCAAGCGAAGCGATTTTTTTGTCTAAAAATTATATGGCCAATGTCACTCTAGGGGGTCTGCGTCTCTTTACGCAATCGCTTACCATCAGTTTCTGGAGGGTAGTGCAAGTCCATTCCATAATGGAGCCAAAGTGCTTCTAAGCAGCAATTATTATTAATTTTTAATGTATCAAACAGAAAAGTAGAATTGATATCTGACCGTTTACTGTGGAGAATTGCGACTAAATGTTTAATAAAGCAAAATTAACTGAATAATCACGACATGACTTTCGTCAGTTTGGGTAGTATTTTATGTTTTTTTTTTACATCTTTTTAACTTCCAATTTCAAGTAATTCATTCCTGGGGCATAGTTAAATTTCAGGGTCGTTCTCTTTTGTCACAGCATAACAAGAAAAGATGAGTGCTCCTGCAAGCCTACTAGTCATTATTCTTTCAGGTTCTCTTTGTCTATGCCTTCTTCTAGCTCTCTTCAGGTTCTTTTACAGTGTATGGTGGAAGCCAGTCCGTGCGCAAAGCCTGATGCGTTCGCAGGGGATTGAAGGGCCTTCCTACAAATTGATGCTTGGGAACACCAAAGAATTTCTCAAGATGAGAAAAGAAGCCTTGAGCCGACCTATGACTGATATATCCCACGACATACTTTCCAGGACCCAGCCTCATGTCTACTCATGGACCAAGAAATATGGTAACCCACTGGCGAATTCAAATTCGTTTTAAGCTATATACATGTATGTACATGTCAGTTCAAATTTGACATTTATTAATGAAAATCTCTTTTGGAGCAGGGACCTGTTTTCTGTTTTGGTTTGGTCCTCAAGCTCAACTGATTGTTTCGGAGCCAGAAATGATCAAAGAGATTTTGAATAATAAAGATAAAAGTTACCCGAAAATGAATTTCCAAGGTCCTGTGAAAAAACTCCTAGGAGATGGCCTAGTGCAATCTGAGGGGGAAAAATGGTCTAAGATGAGGAAATTGGCAAATTTTGCTTTCCATGGTGAGAGCTTAAAGGTAAATTGAGATACTTTTACCACTATTATTATGTGTCATCCCCGCGAGAGTTTCTAATTTTAAGATACAATTGCTCCGCAGAATATGATCCCCGCAATGATTGCAAGTGTGGAGATGATGCTAGCAAGGTGGGAAAAACATTGTGCAAATGAGATAGATGTTGATGAAGAATTCAGGTTCTTGACATCAGAAGTGATTTCCAGGACAGCTTTTGGAAGTAGTTACCTTGAAGGAAAGGATATTTTTGACATGCTAGGGAAATTGATAAAGTTGATAGAGAAAAATCCGTTCAAACTTAGGCTACCTGGTATCAGGTACTCCTCTTAAACTTAAGTCCTCTGCTAAGCGTTCTTGAGGTATGAAATCAGCATTTTATTAGCCTTTTTTTGGTCAAGCATCTTGGATTACAATACAGAAGTATTAGATTAAAGAAGGTAGATTTTCTTAGTTTGAATCTCTATCATAATGTTGTATTCCCTTTTCTTTCAGTTGGATTTTAAGAAATGGAGATGAAATCATAGCAGATAAGCTTGAGAAAGGAATACATGAGTCTATTTTAAGATTGCTGGAAAACAGAGAACAGAAGGTCTTCAGCGAAGGATTAGAGGACTATGGAAACGATTTTTTCGGATTGCTTATAAAGGCTTATCATGAAGATGAAAAGTCTAAGAGGATTTCAATAGAAGACATTGTTGATGAATGCAAGACATTCTATGTTGCTGGTCAAGAAACAACTAATGTCTTGCTCTCTTGGACTATGTTACTCTTAGCAGTTCACACAGATTGGCAAGAGGAAGCAAGGAATGAGGTTCTCAGGACTTTTGGCAAACAAACCCCAAGTAATGCAGACGGCATTGCAAAACTAAAGATTGTAAGCAGCTTATATAAATTTGAATAAATGATTGGGATACTCATGTTCCATTTTTGACAAGGGAAATAAAAGCAACAACAAAGTAGTAATAAAGTAACGTAAGTTATTTGGATTATTAAAATTTAAAGGAAAAAAAAACAAATAAGTTGTTAGATGTTGTTAAATAAACTGCGTGATTACTTTATTGCTATCTAAAATTAAACTATCTAGTTAAGCTCTTTTTACAATTGCCTATTTTTTCCTAATTTCACTTCTCTAAATGCAGATGAGCATGATCATCAATGAGACTTTAAGACTGTATCCTCCAATAGGCATGCTTCCATCAAGAAAGGTTGACAGGGAAGTGAGATTGGGGAAGCTTACTCTTCCATCCAATATGGGCGTTTCCATGTCAATTTTAGCAGCTCACCATGACCCTGTTACCTGGGGCCAAGATGTGCATCTTTTCAAACCGGAGAGATTTGCAGAAGGTGTTGCCAAAGCTACAGATGGCAATCCAGCAGCATATTTTCCCTTTGGAATGGGACCCAGAACTTGTGCAGGCTTCAACTTTGCACTAACTGAAGCTAAGATAACACTTTCCATGATCCTGCAGCGCTATGCCTTCACCCTCTCCCCAACCTATGTTCACTCTCCGGCTTCGCTTTTTACACTTCGCCCACAGTATGGAGTTCAGGTGATGCTTACTGCATTGCAGAGTTAGAATCCATAGTCTAAAGGGATTACAGCTGGTCAAAGGCTACAGGTATTTCTGGGAACCCATAAAGAAAAAACTAGGCAGACAGACTGGAGAGATATAAAAATAAGACGGGTGGCGATGGTAGAGTAGGCCCCACGTAGGTTTCGTATTTTTTTTTTAAAGTTTATGATATGTATATAAATAAAATAAATGTGTAAGGGTTACGAATGAAATATTTACATAGTCATTAATAAAATTGTTTCTTCCTTATACAGTCATGGATATTGTTTAACTGTGAATATAAAGTAGATCTAATAAATATATTTTATAAAATTAATTATGGAAAGATTACGGGACATTTATTCTCAAATGAGTCATGATTCATGCGCTATGAAAATAAGACACGGAATCTTTAGATTGATAGATGCTATACTTATTCTTTTTTTTTTTTTTCTTAAAATATAGTTTGGAGGTATATTGGTCATACTACTTATATTACTTATGAGCAACGTTGTCAGAATCGAATTACTCATTGAACCAGGAAGGTCAGAAGTTCAAGATTCAACCAGTTCAACCGCTTAAATCGGAATTGAATCGATAAAATCAGTATTTAATATTAAATATATAAAAAATTTTATTTCTATATACATTATATGAAAACATTAAAAGGTAAAATATAATAACATACAAAATATAAATATTATATATAGTATAATATTATATTTGAGAGATTTAATCATATATTAAATCATATTATATAAAATATGAGTATTATACATATTATAATATTACATAAGAGAAATTTAATCATATGTAATTTATGATTTAACATATGATAAAATTGAAAAAGAAAGTAATTAATATATTAAATAGAGACTGGTAATTATGCACAAAGTACTTTACTATAATTTAATGTATATTAAAATTGATAATATAATATATTAATGGAAATTTTATTCTATTTTATTTATAATTTAATGTAAAATAAAATTAAAAAAATAATCAATTTTAATACATTTATAAATGTAAATAATTTATGTCAATTAGTCTACTACAATTTTTTAATATTAGATTATGTTGTTAAAATAATTACAAGAAAAATAATGTAAAATAATAAATAAATTTTGATAACAACATAATGTTTTTAAGTGTTCTACAAAAAAAAAAAAAAACGTGATGCTTTTAAAATTGTAATATTATAGAACTTGAAAAAAGAAAAAAAAAAAGAAAAAGAAAGAGAGAGAGAAGATTAAATGAAGCTGTGGACGTTGAAAAGTAAGAGGAGCAATTGAATATTAGTTTTATGGTTAACAAATTGACGCACCAAGTAAATTGGTGCAGTGGTTTCTGTGCTTTGACTATCAAAGAACGACATGAGTTTGAATTGGATGAGGGGACAAATATTTTTACAGCATTTTATCAAAAATTGACTAAACCAGATAAACTGGGACTGGCTAACCGGTTCTCAGTCGGTTCTTGGATCCTCCAATTTCAGCAACTTAATCAGACCAGACATTAGGCTGGTTCCCGGTTTATCTGGTCGGACCGGCCGGTTCGGTCCGGTAATCAAAACATTGCTTATGAGTCGAGATTACTATTGGAGCCTTTGATGTTCCCATTTAATCATTTTCAAAATACACACCTGCCAATTGAGTACTGTTGGACTCGATTGGGTCTTACTCATACCCCGCCACAGTATTAGTTTAGAACCCAGCATTGCACGTTCCCCATTTAATCTCCTTAAATTGCGATTAAGCGATAGAGTGGAGACTCGAATCTCGACCTATAAGAGAGAAGTATACTAGATCACCACCAACCTACTACCTTAAATGATCATGTTATACTTATTCCTTGATTGAAAAAGTAGTTATTTTCATAGGTTTCAATATGAAATACTCTATTGGGACAATATGTTTAGATATATTGGTAATATGTTTGAATTTTAATGACTCCATTATCTTTTTCTTACATTTCATCCTCTCTTATAAAAAAAAAAAAAAAAAAGATTAAATAATGGAACAAATTGCAAATGCTTGTGTGCGACGAGACCTTGAGAATAGAGACATGGCTGGTATACGACCTACTAAGGTGGTGCGCTTTGTAGTAATAGAGGTAGGACGCCCTGAAAATATGACTTGCCTTCCCAAAGACCTCCATAATCATATTGATAAATTCAAGCGATTGCAGTTCTTAGAGGGTGATGTAGTAGCTGTGAGTTTTATGTTCCAAGAGATGCAGCAGAATAGTTGCGAATTTTTTTATGCCATTGATCTAGATGAAGATGGTAGACTAAGAAATCTATTCTAGGCAGATGGACGAAGCAGAGCAGCCTACCAAGAGTTTGGGGATGTAATTTCTTTTGATTCAACTTATTTGGTTAATAAGTATCACGTCTTTTGGCCGTTTGTTGGTGTTAATTATCGTGGCCAATCAACCCTCTTCGGGTGTGCCTTGCAATGTGATGAGCCGGTTAGAACGTACGAGTGGGTGCTTAGGACTTGGTTAAGATGGATGGACAACAGAAAACGAGATGCCATAGTCACTGATCAGTGTAGTGCCATCGGCGCAACTGTGCAATCTGTTCTTGATGGAGTTCGACACCATTGGTGTCTCTGGCATATAATACGTAAGAGACTTGACAAGTTGGGGGGTTTAAAATATTTTGCTCAAACAAATGAAACATTGAAGGACATTGTCCACGACTCAACTTCAGTTGTTGAATTTGAAGAGAAATGGCTAGGAATGGTCCAACTTTTTAATCTACAGGGGAATACATGGCTGAATTCCCTTTTTGAGGATAGACATAAGTGGGGCCAGTTTTTTTTAGGTCCCATTTTTGGGCTAGAATGCAAACAACACAGCGAAGTGTGAGCATGAATTCGTATTTTGGCAAGTACATGCACTCGAGAAGCACTTAGAAGCAATTTGTGGAACAGTACTAGCATACAATATGTGACAAAATCGAGCAGGAAATGGAGGCCGATTTTGTAGCTACCAACAAAATGATTCCCTGTGTTACAACCTTTCTATTTGAGAGGCAATTTCAAAAAGTATTTACAAACTATGCATTTAGCCGTATCCAGGCTGAGGTTATGTTCACTTGGTAGTGTGAGGTGGAATCAAGTGTGGCTACTGATGGTTTATGTTCTTATTGAGTGAAGGAAAGGAAAACTAAAGCTGACAGGAGCACTAAGCATGTCTTATTCCAGGTGGATGTGCAGGAACTTATTAATTATTTTCATTGTAGTTGCTTGTTATTTGAGTTCAAGGGGATAATGTGTAGACATGCTTTCAGAGTATGCATGTGCAGAAATATGGAGCAAATTCCTGACAAATATTTACTGCGTTGATGGCTCAAGGATGTTGACCGCTATCATAGCAAAATGTTTACAGCTAAATTTGGAGGTAAATTTGCAGTGGAGATTTATTGGGCAAAAAACTTGGAGAAGATTTTCTACTCCTGTGTTGATCTTGCAGTTGGTGTTGAGGACAGTTATGCCTTGTCACGCAGTACTCTTGTTGATTGTTATTCCAAACTCGAAGCAGGCTCCAACAATGTCTGAAGTAGTAAGTGTGACAATGGGACCAACAGATCTTTGTCTGACCTCAATGCTTACCCCCACGGTGATTCCTTTCAGGAATCCTCAGTCTCCCAACGGATTAAAGATCCAGCTGTTGTTAAGACTCAGGGTCGTCCAAAGGGGAAACAGATCCCATCTAGATTTGAAGCTTGTAAAGGTTTGAGTCAGCGGGGTAAGCGAAAAAAGGCTACTGATATTGGCGAAAATGGTCGCGTAAGTACATAGTTTTAAAAATAAAATCCATCAAGATGCCGACTAATTGGGACATAATTATTTGATTACTAAATTTTGAGGTCCTCAAAGTAGACTAACATTTGTTTTCCCACTTTGGTGCAGACGAAAGCACATGGCCTTTCCTTATTTCCACAGTCCCCCAATTTGGTAACTTCAAATGCTACTGAATAAAGTTCTATCGGTCAGGTATGTTACAACCAGTCTTCTCGCTAACAAGCAAGCTAAGTACTCATGGCGCTTACGCTTGTTACACTATGGGAAACGATAGTCTAACACTTTAATTTTATGTTGTTATTGTTTGAGCACAACAACTCGTCCCATTTATCTTGAGGTCATACAATTACTTGAATATATTTATTAATTGCTGGACATTGAATGCATGTTGTCACGCACTCGTCTGTGATGAGGGCTCGCTTAAGGCCATACCATAACTCTTATTTAGTTCCATTCCATTGTGGAAGGGAGTTTGTTTGATGACAGGCCATTTAGTGCAGTTAATGCGCCAAGTCTCATTTTGTGAAATCCTTGGCACACCTACCTGTCCTATGAACTTATCCCTACTCACCCCTTCCCCTATTCCCTTGTTTATTTGTTTGATGACAGGCCATTTAGTGCAGTTAATGCGCCAAGTCTCATTTCGTCCATCCAGAGGTATTCTTCTTTATTACTTAAGCTGAAATAAAATTTCATTAGATGTTGGTTTATTTGTGCTACATAGTGATTGACAATACATTACACTATATACCCATGCATGTAGGTGGACATCTGGAGCCCTAGACTAAAGTCGATCGTCGCTCAATTGTTCCCGAACTCAAGTTAGCGGCTTCTCACAGGCATGACTATAGCTAAAATGCAACAAGTAAACATTTTTCAATGTATGATGTTGCTATTGGGTATACTTAATGTTCTATCTTTATTGGCCTTCGCACTTCTTATAGACAAACTTGTAGCTTTGGGATTACTAACTGTGTTGCTATGAATGTGCCTGAGCACATATTTCTTACCTATCTACCCTACTAGGGTGTGTAATAGAAAAGACTTTGACAACAAAGTTGTCTATTGGGCTGATGTTACCAATCTATTGTAAATTTTTTCTATCATAGGCATCCGAAACATAAGTCATTTATATGCACCGGGCAGCTTCCGAACTACCTTAATCTAGTTTTTTGATTGCTTCCTATTGTGGGGCTGATAAGGATTACGTAACGGGGTGTTTTGATTTCTTAATTTTTGTGTCAAACATAATAACACGGCCAAGCACAAGCTGATATGAGTCATCCAATATTGGATTCATGATTGAACATCATGCATTAAAAACCACAACCACACTTGTACATGTATAGATTCTAGTTATGCCACACCAAAAGTATTCTGCCAATAGGCTGTTATTTATCTCTAACATGCATCATTTGCCATAGTTGTGTCACCTGCACAGCATTGGGTTTTTAGTGCTCTACCCAAATAATAGTCACTGCTCACCCGCCATTCTAGCTTGGCCAATATCATTTGTATTGGGGGGTTCAAATTGCAGCATGTAGCTATGTTGCACAACCACTTTCTCCACATGGTCTACCGTGTGAAACAGTGGAATGGATCGCCCATTACAATTTCCCTTGCACGATTTGCACCCACCTTCTTAACAATGCGTTGAGCAAGCTCTCGCATCTCGTGAGTCATTTTCGCATTTGCAACCTTGCATCTGCTATAGGACTCTTTAAGGCCCCATGGGCTCCGTTCCTAGTTACCTAGAACAAAAAAAAAAAACATTCCCATTCAAATTTTAGTTAATGGATGCATTGTAATTGAAGGGTTATAATTGAATGTAACGGGGTACCCATGACTCATGAATCACAGTCCCAATTACGTGGCCTATTTTATTCTCCAAGTTAAGCAGACACTATGAAGTCGCATTGTGTGCTCATCCTTGTGGTCTATATATGCATGCCACGCGTGGAAGACAATTACGAAGCTATAAGGGCTCATGCTAAAGGCATTTAAACAACCAGTGACGCAATCTTCAATTGCCTGAGAATATATTCCCATATCTCTAGTGCAGATTCTTTATCTTGTCCTGTGTGCAAGTTGCCAACCTTATGACCTGGCCTATACACAAGTGATTGATGGAATGGTTGCAAAATAGCCACTTACCAATCAATGACAAAGTGTTTCCCTGTTCAAAAAATGTGACTTTAAGTGGTTTCAAATTGCTAGTAGTTTTACTCAAATTTGTACTTCTTAATGGTAGCTACACAAGTTTCTTAATTTACGTATTCATATTTCAAAATTTGTGAACTTGTAGACATAAAGTTATAGTACATTTTTTAAATTTGTTTATTTTCTGCAACTGGTCACTCAAATATTTTATATTATGTAGAACTACTCAAAATTCTAACAAAAGTAGACTCACATTTATAGTACTTGTATTGACATTTTTTGTTTTAAGCATCACCTCTACAACTTTGGAAATGATGGATAGATAATTAAAACTTATTTAGCTGTATAGATAAAATTTTACTACTTTTACTCTAATTGTTATTTGTATACAAAACACCACTTCCCATACGAACTAACTGTGCCAACCTCAAATAGTGTCTTCTATGACATTCATTTTCACTCGTGATGATGGCAATGAAGGAGTGTTACAATCCTGAAGATGTAAGACTGTCAATGTCATACTTCATGTAGAGGGCAGTTCAGAAATATAGTCACAGGTGTTGTTAACTTGTTGCGCAAATTACATTATGCTCTAGGTGCATGCTAAAAAATGGAGTAGTTGGCATTTAAAATTATATATTTCAATTAACTTATACTAATATTTTGGTTATTTGCACATAAGTTTAAAATTTTGACTCGTTGGTTAAACAAAAACTAAAAATATCAATTTAAGTACTGAAGATTGGAGTGCATGTACTTATACTTACATTTTGAGTATTTGTACAAAAATGTTTAAAAATTTAACAGTTTTGTGCTCCAAACTTATAATTTGGACCAGGGAGGAAAAACATCGAAGTTCTAACACCTATTAAATAAGGTTAAGACAAAAATTTTAAAATAAAAGTGTACTGGGCAACCTATTGTATAATTCAACAGCCGGTTGGTCAACACTTTTGTTCACTTGATTTTTTTTGGGTCAACAAAAGAGTTGAGTGTAATTAGATTCTCCCTACTAATGTAATGCTCATGTTTGAAAAGGAAACTTTATTTACATGCCACCATACAGACAGGTTTACACATATATTCACAAACAACCAAAACTAAGAAAGCACAAAATGAACAATAAATGACAAGCTTATGTAGCTAGTAGCTTGACTGATATTGCTAGGTCCATAGCTTCACACATTAGGTAGAGGCAACGAGAACCAAATTCAGCCATGGTTTGCATAACAACTAGGACACCTTCAACGAGGCCTCTTCGCCCCACTTAGCCTTTCAAGGGAAACAAAAAGCTCCCGTGCCACCCAATGAACCTCGGTCCCACTACTAATTTCCTTTGCATCTGCATCATCATGGTTCGTGTCCTTAGAAGTTGGTGTCACTATAATCCTTCCCGTTGACGCAAGCTTGTCCTTCAGCGCTTCTACCTCAGCCTTATCAATGAACTTACTCATCTTCTCCAATGACTAGCAATCTTCATTGGCTATCTCCCGCGCAACATTGACACCATACATGGCAACCAGTCTTCTAGCCATTTCCCTTAGCTCCATACGCTTCTGTTTTTGAGCTTTGCGACAACTCTCATACACAAGCAGGTAGTTAATAGGACTAATATTAGCATCATTTACAAAAAAAAGGCGGCCATAGTATATTAGGAAAACCATAATATTATAAAGGACAAGAAATGAAAACAGAACAAAGAATAAGTACAAAACTAAAACATAATACACTATTATCCGTGGTAGAACTCATAAGTGTACACAAAGATGAACTTAGAAGTTGTTTAATAGGGATGAAACTACTGTAAAGGAAATAGTGGTCCATTAAACTCGGTTAGGCTACTCCATTAAATTTGTAGGTGGAATAAATTACATGGGTTCGGTTGAGCAGCGATGCTGGCATAATTGAATGTTGGGGGCTATTGTTCTCAAGCTGGGCCCCACATGTTCTAAATACTCAATAAGTACATTTATATGGGCAAAACAAACTGTAAGCTTCAGTGTAGTCTAGTGGTAGACACTTTGTGTCCATTTCTAGCTGCTTGGGTTCGATAGCTCGTAGGCCCATATGGTGCCACTTTTTTTGTTTCATAGTTTTGTATATAAGTTGTTATTTTTTTCCTTTACCTAACACCTAGTGGTCGCATTGAGAAACACTTCACAACATTGACTTATAAGCTTCTATACATAGTATAGCTAGTGCATCAGCCTTGGACATTGACCTGGACAATATTTTGCAGTGGTAGGTCTTGCATTCGACCAATGGCTGAAGCTGCAGAAAGAGAGTTCAATGTAAAAACATAGTGCATCCCATTGATTGAGAAGAAGCGTTACATGTAGATATTAGTCAAGTTTACATTAATTTAAATAATATTATTGTTTAGTCTTATTATCTATTTCATTAAGTTTATTCTTACATTTTTCTTGATGTACAAGCTTAGATCTAGGTTAATGGAATACCCTCATATCGTTTAATAAAAAAAAAAGGCCAAAAAATTGAGTAAGCATTGAAATGAGTATTAATGCTAATACAATACTTTTATAATTTTACGGAATATGATTAGTAAAAAGAAAAATGTTTAAAAAATTATAAAATATACAAGTCATTATCTGTTTATACAACTTATAATTAGAGATAATAATATTAAAAAAGCACCACCACATGGCTGCAATTAAGTGGTTATTTTGTGGGTGTCATATATGACACAATAAGTAAAATAAATGACACGTTACAAAATTATATGACTATTTACACATTTTATATATGACACGTGTAATCAGTTATTAACTAAATAAAAAATGACAATGACGAGATACATGTGTCAAATATTCTCTTTTCACATGTCATATAATCTCTATTTAGTGTCATATATTGTACCCGTTGTATCATATATAATAGCACCTACACACCCACTTAACTTATAGCTAAAATGTTTTTCCCAAAATCAAAAACATTATACACAAGTTTCTTATATCAAAATTAGGAAAAAACCGTTTGGCTATTTTTTAAGTAGCAGTTTTGTGGCTGTCAATATACAACACAATAGATAAAATATATAACACGTAGATTAATTAAAATAAATTATATGACACATATAAAGAAATTATACGAAACGTGTGAGTAGCCAGTAAATAAATCTTTTGTTAAGGGCTGATTATACGTGTCATATAATTTATATTCGCATGTCATATAATTTTTTCATGTCATGTCATATATTTATCTGTTGTGTCGTATATAATAGCCACAAAATAGCCACTTCAAAGCACCCATGTAGTGGTGCTCAATTAGTTATGTACTTGGTCTTACAGTGCAATGCAATGAAAAGATTTTGAAGGTTGTTGCTTGTTGAATATCCCCATTTGTACTTACATAAATTATTTTCTTAAATAGCACCATTTCAAAATAGCACCAGTACATAACTGTTTGTTAAATAGATTTTTTAGCTGTTATATATGACACAATAAGCACAATATACGATAAAAGTGAAGAATTAGAAGAAAACTATATGACATATCAAAAGAAAGTATACATATGTAACTAAGCAGTAACAAAGAATTTTTTATAATTGTTGGTTACACGTGTTATATAATTTATTTTGACATGTATAACTTTCTTTTAATTTTTCTTGGAGTGTTATATTGTTTGCCTATTGTCTCATATACTGCCAGCCATGACACATCCAACTAAATATAAGCTAAAAGTGTAAGCGTTTTTGCCTAGTTATAAAATTTGGCCCGGCCTGGTCGGTTGGACCAGATGCTCGGTGACCCAAGTACAAGGCTAGACTAAGTAGTTCAAATAGCAATTGGGTTGTTCAACTCGTGTCATTGATTTCTATTAATAGTTCTTTAAGCAAATAAGACAAAAATTCACCAGTTAGCCCAGTTGGTTTACCATTTTCCACCCAACACTAGACCTAAGTTTGAAGCACAAAAGGTACATTTACAATTTTTTTTTGGTCAAATGCTTGTTTTCTTTTTTCCTTTAACAAAATAGAATAAGAGCAGAAAAAAAAAATTAGAAATTACGCCGACCAGCGAAGACGAATTGAAGATTTTTATTGGTGAAGACAAATTACCAAAACAAGCACAACACTTGAATAGTACTACACCAACGCAGGTTTACCACATCTAAAACTGAATGAACAAGATGATGAAACTAAAGAAATACACAAACTCCAACCTCAGTCAAACATACAAAGGAGATTGCGTGACTAAGCTGATTAAGTCGTTAGGGTTCGTTACTTAAACTTTGATGCTTTTTTTTTTTTTTGTTTCAAGCTACATAGCAGAAATTGAACATTAAAAACACCCAGCTACTGACACTGTGGAATAATGTTTAAGAAGAAGTTAGTAAAGACTTGAAAAGATATGCCAACCATAGTACTCTTCCCTAAACTGGCACCCAATATGATAGATTATGGGCCCTGTGCAAAATGGGAAGCAAAATCAATAGTATGAAGTTGATGGATTCCAACTCTTAAAGGGGCTATAGAGCACCTAAGTCAATATATCAAAGTCTATCAGGATTATGCTTCGGCATTTGCCATATCCTCAAAAGTGGGAAGATATGAATTGAGGGGGTGCCTCACCACCCGCAAGGCAACATGTTGTCTACCTTCTACAGCAGACCTGGCCTGAATCACACCATACAAAAGCAGGGCTATGAAAGGCAGAATAATTTGTGACCATCAGCCTTTTATATGCTTCATTGCCAAATCAAAGCACTAACAATCGTACTTGAAAGTATGATAAGGAAGCAAACCGACCATCCCATAATTCAATTCCAAAAAGCATGAAGATTTCACAGTCATGTTTGCAAGTCTGCAAATTAAATTTGGCTTACAATTAGACATTTTCAATAAGTAGACAATTTATCCAATTTGAACGCCAACCTAAGAAAAAACTGGTTAGTGTTTGTAAAAGAAAGCGACCCCTCAAGCAATTCAAGGCAATAAACATGATAAAATGACCATCACACAAGGCAAATCATGATTGATGTACTTAAACTATTAGGGCTGACTCAAAATGAGGAACTGTGACATATATTTTTTTGTTTTGGAAAGTCGTTTGGTGCTACTAGCTCCCACTGCAGAAACTCTTCTGGAAACTGAGGATCAAACGCCTGTAGAAGCTTCCCAATCCTCGGTAGCTATAAATGGCCAAAAAAGCCACTTTCAAATTCCACATGCTTATGACTTACCCATGCATATCTCAGCAACTTTATTGGTTTTGGACTTATAGCATTACTAGAGGATAAACTTTGCAGTAGAAGCCTATGTATGTTGCCAGTAAGTAAGGAAGAAATAAACTAAGGTGTACAAATGACACAACTTACCATCATACTCAATATTATGTGCTACTCCGGGGAACCAATAGTGTGCAATGAGTCAAAAACAATGATCTTTCTATCTCGGATTCCAATACATATGATTGACCAATGTTTGTTATGCAATATCGAGAAAAAGAACTGCAAGAAAAGCATAATTGTATGTGAGACAATTAGCTGTAAGGATGCTATTATATGCAGGGTGCCTGATTATATGGTTAGTGGTAGGCAATGGTGGGAACAAATACATCGAAAACCTCAAAATACCAAAGAATGATCGACTCACATTGTCACATGCAGACAAGTCAATCTCTGCCCTGACCCAATCCCAAACTGCCTCAGCCAAGTTTGTAAGTGTTGTTCTAGAGATTCAACCTTAGCCTTATTTGCTTGTGCTTTTGCTTTCTTTTTAGATGTGTGACCTACACAAGCTGATGCTTCTTGTGCTTCGCTAATATGAACCTACACATGAAATGACCCAAAACAAATAGACTATTACTAATAAGACAAGATACAGTCACAAGGAGATAGTGATAGAATACAACCGAGAAAAGTGAATTCATGATGTAGGTATGCTTCTTGTTCCTATTAGCCATAGAGTCCTTCGTTAACAACCAAACTACGATGGTAACAAACTGCATGCACGGATTAGTAGCATCAAACTTGGAAAAGTAACACTAACACTAGAGTAACATCCAAGTTATATTGAAATCAACACATTCACGTCACTAACCCCTAAATGCACATCACCCTTCGCTGCCAAAACATCTTGGAGTTGCATTTTTGTGATGAATTTATCTTCAACGACGACATACTTTTGATAATCCTCACTAACAGCCATGATTAAAAAAATTTTACTTAGCATGCATTATTCTTCAAATGGACATGTCTTATATAAAGTAAAAAAAGCATTGTGGACTTCTCAAAGCACTTGTTTCGCCTTGAATGACCCCCTTTTAAAATAAATTTCACAAGCCTCTAATGTTGTTGCACTCTTTGCTTGCTTATGCTTTATAGAGCCCATTCCAGGTTGTCTCGATGACCTCAAAGGATCCAAAACAACAGATTGGTACTGTCACGTAGACTGCACTGCAGTTATCGGATGAATAGCTAAGGGTTCTTCAATTTGTGCCCCTACCTCTTCCTCGTCCTGCTCCACCTGCTGTTTCTGCTCATTCTCACTCTACTCAACTTAGCTTGTTCCATCAAATACCACCACTTCCCAGTGCTCGATATCAAAGGCAACGTAGCCCATCTGCCCACCTACAAACCTTGCCCTTCCTCTGGAACCCAACTGGGAAACAACATTGAACAAGTGTACAGGCCCACATCCAGCAGATTGTTGCTTGAATGGAGAATGCAAAGGGAATTCTAAGGGCATATAATCAGTCTCCATAGCTCCATGCTCTACACCAGTAGTGGAACACAATGTCAGAGCTGTCAAACCCTTGGTTGCTTCTTTGGCCATCTCCACATTCGTTGCCTCGTCACTAATATCAGAGGCTCGAGGAGTATTAGGCTTCCCCTCTCCTTGTTCACCAAACCCACCGACTCCAAAGTCGCTTGCAGGAATCTCTTTTTGTCGAGGAACTTCCCTTTCCACTTTGGGACTGCATCTCACTAAGCTGAACCAACTTCTCTTGTCCTTCAGTTTTCACTTGCCTTGCCTTTTCTTCTGCAAACAAAAGCAAATTAATAACATAGTCCTCCACCAAACCCTGATGAATGAAATCTCATCCATCCTACTTCAGCACTATTATTTACCATTGTCGAAAGTTCATCGTTCAAGTATTCAACTCTTTTATCTTCCCATTTCTTACCACACTCCCGAGGGTGTGCCTTCCCATAGGTTACGTCAATAACCTGTCACATCAAGTAAATATTAGTGGACTATAGTTGTCATGACTTTACAAACATCTTTACCATTCAGAAAATTATTATTACCCTTGCTTTTCCAAATTCCTTCCTGCGTCGTGTGTCCTCATTCAAGGCATATTCAACTAAGTCACTATCCCAAGCCACAATTCACGGTCCCTTATTCTAGTACAATTAACGACCAATGTCAATGCAATCAAGATAGAACAACTGCACATTTCATACATCCACATTAAAAGTTTGGCTATCAAAATTTAGCTCATTATTTCTTATAAATTACTTGTGCTTCATCAGTAACTTACCAGGAGTATGAAAGGATAACCAGCGACACCTGATGCTTTCTTTCCCTTCTCCACTGCTACTTTAAACTTTCTTCCTTCATCTCTTAAGCATTCCAATACATAGAAGCCCCAATGATAATCCTTGCCATGTTCAATAGCTACCAAAGCTCCCATGTGCTTCTTTGTAATACTTGGTGACATTATCGGGCCCAAAAATGTGCCTAGGATAAACAATAAGCATCTCTGCTTGAATAATACTTCACAAGTCGCATCATTCATGTACCCAAATAGCTCTTCATCAAATATAGCACTCTTTCCCACAAACATCGCCTCTATTTCTTTCAATTTTCTCTTACTATATTTCAACGGAACAGTCAATGAACCCATGGGAATACTGAGAATCCAACCAACATCCTCACCATTAATTTGTTTGTCCATCGAGTCTCGTATCTGCAGAGATCGTGACTCTAGATCAAATCTATTAAACAACCATTCAATCAAACGATGGTCTATCTTAATGTTATCAATTCTAAACAATTCACCAAACCCCATTTCTACAATCCATTTTCTCTGCATATCATTCATCAATTCCAGCACAGACAAATGTCTCCCAGTTGTGCATCGAGTATTTGACAATTGTAATACAAAGTAATTGTTAATTGCCTTTATGCACACAAAATTTCTACTAGCTACTACATCAATTATATCACTTTCATGAAATACACAATGTTAGTACTATATATACTTACAATGTCCTTCCCTCTGCGCTTCCCTTGCTTACCTTCTTTCTTGTCACAAATGCTACTTCCTTCCTTTGTCGATCTTCCACTATGAGACATGGTATTTAACCCTGTATCCAACCAATCCAAACTGGTAGTAGCATTGTTGCTAAAGACCTAAATCCTAAAGGCCTAATGCGGATACGGGACACCACGAAATTGATTGGGGATTAAAGCTCTATACAACAACACACTTTGATAACAAATGTTAAAGCAATGTGTGGAACTTAATAGAAGTATTATTTACTTTAGTTGTTGGCATGAAATCTAAATGTTTCATTATTTTAATGGATACTAATTACAATATTTGGTGACAAAAGATTAACAATACTAGGACAGTATATATATCTATCTTCTAAAATTCCTTAATTAACCTATCTAGTGTTTTGATTTCTCCTATTGGTCTTTTTTGTTCTAGCACAAATGACAAAATCTTCCTTCAATCAAACTCTATTTTACAAATATGTTAAATACTTGAAGCCAAAGTATCCAATATCTTAGAATATTCTTTCATTATTGACACAAACATTGTTCAATTTTCACCTACTATATGATACCTTATTCTGTAAATGCCACCCCTATTTGGCTAAGTAGCAATAAAATACCCTCTTTCAAGCATGTATTTAATTTCCTAAGCTTAACAATAGGTCTTATGCTTCTTGTTTAATGCAACTGCAATGTGTATTTTCAATTAGGAAAAAAAAAAAAAAAGATCAGCATCATAAACTATTTGAACCTGTCGTTGTTTATTAGAATAATTGTCGCACCCGTGACTAATCGTCTAAATAAAATTGACTGTTAACACCAAAAAAAAAAAACAAAAAAAAAGAACTAACCAAGGAAGTGGGACATGTAATTGATCAATGAACCAATAACCTAGGGTTCTTTATTAACAAAAAAAGTAGAAAATAACCTTGAAAAAATATACTTTCTTGAGCTTCCTTCTTGCTTTCCTCTCCCTCTATATATGTCCGTCTACTTTGCCTCTTCTCTGTTTGTCAAATTGTCGCTAGGCCCACAAGTACACTTCAATCATAACATTATTCCAAGAGTTGAAGTAATTGGACCCCTCACTTCGATGAACATTGCCTTTCGAGCTTATCTGCATAGCTCCCTCACATTCAAACTTATGCAAAACCCTCCTGCAATAATCAAATTATTTGGATGATTGAGATGCCCAAATCATGTTTGTGGACAAAGGAATTCTAAGAAAAAGTTTGTAATGGAATCGACGTATGCTTATCACATTGGCGTGTTGTTCCTATGTCTTAATTGTTTCTTTCTTTGTGCGTACATAACAAATAAAAAGAACAAATAAAATTTATAGAAAAAATAGAACAAAAACTTGGGTTAACTCAGATTACAAAATTAATAACCTAGGATTTCTTAAAAAAAAAAGGAATTATCTTAAAAAAATTAAAAAAGGCTCTTTAAACCCTCTTCTCCTCTCTATATGTCAGTTTTTTCTTCTTCACCTTCTTCTCTCAATTTCGGATATAACTCTCTAATTTCGATGACCGATGCAAACCCCTCCTCAACAATTAAACTAATTTATCTTGAAATGAAACAAACTAGGGCAGAATGTGGCCGAATCACGTTCTACTCTCAATTTTGGATACAGTTCCCTA
This sequence comes from Carallia pectinifolia, assembly GCA_037832335.1. Taxonomy (NCBI): domain Eukaryota; kingdom Viridiplantae; phylum Streptophyta; class Magnoliopsida; order Malpighiales; family Rhizophoraceae; genus Carallia; species Carallia pectinifolia. Next base: position 17,470,529 of record CM075453.1, read on the forward strand.
ATTTCAATGACTGATGCAAACCCCTCCTCCAACAATTAAACTAATTTATCTTGAAATGAAACAAACCAAGGCACAATGTAGCCAAAAAATCGAAGACAAAGAAGGCAGAGAGATGACAAGAAGCTAGAGAACTGTTAGAAGATTAGGGATTTTGCTTTTAACATTTTAATTTCAGCTCTCTCTCCCGAATTCCTATTGTAACCCTCTGTTGTCAATGACCATTGTATCCTTTAGTACAATAAATGATAGAAATACCCTCTGCATGCCTAAGCTACAATGGCCTATCACCTGTCCGTGTGGTGCTGGTGGCTCCTTTTAGTTAAGCTACGTAGTCGTCCTTTTTCACGATTAGTGTCATATGATCATATTTTTCATTTTTCTGGGACATAGAAATCTGTGCAGGTGAGATGGCGGCAGACTTCAATTAGATTTGCACGTGACGCCAGCACGGTTGCCACGCCCTTATTACGTTGCGGAATATTATCTCTATGATTTTTGGAAAAAGATTTTTTTTTTTTTGAATTTTTATAAATTTTATAATTAAGTCTTAAATTTTGTTATATTTTCATTTGATTTTTGACTTTTAATATTCTTTACAAATTCTTATTCTCTCAACGGAAGCTGATTAAATCATTAAAAATGTATTTTAACCAAACAAAAATTATTAAACAAAATTCACATACAAACAGAAATCATGTCATCAATCATCATCCTCTTCCCACTCCTCTCCTTTCTCCTCTTCTCCTTCATATCCTCCTCTTCCTCCTCCTTCACCTCATCCCCATGCAGTTTTTTTATGGAAATTATTTTTTGCATTTTTTTTTTGTTTGGAAAAATTATTTTCTTTCTTAAAGAGATAAATGCACACCAAATGCGTGCTTATTTTTTAAAATATTTTTTTGTTTGGTCTTGGGTTAATGAACAATTTTTAACAGTTTGACCAATTTTTATCGACAAAATGATGTTTTTGTAAAGCATCTAGAACTCAAATGAAAATGAAAAAATATTTATGACTTAATTGCAAAATTTCAAATAAAGGTTTAAGACCAAAAAAGTTACTCACCTTTTTTTTTTTTTTCATAAACCTTTTTCCTTAGTTATTTGATGGTTTCTTTTTATCTTAATTTAAAAATTTTAAATATTTAGACTGGCAAAGTATTAATAATAATAATAATAAGTCATAATTTTTTGTCGAGTGAAAATAATTACCCATATTAGATGCGCTGGGCTTCAGCTTCACAAAATGTAAATTTTTAGTGGAGAAAATTGCTAATGATTTCAGTTTTATCATGCAAAAGACTATTAAATTCCTTTTTTACCAATACATATATTTTTGAAAAGTTTTACCAAAAGGTTCAAACTTTTATATTTCCAAGTTTATCCAACCCCAAAATTATTTGACCATTTTTTTTCTCAAATTTGGATTTTTTATCTTTTTTTTTTTTTTACATTCAACATCTTTAACCATATTAGTTTTTTGTAACTAAAATATTTTTGTATAAATTTTATATGATTAAATCCAACACTTGATTATATTCAAGACACAGATCAATTCATCAAACGGAAAAAAAGCTAATATGAAATCCAAAATCAATATTCATCGAACAATATCAATGAATATGTCTTTATTGCTTACGAGGAAAATCATTATTAGTTAGAGATAAGATGTAAGAAAAAAAATTATTAAATTATTTCAAACATGGTTGATAAGGTACGACCTATCTACTAAAAATTAACGAATTTTTTCTCTAATTAAATGAGAATTTAATTCAATTAAATTCTTTTCAAGAACTGAGTGGAGTTGAATTGATTTTTTTTTTCTTTTAGTATTTGAAGCAACGAGATTGATATTCGAACTCATTCTCATATGCTCTCAATGAAAACTTGATTTCAAACAAATTGTTACAAAATTATAACAACATGTAGCGCTTGGATGATTGTTTTATCCAATCTCTTTTGTGATTTAAGATGTGTATTGTGTTATGAGTTACAAAACAAGATTCATGTATTTTTATGTTCTTAGCCAATAATTTTAGTTTAAGACATTTAAGATGATTACTTAGTTTTATTTGGAATAAAAATTGATAAAATTCAATTCAATTTCTTTAATTTCCTTGTTCGGTTAGAAATTCTAAATTTTTTTATCATAAAAAAAGATCCATGGTAAATATGTCGGTCATCGAATCTGCAGATTGATGCCGGAGTAATTTTCGTTTGTAACGCTTCATTCATTCACTCCTAAAGGGGTAGATCCATTACCCGACCACCAGTGGGGCCAAGCGTGTTTCCACCATTGAAAATTACGGTAATTACCGAGTTTAAACTCATCTCCGTGCCACAATCTTTCTCCATTTAGTGGACACTCAGTCATTTGTCAGGGAAGGGTGCGGTTACGGAAACTCGAACCCGAGTCGCCAGCGTAGAACGCATGCCAACTTGCCACTGAGCTATCACCTCATGTAGTGAAATTCTAAATTACTAGAATTTAGTTAAATTCTTACATTTTAAAAAAATATACTAATGGATAGAAGTAATTATTAGAATTCATTCTACTTTGTTCTCTAAAATAGAAGTGTATTTATAAAACAAAATAATTCCACGTATTTATTTAAGAATCTATAGTTCTATACCAATTGAATTGAGTTGAGCTGAACTCTATTAAAAAATTGATCTTAGAAAAGCTTTCAGCAAAAATTCTCGAACTACTACATTATCAAATTCTTCTGCCCAACAAAATTTCCGTTCAAAAATTGAGAAATACCCCTAATATTAATCGTGCCTTTTTTTTTCTTTTTTTTTTTTAAAAAAATTTGGGTGTTCAATTGGACCATGTAGGCATCAAGTCACTCTCGAGGCCAGCCTTGAATGCTAAATTGGACCATATATACATCAAGTGACTCTCGGGGCCAGCCTTGAATGCTAACTTGCTAAGCACGTTTTGGAAAGAAACGAAGAGGGAGCAGAGTGGTACAGTCCCCACACCCTACCCAAAAAAAAAAAAAAAAAAAAAAAAAAAAAGGGTAAGATTAGACGGTTTCACACTTTTACATAAGTAGTAATAATTAATACAAAATTACATCTAATAATATTTGATAATTTATATATTTATTTTTTTATTAATTTAATTATTTAATAATTCATATTATATTGTAATTATTTTTAAATTATCAAAATAAAATTATTACATTTTTTTTAAATGCATAATAGATCCGAGCAGAAGCATATATTAAGATTGAATGGTCCCCGCCGTTGAGATTTTACCTATGGAATTATAGATCCGCTTATTAATTGCCTTACTTTGACTTGCTGATTGGTGAAAAAGAAAGCCCCAGTGAGAGAGAGCGAGAGAGAAAGAGAGAGAGATGACTCTTGAAGCAAAATGGGGATTGGCCACAGCTGGCAGAGTTGGGATGGTCGCCAAATTCAGATTTTTGGATTTTGGGAAACATTAACAACACTACATTCCCGCGGGCGCCCAGGACAAAGAGGCTTCATATTTCTTGGTATAGACTTAAGAGAGGAGAGAAGAGAGCTCATAATTGGACAGGTAGATCGGATTGAAATCAAAGTTCTTTCGAATTTAAGGTCATTTAAATTTTAAGTGTATCAGATTACAAGTTAATCAATTGCTTAAAAAAAATACAAAGTTAGGCAAGTTCATTACGTTTTAAATTTACTAAGTCTAGCATCATTTACATTATTGATATTTCAAGTTTTGTTTCTTGGTCATTCAAATTTATTTCGAGGTCTAGGTGATCACATTTTTGGATTTTTTTTTTAAGTCTCAAGTACATCAAGTTTAGGGTTAATCAAGTTTTAGATATATTACACTTCGAATCTTTCAAGCTTTGGATTTAGTTATGTGGGTTCTAAGTTTTGAATTTTGGGTAATTAAGTTTCGGATCAATTGATTTTAGATTATTAGAGTTAATTTTGAGTTAGTTTGATTTTAGGTATTTCAAATAATAGGCCATTGACTTTTTAGTGAATGTGAATCAAGTCGAGTTGAGTTTCAAACGAATTAAGTTAGATTATTTCGATGAAATTACTTTTTGTCACCGATAAAGAAGAGCTGAAAACTTCTTTATTTTTCTTTAAAATTAAAACTTAATTGAAGGAACAATAATATGTGTTTTTTTTTTTAAATTGGTATAACGATTTAATTTTGTTTGGTGGAGAATAAGGGTTTAATGATTCATTTGATTTCTGATTCTAATAGATGTTCAATCACGCGGTTGCTATCAATATTCTAGTTGCAAGAAATCGAATCCAACACGACAGACCAACAAGAATGGCAACTTACTCCTCATAATCCTAAACATTGGGTGTGCCCTCTTATGGCATCTTCGCAGCCGCTGTGCCTGGCGAAGTCCAAAAAGCCTTCGTTTTGTGAGAAACTTATAAATAAGGCTCTGTTATCGTTTATCTCAGGTATTGATTCTATTACTATTACAAGGTCTACTTCAATATACCATTTTTGGAATTCCATTTTTGTTATAACATTTAAAAAATTATCATCTTTAGATATTTTGCCATTTGTTGCCATGTTAATTTTTAATTCTTGAACATCCCTTTTTAATATGTCTATCTCTAACTTTTGATTTCTTATTTCTTCTTGTAGATCTTTGATTGTAAATGTAGATTTTGAAAATTTTCGTTTTGTCCAGATTTTATGTAAGGAGTATAGTTCAAAATTTTGCATAGGAGTCTCATTTGAAATTTTCTCTTTTAATTTTAATAAATATTCTCGTTTTATTTCAAGATCAGATATTTTATCTATTATTTATAATATTAGATTTGTAGCTTCTATTAATACATTAATATGACCATAACTATTATTACAACATATTTCAGAATGTATATTATGCTTTCTGAGCTATAATTAGATGAGTCTGCTTATATTTAAAATATTTCTTCTCCTGATTCATCATCTAATTCACTATTAGTATCAGAATTTTTTTTCTATAAAACACAATTATTTGATTTTTCAATTTATTTTATAATTCTAATTCTAGTGCTTGAACTTTTTCTTTTAATTTACATTGACTCTTATAATGGCCTACCTTTCCACATTTGTAACAAACAATAGTTTTCTGTTTAGTGAAATGTTTTCTTTTAATTTTACATATGTTTTAATAAACTTTTTCTAAGGTTGAGTATTGTATGATTGATATTTTTTTATAAGATTTAGATTTTCTATATTTCTTAATTTTTTGCTTTCGTCGTTTAGATGTTGCTATTATTATTTCATATCCATATTCAGCACAAAATTATCCTAACTCTTTTCTACTTTCTTAAAGCTCCTTCTTTATTTTAGATTTTAATTTAAGATCAGTACATAAACTTAATCTTTCATTATTAATATATATTATTATATCACCATAAGATAATGAATTATAAGGTATATGATTATTATGAGCATCTCTAATTCATTTACTTTCACACTAAATAATTTTGGTAAACCAACTATGAATTTTTCTTTCCAATATGAGTGATTACAATCAATCTTACTACATACTTTTGTCAAAAACATATCTTTGTACCACCTAAAATCTTGTAATGTTGGACATCTTAAATTTGATAATATTTCTGATGATTTTTCTTGCAGTTGTTGAGGTTCTCCCAAAAAATGTTTAGTTATAGCGTATATTAGAAAAGTTACAACATTTTGTTGATCTTTCACATTTGGTTCGATTTTTATTTCTATTGTTCATGACTTTGATGTTGACGGAATTTGAACAGGTACTTAGGTAACAATTTTCTTAGTTGCCTTTAAAATTTATTGTTTATCTATATTCGTTAAATAATGATTCCACCATCCTTTTAATGATCCAGTAAATCTTGGTATTAAATTCCATACACATGATTTATCACTATTTCCCTTATTTTTGTAAGCAGTTGCACAAATTATTATTTCTTCTATCATTTGGAGTATATTATGTTCAGTATATCCATCTAAATTCCATTCATAAATTCAACTTCTTCCAAAATTTGTTATTGCAGAATATTGTTTTTCTTCAAACATGACATTTGGAGTTGATCGTCTAGGATAATAATGCTTTGTTTTATATTTAGGATAATTATTATTATTATATGTTTTATTTATACTAAAATCTTCTTGAAACTATAATGATAAATAATTATTTCATTTTATGATTCTGATTTTATTTTTGAAAGAACATTTATTGACTCATCTTTGAAATTTAGATTTTCTAATTTTTGTGTGATTATCTTAAGTATTTCTTCCTATGTAGGATCTTGTTTTAATCTATTTGACTCAGGTACTTCATGTATTGAAAATAAAGATTGAGATAATTCTATAGCATTTTTAGAGTTATGTATAATATCTTTTTCTCCTAAATTTTCTTCTATTATTTGTAACTAATGAGTTATAGTGTTTAATATCCTATTCGTATAATTGGTTTTGAATATTTTTTTATGTCTTTTTATGTAATTCTAGTTGAATTTGAATCAACACTTGATATTAAAAAAGGCGAAATTGTTACGATTTGATTTCCTTAAGTAAATTTAAATTCTTTCATAGGTGGATGAATCGATTTAAATATTCCATGACTAGTAGTTTCCCAAGTTTGATTAGATGTTCTAATGGTTTATATTTTACTATCTATGTTAAATATATATTTTGTATTTCAAACCAATCAAAAAAATGAATATTTTTTTATACTTATTTAATCATCAAAATATTGATTTTGAATCAGATTTTTTTGACCAACAATATATGTAGAGAAAAACCATTTTCTTTTAGTTTCATTTTTAGATGAATATAATTATTTTTTAAAAAATTCTTTATTTATATAAAAATTTAATTCAGTTACCATTCTTAATTTAATTGACTTGAAAAATGTATTTCACTAGGTGTAGGTGAGGTAGTTAAAGAAGTGTCTTTTATTTGATGCATTTGACCACTACTAGTCGTTTGATAATATAAATGGGGTATACTTTTTCGAAAATCAACTCCAACTAATGAGTTTTCTTGAGTTTTAGATGCTATAGGAATATTACTTGTGAATTTTCTTTTTTCAAAGTTTGATATTGTGAAATGGTTTTTTTTTTTTTTTTTCTAGATAGAAATATTATTCTACCTTTCCTTTATCATCTTGAATTATTTGGGTAGGTTTAGTTCTTGGAGTTATTGATTTTGGTATTTGTATGTTAGGTAGAACTCATTTATCAGCGAATGTAACTTGAGACCGCTAAATCATTCTACCTTTCCTTTATCATCTTGAATTATTTGGGTAGGTTTAGTTTTTGGAGTTATTGATTTTGGTATTTGTATGTTAGGTAGAACTCATCTATCAGTGAAGGTAACTTGAGACCGCTAAATCATTCTAGCAGTTTCTACAAATAATCTTTCGGTATTAACTTTTACAAGTAAAGTTTGACTTTTTGGAGATTTCATTAAAACTTTTGGTAATAAAGTTGAAGGTAGTAATTTATAATTTATTTTATAAATTAAGACTATATTTTTAAATTCTGGCAACATATTTTTTGAGATTTGTAAATTAATATTAAAGATTTGATTATATTATAATCAAACAAAGACACAGAATAATTAGGATAACTATTAAAATAAACTGGACCATTGGCTAAATTAGATTTAAAAACAACATGTAAAGAATTTGAAAAATCTAATAATCTACCATCATGTAAACACATTAGAATTGAAGTATATATGCCTAGTATATGCAACGGTTTCATAGCTAATTGTACCCCTATACGTAGGAATTAATATATTGACTTATATGCTTCTGCTATTGATTCATTTATTAGACTAATTTCTTAAACATTAGGATATACATGATATGTTTTCTCTATGGTGTCTATTATATATTCATAAAATAGATTATGAAATGCTTCTATTTTATAAATAGTTTTCTTAAATTCTTTTGGAATATTCTAGTTTTGTAAAGTTTATTCTATTTTTGCCATTTGAATACTTTGTTTATTATAATCTACCACATCTAATTCTTCCATTAAATCAGAAGTATTATGAAATTTTATGCTAATAAATCGAATAAATCTAGACATAAGATAGAAATTTTACCTTAAAATCGATACTAATGTCGGGACCACTTGTCGAGACCACCTTTTCACCATTCTGGCTAACCAATGGCTCTTCAGTTGACTAACACTGCTAGTATCTCTTTTAAAGAAAATTAACATTCTTAATATCTATATAAATTCAATTTTTACACATAAGATTCTTCTTACTTCTTTATTTAATGAAATTATCAGATTAAGTATTTAGAAAGTTATTCTTTATGAAACTCAACTTGTTTTCTCAAATCTCGAAACTCTTGAATTCTCAATCTTTTTCCTAAAGGAGACAAACTATATCTTTTGTATTTTTTACATAAATCTAAACGAATCTTCTCTTTTGTTCTTAATTCCTTTTGAGCTTTTCTTAAAAAATGGACTTCTCCACAAACTCTCCACTTGTATGGAATTATACTTAAACTTTCTCTACTTTTCCATCTAAAAGTATACTTTTGGCGATAAAGTTGAAGTAGTAATTTATAATATATTCTATAAATTAAGGCTATGTTTCTAGATCTTGGCAACATATTTTCTGAGATTTGTAAATTTAATATTAAAAATTTGATTATATTATGATCAAACAAAGATACAGAATAATTAAAATAACAATTAAAATAAATTGAACCATTTGCCAAATTAGATTCAAAAATAGCATGTAAAGAATTTGAGAAATCCAATAGTCTAGCATCACGTAACCACATTAGAATTGGAGTATCTATACCTAGTCCATGCAAAGGTTTCATAGTTATTTGTACCAACTCTATATGTAGAAATTGATATGTTGATTTATATGCTTCTGCCATTGATTCATTATTAGACTAATTTCTTGATTATTAGGATCTACATGATATGTTTTCTCCATGGTGTTTGTTATATATTCATTAAATAGATTATAAAAAGCTCTTATTTATAAATATTTATTTTAGCTTCTTTTAGAATATTCTAGTTTTGTAATATTTGTTCTATTTTTGCTATTTGAATACTTTGTTTATTATAATCTACCATATCTGATTCCTCCCGTATTATGAAATCTTATGCTAAAAGATCGAGCAAATCTAGACATAGGATAGAAATTTTATCTTCAAAATTGATACTAATGTCATGACCAACTGTCGGGACCACTTTTTTACCCTTCTAGCTGACCAATGGCTCTCTAGTTAACCAATGCCACTAGTATCTCTTTTAAAGAAAATTAATATTCCTAATATTTATATAAACTCAATTTTTAAAAAAGATTCTTCTTGCTTTTTTTCTCAATAAAATTATCAAACTAAGTATTTAAAAAGTTCTTCTTTATGAAACCCAACTTCTTAAACTCTTGAATTCTCAATCTTTTTTTCCTAAAAGAGACAGATTATACCTTTTGTATTTTTTACATAAATCTAAATGAATCTTTTCTTTTCTTTTTAATTCCTTTTGAGCTTTTCCTAAAAAATGGACTTCTCTACGAACTCTCCACTTGTATGTAATTACACTTAAATTTTCTCTAGTTTTTCATCTAAAAGGATACTTTTATTAATAAAGTAGAAGGTAGTAATTTATAATATATTCTATAAGCCGAGACTATGTTTTTAGATCCTAGCAACTTATTTTTTGGGATTTGTAAATTTAATATTAAAGATTTGGTTTTATTATGATCAAATAAAGGTACAAAATAATTAAGATAATAATTAAAATAAATTAGACGATTTGCTAAATTAGCCTAGCATCACGTAAATACATTAGAATTAGAGTATCTATGCATAATGTATGCAAAAGTTTCATAGCTATTTGTACCAACCCTATATGTAGGAATTAATGTGTTGACTTATATGCTTCTACTATTGATTCATTTATTAGATTAATTTCTTGAATATTAGAATTTACATGATATGTTTTATCTATAGTGTCTATTATATATTTATGAAATAGATAATCAAAAGCTCTTATTTAAAAAATAGAATACTAAACGACGTCTTTTTACGCCGTTTGCTTGTTTCCTTACCATTTCCTTAATTTTTTGCTTTTCTTGGATTTAATTGCCTTTTCCCTTTTCTTTTTCTTTTTTCCATTTTCAACCCAATTCCATTAACTTCTATTTCTAACGTTTAATTTCTTTTTTATTTTTTGGCATTTGTCAACCTAACATTAGGGTGTGCCCCACTCTACACTAGGAGGGGGACTTAAGTAGCCGGGACAAAGCTCGGGCTCTTAAACCGTCCTCTTTGGCAGGTGGTGCAAGTCAATAGAGCTAAAGTTGTTAAAAGCTGCATTTATTTTTTGTTTCCTCTCTTTTGTTATTTTTAGTCAAATTTATTATTATTATTTTTTGTGTTATCATCTCTTCTAACTTCCAAGTAATTCAATCCTGGGGCCACGTTAAATATCAGGGCCGTCCTGCTCATTCTCCCAGGATATTACCAAGAAAAAGATGAGCGCTCCTGGAAGCCTGACAGTCATTATTCTTTCAGGTTCTCTATGTCTTTGTCTTGTTCTAGCTCTCTTCAGGTTCTTTTACAGTGTCTGGTGTAAGCCAGTCCGTGTGCAAAGCATGATGCGTTCGCAGGGGATTGAAGGGCCTTCCTACAAATTGATACTTGGGAACACCAAAGAATTTCTTAAGATGAATAAAGAAGCCCTGAGCCGACCCATGACTGATATATCCCACGACACACTTTTCAGGATCCAGCCCCACGTGTACTGGTGGACCAAGAAATATGGTAAACGCCAACGAATTCAGATTCGTTTTTATGCTGTATATGTATGTATATGTCAGTTCAACTGTGATATTTAATGAACTTCTCTTTTGGAGCAGGGACGAGTTTTCTGTTTTGGGTTGGTCCTCAAGCTCGCCTGACTGTTTCGGAGCCAGAGCTGATCAAAGAAATTTTGAATAATAAAGATAAAAATTACCCAAAATTGAAGCTCCAAGGTCATGTAAAAAAGCTCTTAGGAGATGGCCTGGTGACATCTGAGGGTGAAAAATGGTCTAAGATGAGGAAATTGGCAAGTTTTGCTTTCCACGGTGAGAGCTTAAAGGTAAATTCAGATACTTTTACCACTATTCCTATGTGTCATCCCCACGAGAGTTTCTAATTTTAAGATACAATTGCTCTGCAGAATATGATCCCTGCAATGGTTGCAGGTGTGGAGATGATGCTAGCAAGGTGGGAAAAACATCGTGGAAATGAGATAGATGTTGATGAAGAATTTAGGTTCCTCACATCAGAAGTGATTGCCAGGACAGCTTTTGGAAGTAGTTACCTTGAAGGAAAGGATATTTTTGACATGTTAGAAAAATTGACAATGCTGGTCGTGAAACATCTTGCCAAAATTAGGCTACCTGTTATTAGGTACTCCTCTGAAACTTAAGTTCTCTTCTTATTGTTCTTGAGAAATCCCCCGCGGGGGCGAAAGAAAGTAGTTTTTATTAGTTTGAATCTCCATCTTGATTTTATATTCCTTTTACTTTCAGTTGGATTTTTAGAAGTGGAGATGAAATCGAAGCAGATAAGCTTGAGAAAGGAATACATGAATCTATTTTAAGATTGCTGGAAAAGAGAGAACAGAAGGTCTTCAGCGAAGGATTAGATGACTATGGAAACGATTTTTTCGGATTGCTCATAAAGGCTTATCATGAATATGAAAAATCTAAGAGGATTTCAATAGAAGACATTGTTGATGAATGCAAGACATTCTATTTTGCTGGTCAAGAAACAACTAATGCCTTGCTCTCTTGGACTATGTTACTCTTAGCAGTTCACACAGATTGGCAAGAGGAAGCAAGGAATGAGGTTCTCAGGACTTTTGGCAAGCAAACCCCAAGTAGTGCAGATGGCATTGCAAAACTAAAGATTGTAAGCAGCTTATATAGATTTGAATAGATGAGTTGGATACTCGTGTTCCTTTTTTTCCAATCTATCATTTTTCCCACTTTCACTTCTCTAAATGCAGATAAGCACGATCCTCAAGGAGACTCTAAGACTATATCCTCCAATAAGCATACTTCCATCAAGAAAGGTTGACAGGGAAGTGAGACTGGGGAAGCTCACTCTTCCATCCAATATGGGCGTTTCCATTTCAATTTTAGCAGCTCACCATGACCCTGTTACCTGGGGCCAAGATGTGCATCTTTTCAAACCAGAGAGATTTGCAGAAGGTGTTGCCAAAGCTACAGATGGCAATCCAGCAGCATATTTTCCCTTTGGAATGGGACCCAGAATTTGTGCAGGCTTCAACTTTGCACTAACTGAAGCTAAGATAACACTTTCCATGATCCTGCAGCGCTATGCCTTCACCCTCTCCCCAACCTATGTTCACTCTCCGTCTTCGCTTCTTACTCTTCGCCCACAGTATGGAGTTCAGGTGATGCTTACTGCATTGCAGAGTTAGAATCCATAGTCTAAAGGGGTTACAGCTGGTCAAAGGCTAGAGGTTATAAGTACTTCTGCTACGGAAAAAAAAAGTTGTGTGCATGAATATTATTTAACTCTGAATAGAAAGTAAATCAAATAAATATACTTTATAAATCTAATTATGGTAAGATTACAAGACACTGATTCTCAAATCAGTCACGGTTAATGTGCTATCAAGATAAGGGAATCAATACATATGTTAAACTTATTCCCGAATTCAAACAGTAGTCGCTTTCATTAAAGATGTCAAGAAGTGGCTTGATCCAACAACTTAATTCGAACTCGCCCCTAAAAATTGGGTTAAAAATGAATTTTTAATCTGATCACAAATTTAAAAATGATTCAAAATATTTAAATTAAATCAGATTATATCCAAGTTATCTGTTAAGTTAAGAAAAAAAACAAAATAATAAAAAAAAAAAATTTTTTGCCTTTTTATTCTCGAGTGTTCAGTCTTCACCAAGAGCACTTTGAGTCTTTGCTATGCAAAACGAAAAAACGAGTGTTGTTGAAAAAGTCCCAACCCTGTCTCGACTTGGTGACATGGTAGTACTACGTTGGCAAGTCATATTTTCTATTTTTTTAATTTTTTTTAAAAAACTAAAACTCTAAGTAATATAATTTCCCTATACATGTGAAGTAGGAATCAGTGCACACATTAAAAAAAAAAAAAAAAAAAAAAGGTAGATTCAAAAACTTCCCACTGACAAGAACCTAGAAGCATGTGACACCTTATTAATTTCTCTAGTCATTTCTTATTCAATTTTCCCCTCGTCATCACTAGTAAGTTCTAGACAGGTAATGTAGCTAGGTAGAAAACAAACGGTTTTTTTTTTTTTTTTGGTTAATTAGCTCTGATTGATTCGAATTTAAAATTTTTAGTTTTAAAAATGACTAAGTACTAATTGAGATATATTTCATTAGTACTATTAAATCATGGCCAACTCCTCTAAATTATTTAATAAGATCCCCAATCCAGAAAGAACAGAGTTTTGACGGAAATTACATTGCAAGATGATTTGGTTCATCATTTTTGCCATGATTGTCACACCCACCCTAGCCGCTGCTCATGGAAAATTTGCCTCACTGTCACACAACAAGTGAGTCATTATACATCTTGTGCAGTTTGTGTGTTCTATTAACAACAATGATCCAGTCTGCACTGCACATGTTAGAGCGCTGACTGCTGACTAGTCCAAGATAACACAGTAACATTGATGCACGTCTAACTATTTTAGTTTGAGTTATTTTCTCGCAAAGTTGGTGCATGAGATGGGAGTGAAAGCTGAAATTGTTTAAAGTAAAAGACGCTTGGCCGATCAGTTGACATGTTTAGAGATGAGGGAAATAACCATGTGGGCAAAGCCAGAATAAGTAAACAAATATGGAAGTTGCAATTTACGAAATTGGGGGAAATTTTGTGCAACCAAGGCAAATCGAAATTGACAAGAGGCTGGTCATAGGAAGTAGGCAATGGCTGCTATCAGTCGAAAGGTCTAAACTAGAACTGTTTATCCAAACAGAATGTTAGCTAACGTCTTGCGTTTGTTTCTAGCAACTCTTATTGAAGTGGGGATCAATGGTCATTCTTCCACAATTTAAGCTTGTGTTTGTTCCTTTTTTTTTTTTTTTCCCTACACGACCACGTTAAAGTGTTTCCTCATCCCTTCTACTTCTATATGATTGTATCAAAAAGCCCAAAGAAATTAGATTTCCCTACTCGGTTAGGTCACTACGAGACAAGCGGATTTTCCTCATAGTGTTACGTGCTTTTTGACCAAATGAAAATCGTTGTATTAATGATCGTATAGTGAAGTGCAATTTCAAACTACTATGATTCATGTCATGTCAAAGTAAAAGCCTTCAATGGCCAAATAAGGGTAATTTATGTACCTGAAGCCGAGAGGCTACCTATAGTAACAATATGATTTTCAGGTGGAAATTCCCTGTCACGGCTTACAAGGATGGCGTCTTTGGCAACCTTTTTTGGCTTATAATAAGGTTTAATGGCTTTTCAAACTTTTCTGGTCGACAATAATGCATCCAATATGCAAGAAAGGACACTAAATCAACAATCAAGTTGTAGTTAATTTAAGATATAAGCCTTGAAATACTAATTTTGACTAGAATGCACCAAATAATAAAAATATGTACAAAAATTTCACATTATGAAATCTGTAAAAAGAAATGATTAGAGATATATATAATCTTATTTCTATTTTTTTATAATAAAGAGATTTCTAATTTAATATTATTTATATAATTTTGATTTAAATCTGTGACTTTCAATTTTAACAGTCTCATTTTATTGTTACAGCCTAACTCGCCCTTTTAGATCAGAAAACTAAATAAGACAAAACCACGAATTAAAGTTGTACGGATCAGATAATGTGGCTTACCTTTTGGATTACCTTTGAGCTCAAAAAAGGCAAAAGCAGCCACGTGGTGAAACCCGAAAACTTTGACACAAGCAACCAATAAGAACAGTATACCAATTTACACTGGGGAAAAGCATGTAAAACTAGGAATAATTGCGCATACAAATCAACAAAAAAAAGGAGATGCGATTTCTTTCTCCCCTCCTTTCTTCTTCCACATTTTGTTGGAATGTCTGCTTTTAAGCTTTCACAGTACACTCTTTTTCAGAAAACCTTGGTCAAAAAAGAATATTCAAAATCGCTTTCAATTGGACAACATAATGGGCCATTCTAACATAGAAAAAGAATGCAAGGTCCCTCGTTGATCAAGAAATTATAGAAATGTATGCCCTTTTTCCAAAGCGACCTAGTGCCTATTCCAGTGAGAAAAGGAAATAGAATTTCAACGTACTTCGTCCATATATGACACCGATCGATCAAAATTCAACAGGATTACAGGGCAGACCATAGGAAGAAGACCCAGAAAAGGTACCCCTTGAAAAGAATATTCAACTTGATAATAGTACCATGTTCAAACCTAATCACATGGGACTTTTAATGATCCTGTAGTTTGCTGTTGTTGAGAATTAGCAAGTAGCAACACTATAGCCGCCAACAACTAGCTGTCTAATGACCTAAAATGAAGGAGATTGTATAGACCTTGTGGTCTAGTTTGGTATCTTACACTACCAATAAATAAGGAAACCGGTACGGATTCAGAGGTTGGCAAGGAAATGTCCAGAATACAATTAATCTGCTTATTTGTACAACTAGATCGATAAGATGTAATACAATAAATTATTAATTTATTTTTATTACAAAAATAATCAATACCGTTGCACAAATAATCACACTTGTTGAGTCATTGTATTCTGTACACTCCCTTTAATTACCATCCTCTGGCAATTAATCTTTTTCCAACAAATAAATTGAAGCATCCACTGTTTGTTGTTGCTGTTTCTACCTTTCCTTGAACCCATGACCTTAAGTTCATGGACGCATTGCCATCGAGGCAAGTAGAGGACGGCGAAGCATCCACTGTTCCCAATGAAATAATCTTCCTCCTAGAAAGTTGGTCTTAGACATTAAAACCTCAAAAACTTGATACACTTTATTTGAAATTCGAATTCTGATGCCTACTGGAATTCAGATGCCTTCGGTTAGAATCTCTTATAAATGAGTAATACGTAATAGTTACTATAAACCTTTGATGGTCAATAGATGTTGTTCTCCAACCTTGATATACAGACACTCTTACCCCTAAATTTTTATTGACCAAAAAAAAAAGAAAAAACTATTTTCTGTCATAACTTATAACCTAACCATGAGATGAAGGCACCTCTCCTAACCTAAATTTTTATTGACCAAAAAAAAATTGTCATATACAGCCTGTAGCCTAATGATCTGAAGAAACAGAATCCCTTCAGCTGGGTTCCAATTTGTATCTTTACTCTCTGCTATAGGCTATAGCAACTTCAAAACAGTGGAGATCAATCCAAAACTATGGTCAAAACATAATCATCTAGTCGTGCAAGGAACAATCATAAACACAAAGTCAGGAAAACATGGAAAATGGCAAACTATAAAATAGAATAAGTAGAAAGAGACCATACGGTCAATGGAAGCAAACGTAGAAAGCATTGATTAAATTATGTACAAGATTTCAAACACATAGCTTTGCGTCATTTTCTTGCACTCGTGGAATCAACATGAGATTGGTTGGAGCCTCAATAACAAATGAAGATTAAGGAAAGGACAAAAGGGGAATTTACAGGTACGTAGTTCATTTTTCTTTCTATAGCATTTGCTTTCTCCTTTCGTCGTGGTTTTGTTCCTAAGCTTAAGAAGTCACACATATGCTAATTCTATCCGGCCAGGCTGACATTTGTCACAAAGCTGGTGGCCGAGACGAGAATTAATGTACATGGTGACTGAGCTAAATGCCATTCAAGAATAGGACCTAACCAACCCGAAGTTAACAAAAGATCTGGACTTGAAGAGGCCACTGAAGAGAAACCTTGTGGGTGAATCTTGGGATCCTGTTTTTGATCCTTCAGGACTGCCTTTCACCTTAAGTATAGTCTGGCCGATCGCTTGCCTGATGGTTTCTATCGTCTTAGAATCAACAGGATACCCTGATGCGTCACAAACATAAAATGTATTGAGAGCTTTGCCTGCTCTGGTTGTCACTTCTGCCCGGGTGACAGTAAGACTATTTTCTCGAAAGATTCGAGTAACATCAGAGAGCAGGCCAATTCTGTCTGTAGTGCATAATTCTAGCTTCAAACCCTGAACCAGGAAGAAAATAATTAATAATTCATATACTAGACAAGCAACTATAAAAAAAACAGCAAAACAACAGAGGAGAATCAATTAGCCTTTGTATTATTCAGTTGCTCTTAGAGAGAGTGAGTTTATTTAGAAAACCTTTTTAAGTGGAGCATGTCTACCAAGCAAAAAAAGAAATTACCAACCTATGATGCACGAAAACATTTAAAAGAATGTCCTTATCAAACACAACACTAATCCCACATGCTTTGGGCAAGTGTCCAACGAAAAAATTAAAAAAAAAAAAAAGACAAATGTTATTTAATTTTAATTAGTGTGCCAGACACATATCAACAATTTATAAAACTAATTTCAAAATTTTTAGAAGTATACACATAATATTTTTTTCTACAACCATACTAACATAGTTTGCCAATAAGAAAAACAATTTAATAGTTATATTGGATACTTTTATTTATAATTTGTTAAATATCAGGCTAAATTGAAAAAATATTTTCTTATAAAGTTCTTTACAAATACTAATTGCAACATAAAATGTCATAAGTTTTGCAAGTTGTATGATGGAAAAATGATAAATCTATTAAAAATATTAATATTGCACTAACATACAGACAACTCTCCCTCACTCTCTCTCTCTCTCTTTATCTATCTATCTATATATATATATATAGTCATGGCCATGTTGTATGCATATCCTATACAGTCCGCTATCTCATATATATATATCTACGTAGCCACATTGTTTCCATATCCTGATTTTCTAAGACTCAATGTATCCTTGTCGTGTCATATCCATGTCCATACACTGTTCCCATGTAAAGATGAATTACATGCAATGAAAAAACAATCAAATTCAACCATGCATTGGCAAGTTTTCTTACTGTTGAATCAGCAAGCCATTCTGGAATAAAATTTTAAATATGTCAGTTTCACGTTCCAGTCATTAGAATAAAGTCATTCATATACAAACACAAAACCATCACTTGTGCACTTTATAAGTAAGCATATTAGCTTGATGCTCAAGAAGATATTCACAAACTCGGCATGAAAATCACAATACCATACTCATTTTATCATTACATGGAGCACTCACCTCAGATACTCTTCTTTCAATTGCTGCTTCAAGGCATTGTATCACCCTTTGTCTCTCTGCATCTGATTTCACAGAGGATCCATCTACATGCCTGATGTAGTATTCCTGCGAAAGCATCCATAAAAAAAAACAAGAAGCCAATCAGATAAAACCCAATCAAATTCCCTTTCTAAATAGATCTATGAAGATAAAATGGAGAAATGGACTACCTGATAAGCTTCTGCACCTTCAGCATCAATATTAGCATGGAAAACTACATAATCCATATCTGTCAAAGTGCAAACTGTATCAAAAAGGAGTTTTGGCCTATCTTTGCTCCTTATGGTTACCACTGAATAGTCTTTATCACACCAATTAACCACATTCACATCAGGCCTTTGCTTCTCATCCAAAGCATCATCATCTGCCCGTTCATAATCCCTATCAGCAAACATCATTTGATGAAGCCTTCTGTCAGTATGGGTAACCCCATAAGACACTACAGTCTTAGCTCCCTTGGTGTGGTTGCTGCCTCTAAGTACATTGCAAAGAAGTTGCTTAATCCTAGATAGTCTGTCTGGGTCAGTAATTGCAGACCCAGTTTCCTCATCAGTCACTTGCATTACTGCAGCAGCCCGTGTGTTGTGTGTCCATACCTCAGCATTCACTACATTGCATTTTAGGTGGGTTAGTACAGCGCTCAATTCAGATAGCAGCCCTGGCCTGTCACTTCCTGTTAACTCAATTGCTGTGTGGTCCATTGATGGCTTTACACCAACAGATCTCATGGAACATGTGAAACATGATTCCGGCCCCAATGACTGGAAAAGTTATAGTACTTATCAGATTGCAGCCTAAAAAAGGTCAAAACAGTTGCAGTCATAACATTAATAACAAAACTTACAACTGACCTTTCGTATATAGTCTAGAACTGTATCATCAGTAATCTTATTTCCATCTTGATCCGTGACATTGAAAACTGTTTAGGGGAAAAATTTAAGGCTCAAATAAACTATGTGCTGCAAAAGAAAAGCCGAAGAGATATCATAACAGTAAAAACTTACCATCCATGAACCAACCACCATCAGAAGATATGTAGGCTTTAGTTATGATAAGGTTAAGATCAGTAAGGACTTGCACAACCTCAAGAAGTATTCCATGTTTATTAGCACTATCCACCTGCATCACATAAATCTAATAAGTACCACAGAGGCATCTCTAAGTACAAAGGAAAAACATGAAAAAGGAAAGAAGAAAGCGGAACAAAGAATTACCCGTATCACAGTTACATTCTTGCAGGCTTCATTATCAATCACAACCCTGGTAAAAAGGAACAGTGATGAAAACAGGCCTAAATCTTTAAGCAGAACAGTGATGAAAACAGGCATAAATCTTTAAGCAGACCGCCTTCAAACTTCAAGGAGGATATCGAAGGAACTGAAAAAGATAAGTAATTGCATACCTGGGTGGGTTCAATCTTCGAAAGAGCTTCTCATACTCATCATCCATATCATTCGAAAAGCTCATGGTGAACTCTGCAGGAACAAAAACGGTTTGAAGCTATGACCATAAAAGCAGCCAATAAATAACATGAAGGTGTTTCATTAACAATAGCCATAACATGGCCAATAAGAAAACGAAAACCAAAACTCAAAAAGGAGTCAAAAGCAAATCAGAAACAATTTTGGTTGTTCAGGACATCCTCAACATGTCTGAAACAAAAGGGCCAGAGAGAGAGAGAGAGAGAGAGAGAGAACCAAAAGATAACAGAGAGCACAAAAATCAGAGCAAAATAGGCTTCGCATACTTTCAATTGAAGATCACAGAGAGCACATAATAACTAACAAAAGCCATTCCCAAATCCTAGAAAACCGAAAACAATGAACCAGAAGCAACAACCAAAAAACCACCCACCTACGCACCGAAATCAAGAAACCCAAAAAGGAATAAGCATACCCAGAAGGCCAAAATAGCAGAACTGGCCAGCAAATCTTAAAACAGAAGGTGAAACAAAACAGAAAAGGCCATTGAAAATGGGAAGCAATCAGCGAGAATCAAAGGAACATGCGAAATTGGCACCTACCCATTTCCAAATTCTTGATAAATTTTCAGAATTGGAGATTCCACTGAATCCCCCTCCCCCCGCCCCCCCCCCCAAAAAAAAAAATTGCCTCTCTTCTCTTTTGCTCTCAGGATTCTCTCACCACAGAAGAAGAAGAAGAAAAAAAAAGAAGGATGTTATATTGCTTATGCACATGAACATACATACTTCTATGTAAATATAAACGAGGAGAGAGAGAGATCTTCACCAATCTCCCTTCCTCTCTCTCTCCAACAGATGCGGCAAATGTATACAATAGAATATAATTAATGATTCTTTATTTTTATTTTTATTATTATTATTATTTACTATTATTAATATATATATATATATATATATATATATATATAAAGCAGGCATCCATCATCCCCGACACGATACTCCAAAAAACCTTCAACTTAACTTGTACAAAGGAAAAAAATAAATAAATAAATAAATAAATCCGAAAATCTCCCACTTCTTCTCTCTCTCTCTCTAGCGCGCCCTGTTTCTCTCTGCTTCCTCTTTCGGTTTCTTTCCACACCAATTAAATTTAGTATTTAAAATAGAAAATTCCCATAAATAATGAGACAAAAAAAATACTTAATAATATTTATATATTAATAAAGTGGTATGAATAATTAAATAATTAAAATTTTTAAAAAATAATTTATTAAATAAATATTTTAATATCTAAAATTAAATTGCTTAACAAATTCTAGGCAGAAAAAGTAACAAGAGGAGAGACAAGAGAGTATTAGCTCCTGCCCTCCCATGTATTTTAGTGTTAATTGTGATCTACTGCTAAAGTTCGCTGACAGCTAGGCCAACATAAAAATATTGGCATTGTTTAAAAAAGAAATTTTAAAAAGGGTTACATGTATTAAATTTCTCGTGCTTCCTTTGTTTTGCAGTAGTTTTAAATTTAGACATTAAATTTTTTTATCGTTTTAAATTTTGAACATTTACCTTCTTGTATCTCTAAAAAGATCAGAATTCCTCATCATCTCAACGCAAAGTGTGTTCTCCAAGACTCGATGCATCTGATTTATGATGACGATAATTGTCCTTCTTCAGTTCAAATCTTGGTTCATTATAGAAAAGAAAATTAAATGAACTGCAAAATTAGAAAATACAAGGGGTAAATTGCTAAAATTATAAATCACACAAAAGTTTAATGTCTAAAATGAAATCACTAGAAACAAATTACAAGAAGTTTAAATACTTAAATAGTCTCTAAAATTGAAAGTCTATCTATTCATCTATTCTACTTCTATATCTCGTGGCATCCAATGGGTTGATAGAATTTGTTGTTGTGATTAATAGTTTATATGCTTCTGTGGGCTATGCCATGTTACCAAAGAGGGTTGCTTCTGAAGGAGACCGGAGTGGTGATAACTGGCAAGGCGTTCAAAACAATGCTTCAGATATATTATGTATGGTAATCCTAATTTTGACTTTTTTTATTTTTTGTATATAAGCATAAGTTGGCATCGATAATACAATGCTCTCTGTAATGTTTATTCTTCAATCTCTCTTTTCATTGGGGTTTGTTGCAGAGTTCTGTGGTACTAATTTGAAAGGAGAACTAAGTGATAACTTGGAGCAATATAAGTGGTAATCTCTCTCTCTCTGCCCTGCATATAGACACAAATGTTTTGCACTTGATCACTTATGCATTTGTAGTAATCATATGGCTAGATGATACAACTGTCCTTAGTTATATATTTCTTATTATGTTCAAGCCCACCTAAATTGTCGGTGGGTAGTTAATATTTTTCTTGGCGTAAAAATTTTTTTAAAAAAGCATATTTTATACACGATTTTTGGTTCTTGAGAAAAATGTCACATAGAAATTTTTTACCCAAAATGATTGAGAATTACCCAAAAGCTTGATTAATGTAGAAAAACAACCGCAACACAGATAATATATAAAACTAGTTAAAACTGGATTTCATGTGCATGGTGATTTGGGAAGATCGTGACTGTGCAAATCAAACCAACTTGAAAAGCGCCGCTAATATTTTATGTAATGCGCTGTTCTAGGCACGAAATAACTGACATTTGATAGTTTTGTACTTGTATGAATTTTTTGATATATATATTATCGTTTTATGGTTATCTAATCTTTTATGTTTGATCATTATTGCAATATTATTCTGCATCGGTATATTCAATGTGGTTGGAATCAAAGTGCCCAAAGGTACTTAACTACCGTTTTATGTTTACTGCGGTTTTGGATTCTATACATGTTATTCCTAATTACTGTTTTATGTTTATCTAATCTTGTATACATGATTATTATTGCAATATTCTGTATCGGTATATTCGATGTGGTTAGTATCAGAATCCCCAAAACTGCTAAATTCATCAATTCCAACAGCAACCATTTATACATTTTTATTTAATATTTTACTTCCTCTGCTAAAATTTATCAATGCCCAAAACTAGTCATTTGACGAACTTTAGTGCTTCCTCTGCTAAAATTAGTCAAATGACTAGTGGAGATTAGAGCATGGATTAAGAGGTAGAATTTTTAGCTTTAGAAATTGTTCTAATAGTAACAATTTTATAATTTTTAGTAACAAGATGCATAATTTAAGTAATAAAAAATAAAATAATAAAATTTTGTTACTAAAAATATGAATGTTATTACTTAAAATTCAAAATAATTATTTTCATAACACTTTATTAGACACCAAATCATCAACTTCTAAAACTTTTCCCTTTTGAATATATGAGCAAAAAAAATCGACCCAAACCCAAGAGCATACAATCCTACGACTAACCCATCTCTTTCTGATGAATTTGGCCAAGGTTGATCTAATTCATGGGCGGAAATCCTTTTTTTTTTTTTTTTTTTTTTGGTTATAAAGGAAAGGCACTGAGCCTCAAAATAAAAAGAGTCTACACTAGAAGTATCCGGGCCAGAACGCTCCAACTAAGTCTTGCCATACCAACTGATAAACAGCTTCCTGTGGCTCCTGGAAGACATGCAAGCCAGGTGGCAAAGAAAAGGCGAGATAGGCCAAACCATCAGTAATCCTTAATTTAATTTCAATATAATAGTCCATTAATCTTGTTAATTTTAGAAACGAAACTAGAAAAAAAAACTGAATTTCAGCCACAATTGGACAGATTTTAAGATAAAGGGAATTAGCTGCAAAAATAAATCCCATAGCTCTCTAATTAAGCGAATAAAAATTGCGAAAAAAAAATTTGACGTTCAAGTCTAGCGCTTTATTTATTTATGTTTTCATTTTTTTTTTTTTTTGGGATGTAAGATCAAGGAGTAGCGCATATTAATTTTCAGATATTAAGTTCACATCTTATTTAGTGGAGTTAAAAGCATATCATTTATACATACCGAGTTCAAGAAACAATCAATTACTGTTAGCTAAGTGGCAAGAATAAACTTTGAATTCTGTAGATCAAGTACATAGCCTCAAATTAGAATTACCTTCAGTGCATTTCATGAAACAATTGAGAGTTGTAGTGATAGGGCATGTCCCAATAATCCAAAGTTGTGGTTGCAAAAGAATTATTAGGACTCGAATTTTAAAAATTTAACAAAATGTTCCAACTCTCGTACTAGAAGCACAAAAAAAAAAGAAAAGAAGAAGTAAGTGATTATCAAAATATGCAAAGGCCAAAAGATTCATAATCAAAAAGAAAAAAAAAACTGATTATGATTTGAACTTTAATTTGATTTAAAAAGAGAAGAAAACGAGATTGTACCAACTAGACAAACCTAAGGTGTTAGTTCAGAGGCACCATTGGATCATCAAATGGAACTTTGACATTCGTAGCTACTATGGATGGTACTAACATGTCGAGGTGCGCCAATATTGGCATCGCAAAACCGTGTGAACTAACAACTGTTGCCATCAAAAGGAAAGTGTCACTACTGCACTGATTCTTCGTTTGATACAAATCACAAAGCAAGGAATTCGGACAACTAATCTGTAAGTAGCATTCGCCGATAAAGGTAGAGTAATAATAAGTTAGTTCTCGGACTCATTGCCTGCATGGATGGTTGGATTAATTAGATTTTGTGTACTTCTCGGACGAATAATTAACGTCAATCTCTTACTAATGACAAAATGGTCCACTTTCCACCTAATTAGCGAGGGCTGGAATAAGTTTAATGCAGAATTATTAATTGGAAGCTCACTTACGTACAAAGAATAAAAATTGTAAAAACTAAATTGATCGTTACACCCCCGGGAAAAAAACAAATATATACATGAAACAAGTAATTGAGAGCTGTGACAGTGGGATGATATTAGCTTTTAAAAAACCGTTCAACTCAAAAATAATACTTTTAGGTTCCATCCCCATAACAGTTTGTCGCGTTGAATGTTGATGTTAGAAAGTTGGTGGATCACTCGATGTGGCCTAGTAGTTAAAAGATTTGGTGTTACTATAATGATTATTAGTTCGAACTTTTGACAAGACATTCAATGAAGTTAAACGTATATCTGATTTTATACAATTCTGAAAAACTAGTAACTCTTATTGGGTATCATCGAATTTATTCTTCTGTAAATTCAATGTAACGGTCTAGTTCATTGGACGATAATGGAATAGTGAATTATAACTGATGTTTTCCATTTTTTATATATAAAAAAAAAAGCTACTCGACCACATCATTGTAAAGTTGATACGGCAAAAAAAAAAAAAATTCCATTATTATTGTCTTCTCATGCATTTTTGTTCATTTTGTCCACATTTCATCTTCAATTAAAAGTCTATTTGACTTAATAATCTTAGATCATCCAAAATGTCTCTTCTCGTTCTTATAAACTTAGATCTTCAACAACAAGCAGTTATTATAAACTTACGTTCCTCCATATTCCTTGGCAATAAGAAACTTTGAATGCACAAATGAAGATGTAACAGTAGACTAGAAGAGGAGGACAACTACCATTCATTGTGGTGTAATGCATAATAACATCTTTAACATTTCAGTTTCTTTACATCAACATTCATTAACACACCCTCTTAGGTTCCTCCTTGGCACGTCCAATAAGAGCACCAAAACTTTATACGTCGATGCTGGCAAGAAAGTGTGATTGTGCTTCAATGACTGCATCCCTGACAAACAAAGGTCACCGGAAGCCTGCTTGTGCTAATTGACAAAATATGTTATCATAATGTGTATTCTAAATTTAGTTAATTTTATCCGTTTGATGAACATAATAAATTGAAATTGTTGGTCATACTATTTCTTCATTATTATTTGATATTTTAATAGATAGGAAAACAATTTATGCGTGTTTTTATTGTTGTAGCTAAAACAGATATTGCAATGATATAATGTGCATGGTAGCTCAGTCAGTCATTGTTAGGGTTATGCATTACCTAGATATTTGATTAGCATTTTGTTTATATATTTTGCTAAGTAATAAAATTAAGCTTTAATTTCTCTTATGCTTTAATTTATTTTTTTGATTTTTTCTTGTGTGTATGTATATGTTAAAAAAATTTATCCATAATGCCAACTTAATGAATTAATCAATTGAAAAATTAATGACAAATTAAAAATTTTTAATTTATCTAATGTCCAAAATTATAATTTATATAAATTACAAACATATTAGAGTCCTAAAGAATTACACGTATAAAGAAAATTATTAAAAACAAGTTGGACTTAATCAAAAAATTTTAAGAAACTTTTAATGCCAAATATGCGATATTTAAAAGTATATAGACTATAGTTGTAACTGAAGGAATTACAAGCAAAATGGAGTTTCCACGCTGAAATGGTGCGGACGCACAGAAGCGTGTCCCGCGGGTGGATGCTGCCTGCCGGGCTCATGTCCTTTTGGCACATGACCCCATATTCATATCTGCTGCCGTGCTGCCCTCTTCATCACTCTCTCTCCTCCCCAAGTCGGGCGATTTTTAATAAGGCACCACTCCACTTCTGCTCCAATTCCTGCTCAGCATAACTACTCTTTGGCACTTTCTTGATGGTCCTAGCTAGACTCCTACTAGTATGAAACAATTATTACCATTGTGGATAAATAACATGTCCCACTGCAGAGCAGATTTGTTTGATGTGCTGATACGTTGTCGTTTGATTACACTCTTCGATGTCTTTTTCAGAGTTCAATTCATTGTCTCTTCATGAAACTCACTCGAATACTGAAATTTTTTTTATTAAATAGTTTCTCAAAGATATCACAATTTTTATGGTTAAGATGTTTTCATTTTAAATCACGTTATTCTCGTCGTTTGAGTTTAATATGTGATTTATTGGTTTCTAAAGAGTTAGCAACTGCACTATACTATATCGATTCAATAAAATTTGTTTAGCATTGGCTTAAGATATGGTGAATATATGATCTATCCGATAAGACTAGGAATTAATAGTAAAAACCAAAACCCCAGACGTCGAAGCACAATTAGTGCCTTCCCATTTCTATCAAAGGTTTCATCCGACATTCTCCGGAGATGTTGGAATCGGGGGTGTGAAATTATTGTCTTCCACCAAAAGAGTGAGCCGTGGGGCGGATTGATTTCAAGCGCAAGCAAGTGGTGGTGGCGCCATATGTGTGGTGCTATATCTATACGACTGGCACTCAAAAACAAATGCACACTGACATACGCAGAGACACCAAATTCACCAAACAAACCAGCTAGTTGGCTTCGTAACGGGCCAGGATAATCATGTGTTAACATGTGATGTGAGCCCTCACTGCCTCACGAGGTAACTAAATGAGGCACCATAAGGTAGGGTGCGTTTGACAAGTAAAATCTCTTAATATTCTCTATAGAGTTAAGTTCATACTTCATTTATGTTTGGAATACTACTGATTACTTTACTGTGAATTAGAAGTCACGTGTTTGAGTCACATAAATGATCTTTTTTGCAAAAACAGTCATAAGATTGCAAATATTTTGACTCCTTTCCAAACATCAAAATGTAGAAGTCTTGTCTTTTATATTGCGCAATCCATGAACCATTAAGACCTTTCCGATGAACTGGGACACAAAATGTGGCACCATAGCTGAAGTCCCGGAATTTGTCTCTGCCATTGACAACGATGGCTAAATCCCAACTTCATGGACATATGAAATAACCCCATTCGATCGGGTGGTGTCCAAATCAGCCTTCACATGGAAAAGGTATGACGTCCATTACCTAGGTGCATTAAAGGAAAGCCAAGCAGACGTGGAAATGCCTTTTGTTTTCCAAGACTACTCTTTTACTCCACATGTTACTGCAGCCTTGCCGGCTTGGAGATATTCATTCGATTCTTACTTTGTCCATTCTTTTAGGTTTATTAATTTTTTTCTTGTTTTCGGTTATGAGATTCCTCAGACCATAGAGTAGTTTCCATTCTCCCTCAAAGAACATTTAGGTTGATTTCCTTTGAGTATTGGCACCGTAAGATTAAATGTATTTGAGAACTTCATCCCCCGTATTTTTAATACATGTTATATTTTACACTATAAATTATAGTTTTATGCGTGATCCATTCATAGGATTCACCCAACATTTAATCCATTTGGGTTCTAAAGACTTTTAATTTTTTTTTTTTGACAATTGGAGAACTTTTATTCACAAATCCAAATATTACAAGAGACGTTTGTCCAAAATCCAAAAGGATAGGAAAAGGACATAGAGGTAGGAAGTTTAAAGTACTCTATTATGTTTCATCACATTTAATTTTGAATTTTTACCCATAAGGAGACTTGTGCTTGTTCACGAAGAAATGTATAAAATAATGTAGACATTATTATAACAATGTAAAACATGAGTTAATGAAATGAGAAAAAATAACAAATTATATTATTTTATTAATTGTGTCCGATTGTATTTATCATTATGTATCCGTGTATTTGTGTTTGAACAATATCTTGAATGGCAGAAAAATTAATTTTCCTCTTTGATCCACCCAATTTATTCTTTACCAAAAAGAGAGAAAATTATTAATTTTTTTACTTAATTATAAAATGACCAATATACTCATATTAACTCTTTTTAATTAACAGTAATCAATTTTATTATCAGGATAAAATTAGAATTATAATAAACATTATATTTTTTCCTTCCTTTCACTCTTTTTTAAACAAACAATTTTTAATTTTTCTTTCAGTTATTATTATTTTATAAACATAAATCTGTCTACTTTGTTATACAGGCTAGTAACCGCAAGTTACCATGTAATTCTCGGAATCAAATCCATAATATTAAATTTCACCTGTTTTGGCAACTTTCTCTGTTGTCCATTCGCGAGGGCTTTCCAAAGTAAAGAGTTAAAAGAGAAGGTGGGGGCGTATGGTCAGTTAAAGTAAATCACTTTTTTAACTAGAAGGTGTAGTATATTGTTATTCCTTATTTGGAGGATGGAGATTAACTATAGTAATTGGACAGTGGTGCTGTTAATTGTAAACTTGGAGATTTAAATTCTTAGACTTTATCCTCACAATCCTTCTTTTTTTTTTATTGTTGCTCTATAGTTTCAATAAACGAAAAAAATTATATGCTTATTTGCAGTACAATATCACTAAAAGATTTATTAACTCGTAAAATATATAAAAAAATATTTTTTTATTTTTATAAACTCTGCACTTTTTTTTAAATTAAGATTCAAAAATTTTTAAATATGAATCTAAATATTTAATTATTAGAATATTCTCTTAAAAACCCATAAAAAGAAAAGAAAAAAAGCGATTGACGTTTAATTCCGTTCCGGGTGCATTGAACTCACTTTCTTAATATTTAATTATTTAAAGTTAACTTCAATAAATTTTGATTTTTTTGATTAGTGTTTAGTTTCAGCTTAATATTATTTAATGTGAGGACTGGTTGGTCACTGGTCAAACAAGATTAGACTAAAGAGCAGGCCCTTTGCCCCATATTTTCATTATTGGTGTCATAAGATCATATTTTACATTTTTTTCGGGACACGAAAATCTGCGCACGTGAGACGGCGGCAGACTCCAATCAGATTTGCACGTGACGCCAGCGCGGCAGCCACGCCCTCATTACTTGCGGAATATTGTCACTTTGATTTTCGGAGAAAGTTTTGTTTTGTTTTTTTTTAATTTTTATACATTTTTATAATTTAAATTTAATTTTTTTTTTATATTTTCATTTGATTTTTAACTTTTAATATTCTTTAAAAAGTTTTTATCCCGTCTACAGAAGGTCGTTTTGGTTTACTGTAACTTTTTTCACTTCCCAAAACTGAGCCCTTCGAGTGGACGAAAGGTCGTTTTGGTTGCATGCCATGCCATTGTCAGCTCATTGTCCACGACGGGAAAACTTCAAAGATAAAAGGCCAAAAGGTTGGGATGCGAACAATTTTTCAGTTCTGACAATTGCAAACAGTATCTTTTCTTTGTAAAGCATCGTTATACGGTTGTACATTAGTTAGTTCATAGTTTAAGTAGTAATGCAGAATGTTTAACCGTATTTATAATATATTTAATTTTTTTAAAAATTATTTATTTAATAATATATATTATTTTAATTTTATTTAAAAAAATCTTATCAAGAGAAATATTAAGTAGAATAAATAATAAAATAATAACAAAATGATATAAAATATTAAATTATTGAAATTTAATAAAATAAATAAATAAATTGTTATATAAATGAATTACCTGATTATTTTATTATTATTTAAAATTAAATTTTGTAATAAAACCCATTCTCAGACTTTCTTCTCATATAATATTTTATTTGATGAGAGATTTGATGAGTATAACTTACTTATAATTTTATATTACATAAGGAGTAGAATTCATTAAAAATAAGAAAATGAAAAAAATCAATTTATTTAATATAAAATTATAAGTAAGTTTTACTTAAAAAAGAGAATAATATTAATAAGTACCGTTATGATGGTGATAATAATAATAATAAGTCATAATTTTTTCTCGAGTGAAAATAATTACCCATATTAGATGCGCTGGGCTTCAGCTTCACAAACTGTAAATTTTTAGTGGAGAAAATTGCTAATAATTTCAGTTTTATTATGCAAAAGACTATTAAATTCCTTTTTTACCAATACATATATTTTTTAAAATTTTTGCCAAAAGGTTCAAACTTTTATATTTCCAAGTTTATCCAACCCCAAAATTATTTGACCCTTTTTTTTTTCTCAAATTTGGATTTTTAATCCTTTTTTTTTTTTTTTTTTACATTCAACATCTTTAACCATATTAGTTTTTTGTAACTGAAATATTTTTGTATAAGTTTTATATGATTAAATCCAACACTTGATCATATTCAAGACACATATCAAATCATCAAACGGAAAAAAAGATAATAAATATCAATGAATATGTCTTTATTGCTTGCGAGGAAAATCATTATTGGTTAGAGATAAGATGTAATAAAAAAAATTATTAAATTATTTCAAACATGGTTGATACGGTTTGACCTATCTACTAAAAATTAATAAATTATTTTCTCTAATTAAATGAGAATTTTATTCAATTAAATTCTTTTCAAGAACTAAGTGGAGTTGAATTGATTTTTTTTTTTTTTTTTTAGTATTTGAACCAACGAGATTGGTATTCGAACTCATTCTCATATGCTCTCGATGAAAACTTGATTTCAAACAAATTGTTACAAAATTATATCAACATGTAGCGCTTGAATGATTGTTTTATTCAATCTCTTTTGTGATTTAAGATGTGCATTGTGTTATGAGTTACAAAACAAGATTCATGTATTTTTATGTTCTTAACTAATAATTTTAGTTTAATAAATTTAAGATGATTACTTAGTTTTATTTGGAATAAAAATTAATAAAATTCAATTCAATTTCTTCAATTTCCTTGTTCGGCTAGAAATTCTAATTTTTTTTATTAGGAAAAATGATCCATCGTAAATATATCGATCATCGAATATACAGGTGAGGTCAAAATAACCTCAGTTTGTAATGACTCATTTAATCACTTCTAAAGCGGCAAATCTACCATCCGACCACCAGTGAGGCCAAACGTGTCTCAACCACTGAAAATTACGGCGATTACCGAGTCTGAACTCATCTTCGGGCCACTGTCTCCATTCAATGGACACTTAATCATTTGTCAGGGGAGGACGCAGATATGAAAATTTGAACCTAAATCGCCAACGTAAAAAGCAAATCAATTTACAACTGAGCTATCAACTCATGTAATGAAATTCTAAATTACTAGAGGTTAAATTCTTACATTATAAAAATTATACTAATGGATAGAATTAATTACTAGAATTCATTCAACTTTGTTCTCTAAAATAGAAGTGTATTTATAAAACAAAATAATTACATATATTTATTTAAGAATCTATATTTCTATATCAATTGAATTGAGTTGAACAGAACTCTATTAAAAAATTGATCTTAGAAAAGCTTTTGGCAAAAATTCTCGAACTACTACATTATCAAATTCTTCTGCCCAACAAAATTACCGTTCAAAAATTGAGAAATACCCCAAATATTAATCGTGCCCTTTTTTCTTTTTATTTTTATTTTTATTTTTAATTTTGAGTGTTCAATTGGACCATTTATGCATCAAGTCACTCTCGACTCTCGAGGCCAGCCTTGAATGCTAAATTGGACCATACATGCATCAAGTCACTCTCGAGGCCAGCCTTGAATGCTAAGCACGTTTTGGAAAGAAACGAAGAGGGAGAAGAGTAGTACAGTCCCCACACCCTACCGAAAAAAAAATTTAAGATCGGAAGGTTTCACACTTTTATGTAAGTAATAATTAATAATTATAAAATTATATCTAATAATATTTGACAGTTTTTTTATTTATTTAATTATTTAATTATTTAATAATTTATATTAAATTGTAATTATTTTAAAATTATTTAAATAAAATTACTAAATTTTTTTTTTAAATGCATACTAGATCCTAACAGAAGCATGGATTAAGATTGCATAGTCCCTGCCGTTGAGATTTTACCTATGGAATTATAGATGCGCTTATTAATTGCCTGGCTTTGACTTGCTGATGGGCGAAAAAGAAAGCCCCAGGGAGAGAGAGAGAGAGAGAGAGAGAGATGACCGTTGAAGTAAAGTGGGGATTGCGGTGGCCACAGCTGGCAGAGTCGGGACGGGCGCCAAATTCAGATTTTTGGATTTTGGGAAACATTAACAACACTACATTCCCGCGGGCCCCCAAGACAAAGAGGCTTATATTTCTTGGTATAGACTTAAGAGAGGAGAGAAGAGGGCTCATAAATGGACAGGTAGATCGGATTGAAATCAAAGTTATTTCGAATTTAAGGTCATTTAAATACAGAGTTAGACAAGTTCATTACGTTTTAAATTTACTAAGTCTAGCATCATTTACATTATTGATATTTCAAGTTTAGTGTCTTGGTCATTCGAATTTATTTCGAGGTGTAGGTGATCAGGTTTTTGGATTTTTTTTAAGTCTCAAGTACATTAAGTGTAGGGTTAATCAAGTTTTATGTATATTACACTTCGAATCTTTCAAGCTTTGGATTTAGTTATTTGGGTTCCAAGTTTTGAATTTTGGGTAATTGAGTTTCGGATCAATTGAATTTGGATTATCAATGATAGTGGTCTGTGGATTACTCAAGACCATTACTTAACGTTTAGTATGAATGTGATTTCTGAAATTGTCTATGTTTTATAATGATGAAGTTCTAATGACCATTGCATCCCATATTGGTATACCAATTAAGATAGATCATAATACAATATAAAGAATGAGGCCCGGTTTGCAAGAGTATGTGTGAAGTTGACTTAACTAAGCCACTGATCCCACAGTTTTGGGCTGAATAATCATTGTCAAAAAGTGGAATATGAGAGCTTTCATACAGCTTGTTTTAGTTATGGTAAATTCGGCAATTCGTCTTCTATCTATCCAGGTGTAATTGTTGGTCAAAGCAGTACCGCTACGGAGTTTGTTGCGGTGTTAACCTTTTCCCTAGACCAATATAACAAAATGAAATAGTGGTTGTTGGTCCCGAAATTACCAAGAGGGGGGGTGAATTGGGTAATTTAAAAAACTTATAGCAAAATAAATAAACTTGAATAAATAAAAATATGATATGAAAGATAAGTGAATCGTGTGCAAGTGATAAAAACAAACACAAGAGAATAACTAATTTTAATCGTGTGTGTTTGTGAAAGAGATCGAGATAAACAATATGTGTCACGTGTGTGTTAATGAGCAATGATAATGAATGAGTTAAAAGGATAGAGAGATCAACACAAGAGATTTATAGTGGTTCGGCTTATCCCAAGCCTACATCCACTCCCCAAGATCACCCTTGGGAATTTCACAATCCAGTATCAATCTTCTTCGCAGGTGAAGATTAAACCCTTACAACACTTTAGTCACCTGACCAAGAGCACACTAGCTCTTTTTCTCAATCACACAAAGGTCACCTGACCCTTCTCACAATCACTTGATGGTCACTTGACTACAGTCACACAAAGGTCCACGACCTTATAAAGATTCACAAAGCTTTCTCACAAAAAGAACAGATTTCTCACTAAAGCTCACTTTCTCCCTTTCTCTCACTAAAAGTTCTGCTCAATGTAGTATCAGAGAGTGATCACAAGAAAGGCTGCTGGAAGTGGTATTTATAGAGCCAAGGAACCACTAGCCGTTGGTGCCAAAATGGGAAGTTAACCTTGACATATTTTCCAGCAAAGAATTAAGATATTTGCAAGCATGTATCCTGGACAGCAAGGAGATCAAAGAGACGTTGGAGAGAGGAGGAAATCATGGCAAAGATCAGCTATATTCAAGGTGGAGATTTGGACAACAATCATAGAGCTGTTGCATAGCTGTCTTGTTCTTCAACGTGGTGGCAAGATGTTTTCAATCAAAGGATTCTTTCCTTGTTGGACCACCATTTGAACGCTGCCTTCTTCTTTGTCTTCTTTTGCACCATTTTCTTACCGTTGGTGAGTGGCAAGGAGATCCATCCGTTGGTGCCTTTAAGATTGTATAGCCGTTGGTGATATGCAAAGCTAACTCTTCAAGGATCTTCCAGCCAGGCAATTTGATTTAGATGTGATTTTGTATGCTGGAAAATTTGTGTAGGATCAATCATCATCAATGCAATGTAATTTCACCAATCTTGTAAGCTGAAACAGTTGGAAATATCTTGGTTGCGCAGTGAGGAAGACAGCTGGTCTTCATGGACAATTTGAAATAAATTTTGGGTGGTTGACCCGAGAATGATTCTTTTAAAAGGTCTAATGCTTGGTCTTCAACTAAGGCAATGAACCATATAGTCGTCCATAGGTAGCATTTTCGAGAGAATAAAATCCATCATCTTCTCTGCAAGAATTTCCAGCCAAGATATTACCATTTTGTTCCCATGATCTTTAAGCCGTTATTCACGGACACAAGGAAACAAATCCTTAAAAAAAATTGCTGCCAGCAACTTCACTAAGTTGACAGATTTGATACT
Source organism: Carallia pectinifolia (assembly GCA_037832335.1). Lineage (NCBI taxonomy): Eukaryota > Viridiplantae > Streptophyta > Magnoliopsida > Malpighiales > Rhizophoraceae > Carallia > Carallia pectinifolia. The sequence goes on from CM075453.1 coordinate 17,505,255, forward strand.
TCTCAGAAAATGATTCATATCTCTCTCAATATAGCCCCAAATCATGTCTCGTTTATTGCATTTGAAAGTAGACTTAAAGATCTTTCCGCCTATGTAAAAATCACGGGCTGATTCTTCTCCAACGGACAGCTATAGCTTCTGGAAATTGACATATCCTGTTTGGCATGATATGCTGTACACCCTTCAGTATTTTGGCAATATCTTCATATACGTATGTGCAATTGGCGCGATTCTTGTCAATTTGGAAACTAGACAGAATTATCTTTCTGTCCATATAAAATTCAACAATTGATTCTTTCCCATTTGTTCGCAGCAACCTCTGAAATTGGACTGATCCCGTTTACTTGACAGATTGAGCACCCTTCAGTTATTTAGTCATATCTTGCCGTATGGACCTCTAAAAAATTCAATTGTAGAAGCGTTGGAAACTAGACATCTTGACCTTTCCAACCGTATATAGCTCATTATCTAATTCAACTCCATGCGAACAAACGAGCCTCTAAAAGTTGGCCATTGGATGAAACCAATATCAATAGTTGTCTTACGCTTGCATTGCTTCCATTCCAATTTATGTATGTTTGATTAAAAACCTTTAACTGCACGCTTAAATAAACATATTAGTAATTCTCAATGTTTTGTAATCATCAAAACCGAGTAATGAAACCTTAGGATCTCAACATTCTCCCCCTTTTTGATGATGACAAAACATTGATGCAAATAATAATATAGTCAAATGTAAAAGGCAATGCATCAATATATTTCTCCCCCTTTTTGTCAAAAATCAAAAAGGGTCTATAGACAAAAAGGAGTACCATGCTTCTCCCCCTTAATATATCAAAAGGTTCTCCCTTTTTGCTCAACTAAGCAAACATATATTCTAAATGATATCATCACTCAAGATAGGCGCATAGATAGATAAAAAGATTAAAAAAGCAATTTGAATCAAGTGCATATGATCATAATGAATCTCAAAAAATAAGTAACATCAATTTGAGCATGTAGAGAATTCAATCCTACAATGCGATAATTGATGTAATTTCCTTAGAGGAAAATGTCTAAATGAAACCTTAGGGGACTCATACAATGTAATCTCGAGAATGTAAGAACCAATCAAACAGTCACGGAGATAGTATATCATGTGACCTAAAACATATATACTCAAATGTTGATCTCACGAGGATAACGCAACGATGCTACAAAAAATTGCAATATATGGTAATGACACATGATAGTCGATGAATCAAATCCATATATATATATAAATCTCTTTTCTCAAATAGCAAAAATCATGCCAAAGAGTTCACTTCTAATTTCATATGAATGAGACATGACATGTAAGCAAACAATACAATAGATAGAAATGATCAATAAAAAAGTGTCTCATAATATATGCCCATAAAAATCATATTCTCATGAAAATGACGTGCTCCCCCTTTCTATTGCAAAATATGCACTAATGTAGTAAACATTTACTCCCCCTAGCTAATATGGAACATGCATGAGATTTTAGGGGTAAAATGAATCATAACTGCAATTTTCAAGTAAGAATATGAAGCCAATAAATAAATGAGAATGCCATGAATGTGAGACTAAATACTTCAAACCTTGTAAGATATGTCTCATTTTGTAATAGTGAATCTTGATCCAACTGATAAATCTTGTGAAGCTTCTTGGTTAAAATCATAATGCCAACTGATTGTAGACGTCCTTTGTCTTTTTCTCATTAAACTCTTTTTCTTCTTCTCTTAGTTAGCTCATTGAAAGTATCGTTGATTTGATTTATATCACCATAAGATCAATGGTTCCACTTCACCCAATTTCGTCACGTCATCCAAGTTGCAAATTTTTTTTTTTTTTTTTTTAGTTGGATGACGACGCAACTCTTCTCCACCTACAAAACAATTTAAGTAGGAGCTTTTGGTACCCAAATGTATTTGGGTCCTTTGGTGTTAGTTTTAGTGCCTTTTGCACTCACAAAAGAATATCTCATGCTTTGAATGCTTTTTCTAATATTGCATGAGTATGCCATATGACCATAATCTCCACAATAATGACATCTAACATGATATTTCTCTTGAGAAAATGAATGTTCATGAGATGCTTGAATGAAGTTATACATATGAGGCTTATATTTATGAGAAGATAATATAGATGAATCATAAATTGGTATTTTTGGTGATGAATGATCATGCCACGATGATTGTGTATGATGTCGTGATGAATAACCATACATAAAAGCATGATTATTATTCTTAGAAGTGGATGCTTGTGCATTTGTATTAGCAGCCTTGGTTTGGGTCTTATGTGAGCGAAAACCCAATCCAGTTTTATCATTGAGTGGCCTTTGATATCCAATCAATGAATCAAGCTTTTCTTTCCCCTTAACAAACTTTAAAAGGGAAATTCGGAGGTCTTCGTTTTCTTTTTTAAGGTGAACATTTTCCTCCTTTAGCTTGTTTAAAGCAATATGGTGAGCTTTTTGCGAATCTTCACTTTCATTTTTAAGTGATTCATTTTCGCGTTTTAGGATCTCATTCTCAGTTTCCATTACTTTGAAGCGAGCATTGAGATCACTAAATTTGGCTGCTTGTTTAAACATTTCTTTATTCATACATTCAAGCATATTCATCGTATCATCATCGTACGAGTCACAGTCAGAGTTTACCTCATTATCTTTTCCCATGAAGCACATGTAATTTGCTTCCTCATCAGAGGACTCGTCGTCTGAGTCGCTGGAATCGTCCCAAGGAGCATTGTAAGCTTTCTTGGTCATCTTCTTCTTTCCCTTTTTCTTACTTGGACAATTAATTGCAATATGTCCAGGTTTGTTACATTCGTAACAAACAATTTCCTTTTTTTGACTATCACGTTCGGGCGAATGCTTGAGTGGCTTTCGACCAAATTGTTTTTTCTTTCTCAAAAATTTTGAGAACTTTCGTGCAAGCATTACGAACTCTTCTTGGTCTTGCTCATTGAATAAGCAATCGTCATCGTCCTCTTCATCATCATTCTCGACTTCTCTTCTAGTCGAGATGGAGGATTTGAACGCGACGCCTTTCTTTTTCTCCATAGTTCTCTTTTTGCATGTCATCTCGTAGGTGAGTAGTGAACCCACCAACTCGTTCAACTGCAAGGTATTTAGATCCTTTGACTCCGAGATTGCAACAGCTTTTGTATCCCATGACTCTGGAAGGGATCTTAACAATTTTTTTACCAGCTCTGCATTATCAAAGTTTCTTCCAAGATTCCTCAAAGAATTAACAATTTTAGTAAATCTGGAATACATGTCAGTAATATTTTCATCATTACTCATTTCAAATAATTCATATTCACGCATCAGAATATTAATCTTACTGTCTTTAACTCGAGTGGTGCCCTCATACGTCACAACAAGAGTATCCCATATTTCTTTTGCTGATTGACACGAAGAGATACCACTATATTCCTCGGGAGTCAGGGCACAATAGAGCAAGTATTTGGCTTTTGAATTTGTGTACTGAATTTTGGCTTCTTCGGGTGTGTACTCACTTTCGGGTTTGTCAACAATGACTCTATTTTCAGTTTTTGTAATTCTTCTAGGACCTTGGGAAATGACTGGCCAAACAGTAGGATCATAGCTTTGAAGATACATGGTCATTTTGTTTTTCCAATAACTGAAATTGGTGCCATCAAAAATGGGAGGTCTAAGAGGATTGGCACCCTCGGGGTGACACATGGGTTGAAGGGAAGTCATGGATCGACTCTTGGTGGTAAAACCGATAATTCAGAGACCGAGCTCTGATACCAATTGTTGGTCCCGAAATTACCAAGAGGGGGGGTGAATTGGGTAATTTAAAAAACTTATAGCAAAATAAATAAACTTGAATAAATAAAAATATGATATGAAAGATAAGTGAATCGTGTGCAAGTGATAAAAACAAACACAAGAGAATAACTAATTTTAATCGTGTGTGTTTGTGAAAGAGATCGAGATAAACAATATGTGTCACGTGTGTGTTAATGAGCAATGATAATGAATGAGTTAAAAGGATAGAGAGATCAACACAAGAGATTTATAGTGGTTCGGCTTATCCCAAGCCTACATCCACTCCCCAAGATCACCCTTGGGAATTTCACAATCCAGTATCAATCTTCTTCGCAGGTGAAGATTAAACCCTTACAACACTTTAGTCACCTGACCAAGAGCACACTAGCTCTTTTTCTCAATCACACAAAGGTCACCTGACCCTTCTCACAATCACTTGATGGTCACTTGACTACAGTCACACAAAGGTCCACGACCTTATAAAGATTCACAAAGCTTTCTCACAAAAAGAACAGATTTCTCACTAAAGCTCACTTTCTCCCTTTCTCTCACTAAAAGTTCTGCTCAATGTAGTATCAGAGAGTGATCACAAGAAAGGCTGCTGGAAGTGGTATTTATAGAGCCAAGGAACCACTAGCCGTTGGTGCCAAAATGGGAAGTTAACCTTGACATATTTTCCAGCAAAGAATTAAGATATTTGCAAGCATGTATCCTGGACAGCAAGGAGATCAAAGAGACGTTGGAGAGAGGAGGAAATCATGGCAAAGATCAGCTATATTCAAGGTGGAGATTTGGACAACAATCATAGAGCTGTTGCATAGCTGTCTTGTTCTTCAACGTGGTGGCAAGATGTTTTCAATCAAAGGATTCTTTCCTTGTTGGACCACCATTTGAACGCTGCCTTCTTCTTTGTCTTCTTTTGCACCATTTTCTTACCGTTGGTGAGTGGCAAGGAGATCCATCCGTTGGTGCCTTTAAGATTGTATAGCCGTTGGTGATATGCAAAGCTAACTCTTCAAGGATCTTCCAGCCAGGCAATTTGATTTAGATGTGATTTTGTATGCTGGAAAATTTGTGTAGGATCAATCATCATCAATGCAATGTAATTTCACCAATCTTGTAAGCTGAAACAGTTGGAAATATCTTGGTTGCGCAGTGAGGAAGACAGCTGGTCTTCATGGACAATTTGAAATAAATTTTGGGTGGTTGACCCGAGAATGATTCTTTTAAAAGGTCTAATGCTTGGTCTTCAACTAAGGCAATGAACCATATAGTCGTCCATAGGTAGCATTTTCGAGAGAATAAAATCCATCATCTTCTCTGCAAGAATTTCCAGCCAAGATATTACCATTTTGTTCCCATGATCTTTAAGCCGTTATTCACGGACACAAGGAAACAAATCCTTAAAAAAAATTGCTGCCAGCAACTTCACTAAGTTGACAGATTTGATACTTCTCAGAAAATGATTCATATCTCTCTCAATATAGCCCCAAATCATGTCTCGTTTATTGCATTTGAAAGTAGACTTAAAGATCTTTCCGCCTATGTAAAAATCACGGGCTGATTCTTCTCCAACGGACAGCTATAGCTTCTGGAAATTGACATATCCTGTTTGGCATGATATGCTGTACACCCTTCAGTATTTTGGCAATATCTTCATATACGTATGTGCAATTGGCGCGATTCTTGTCAATTTGGAAACTAGACAGAATTATCTTTCTGTCCATATAAAATTCAACAATTGATTCTTTCCCATTTGTTCGCAGCAACCTCTGAAATTGGACTGATCCCGTTTACTTGACAGATTGAGCACCCTTCAGTTATTTAGTCATATCTTGCCGTATGGACCTCTAAAAAATTCAATTGTAGAAGCGTTGGAAACTAGACATCTTGACCTTTCCAACCGTATATAGCTCATTATCTAATTCAACTCCATGCGAACAAACGAGCCTCTAAAAGTTGGCCATTGGATGAAACCAATATCAATAGTTGTCTTACGCTTGCATTGCTTCCATTCCAATTTATGTATGTTTGATTAAAAACCTTTAATTGCACGCTTAAATAAACATATTAGTAATTCTCAATGTTTTGTAATCATCATAACCGAGTAATGAAACCTTAGGATCTCAACAGTGGTAATTTATTGTATAACTCCAGGGATATGACAAATTGCTCCTCCAAAACTCTACATCCTCAACAAGTTCCTCAGTTTCCTGGATGCAATGTTGTTATGGTCAGCATAAAAAGTAAAGAGCTTGACTTCGTAGCAATGTAGTAGTTGGCGCATGGAGGGCACACAGTTCATTTTATATATATATATATATATCAAAGTAATTACTTTATTCTCAAGGAGTGCAGCAACCACTTTCTTTCCTAGAGGTGGCAACTTTCTTTCATTAGATTACGTTACATCAACATGCATTTGCTGTGTTGCTCCCACTGTATTGCCAGCAATTTTTTCTGAAAAGTTTAACTAAAAATAATTACCAAAAATATGGATATAAACAAGAAAAAGCAAAAAGCCAATAAAGAGAAAATTTAGAACAAAAACAATTGGATCTAGTAGGCAATTCTGACTAGTCTTCTCAACCAGAATCATAAAGTTTTGCTTCTCCTGTTAGTTAGAGAGGAGTAGAGACTACTCTATCTTCTTGGTTCCTTTTCTTTTGAACCAATGAAAGTCAATCAATGTTGGCTGCCTTGATCACATAGTTGACCAAAAGTATTCAACATTAGGTGAGCTAGGGAGAGCAAGAAAGTTTAGTCAATTTGATTATATGGATGGGGACAAAAATCCTAGCATATAATAAAGGGGAACCAAGTAAAGAGGAGAAGGAACTTTTGCTTTTGAGATTAAAAAATGTTGCGGAAATAAATACGATAGACAAAGAAAATGAAAATAAAAACACACAGATTTTACGTGAAAAATTCTAATGTGAGGCAAAACCATGGGCTGAAAGAAGAAATGCACTAACAACAAAGAAGAAGAGTACAGAGGAAAGCACATGGTGGTAACAACAAAATAATAAATTTACAAGTCCTAGTTAAAAAGAACAAATATATATGTTTATAGTAAACCCAAAACCCCAAAATATAACAGGTCCATATTATGTCGCACTACGAACTTTTCAGATTAAGTTGAACAGGACTCAGGTCACTATACTGCAATAATCTCCACATTGGCACGAATATTAAGCCAAGAACAAAATTCTAATATTTGACAAAATCTCTTTATCTCTTCAACAAATCTCGAAGGGTATAACTTAATGAGAAGCACCAACCAAGTCCAAAAGTGCTCAAATTTGGCACCGGGTAATGACTTGGTCATCATATCAGCAGGATTATCATGAGTATTCACTTTGCTCGCCACAATATCACCGCGAGCAATGACATCATGCACAAAATGATACTACACATCAATGTGCTTTGTCCTCTCATAAAACAGATGATATTTAGTGAGAAACATAATACTCTGACTATCATAATAAACAGTGGCAATCTGCAAATCTCCACTAAACTCAGTAAATAGTCCTATCAATTAGATAGTTTTCTTAAAAGCCTCAATAATAGCCATGTACTATGCGTCAGTAGTATACAATGCAACTGTGGCCTGTAATGTAGCTTCCAACTAACAGCGCAACTACCAATAGAGAAAACATACCCTGTAAGTAATCTTTTCTTATTAAGATCTCCAGCATAATCAGAGCCAACATATTTGAGAATCCCATCAATAGATTTCCCAAACTACAAACAAACATCAATAGAACCACGCAAGTATCTATAAAATCCACTGAACTGCTCTCAAATGCTCTTTGCCAGTATGCCTACTAATAGTTCTAACATCATATGATAAATCTAGACGCATGTAAACCATAGCATACATGAGAGATCCAACTACACTGGAATATAGAACACAGGACATAATCAATCTCAGTATCTGACTTGGGAGATAAAGTAGATGAAAGTATGAAGTATGCAGCTAATAGAGTGCTAACAGGTTTGGCATTATGCATGTAAAACCTGTGAAAAACTTTTTCAATGTACCCTTTCTGACTCAAGTACAACTTTGATGCTTTTTTGTCTCTCAAAATCTCTATGCCAAGTTTTTTTTTTTTTTTTTTGCTGCTCTCAAGTCTTTTGTATCAAACTCTTTACAAAGCTAAGCTTTAACCTTTCTAATCTCTTTGGTCTTTAGCAGCTATCAATATATCATCAACATAAACAAGTAGATGTACAGATGGCTCATTACCACTCTTTTTAAAGTAGACACAACTATCATAACTATATCTCTTGAAATCATGAGTGGTCATAAAAGAGTCAAACCTCTTATACCATTGCTTGGGCAACTGTTTCTGGCCATAGAGAGACTTTTTCAGCAAACACACATATTCCTCATTCCCTAAAATCACAAAGCCCTCTAGTTGCTCTATGTAGATATTCTCCTCAAGTTCTTTATGTACGAATGTAGTCTTCAAATCCAACTGTTCGAGCTCAAGATTATGTACGACAACGATATTGAGCAAGGTTTTGATTGAAGTATGCATTACAACTGGAGAGAACACATTTGTTAAGTCAACACTCAGAACTTGACTGTATTCCTTAGCAATCAGTTTCACTTTATATCTCACTTCTTCAACTCCTGGTGTGCCTTCCTTCCTCTTAAATACCCACTTGCAACGAACAACTTTTTTACCCTTAGGTAGTTTCACTAATTCCCATTTCTTGTTCTTGTACAAGGATTCCATCTCCTTTTGCATGGGAATCTTTCATTAACTAGAATCATCACAACTAACTGCCTCTGCGAATGTAGAAGGCTTTTTTACTAGGATCAACATCCTTGGACACATTTAAAGTATAAGGAACCAAGTCAATTTCAACATATCTTCGAGGAAGTCTAATCTCTCTTCTAAGTCTGTCTCTATCAATAGAATACTACAATGGTGGCGGTGGTGGCGATGAAGAAGAAGATCCATCATTGCCATATATCTCTGAGCTAGACAGAAGAGTTGACTCTAGTATAGATTCTAGACTAATATGTGGCTCTACGTGTATAGAAGATTTCTACTAATTTGTATTAGAAGAATCCTTAAGAGGCAAGTGATTAAACATAGTAGCTTTATCGAAAATCACATTTATGCTAGCAATGACTTTATTGGTTCTTGGACACCATGGCCTATATCCCTTAATACCAATCTTGTAACCAAGAAAGATACACTTTCTAGACCTCGATTCAAGCTTCCCATTATTTACATGAGTAGTCCAAAAATCTTCAAATTTAAATAATTTGTAAGAGTGCCAGAACAAATTTCTTTTGTAATTTTTTATCAATAGCAGTAGAGGGAGAGCGATTAACTTGAAAATAAGTTGTAGCAACAGCTTCAGCCTAAAATGGCTTGGGTAAACCAAAATTAAAAAGTATACATCGTACCTTTTCCACCAATTTTTTATTCATGTGTTTGTTGACTCTGTTTTACTACGGAGTACCAAGAACTGTTAGATGCCTCACAATCCCTTCTGACTTGCAAAAAGCATTAAACTCATCAGAAGAAAACTCTAAGCCATTATCAGTGCAGAGATGTTTAATTTGCTTTCTTGTCTGCTTCTCAACCATAATTTTTCACTACTTGAATGTAGTAAAGACATCACTTTTCTATTTCAAGAAGAACACCCAAACTTTTTTGGAGAAGTTATTAATGACAGTCAATATATAATTAGCGCTACCTTTAAAATACACCTTAGATGGCCCCCAGAGATTAGAATGAATGTAATCGAGTGTCCACTTTGTATTGCGAATTTTTTTGCTGAAGCTAACTCTCTTCTCCTTTCCAAAAACGCAGTGCTCTCAAAACTTCAATTTGATGATACTTTGACCATAAAAAAGGCCTCTTTTCCTCAACTTAAGCATACCCTTCTCACTTATGTGTCCAAGACACATATGCAATAATCTGGTAATATCACTATCTGATAGAGAAAGAGTAGTAATAGCAGCATCACCCATATTTGTATAACCTTACAAGAAATACAATCTGGCAAAATTTTTCAGTCCTTTTATCACAATAAGAGCACCTATACTGATCTTTCAAATTCCACTTTCAATAGTGTACTTGTACCCATTTGATTTAAATGTACCCAAGGAAGTCAGATTTCGCCTTATATCCAAAACACATTTGACATCACTAAGTTTCGTGACAACGCCATTAAACATCTTAATTCTAATTGTTCCAATGCCAACTATCTTACAAGATGCATTATTTCCCAACATTACAGCACCCTTTGATACAGTTTCATATGTTAAAAACTAGTCCCGATTAGGATACATATGAAATGTGCAATCGAAATTAAGGATCCAATCCTCGGAGGGCTTAGAGGTGTCGTCAGAAATAGCTAGAAGTTCACCATCACTAGAAGCATTTTCTGCAACACTGCCTTGACTGGAACTTTCAGGTTATTTTCCCTTTTAATCATCAGTAGCTTTCTAATTCTTTTTTTGCAATTTATAGCATCCAGTTTTGAGGCGTCCTTTCTTCTCGCAATAATTACGAAATTTACTTTTAGATTTTAATTTCGATCTACTTCTTCTATCACTACCAGAATTCTTCTCTTGTGATTTGCCGAAAATAACAAGGCTTTTTGCCTGAGAGTCAAAACCAACTACTAATTGTTTAACTTTTTCCTTAGAGAGCAAAGCTTCATAAACTTTATTTAGAGTAAAACTGTCATGACTGTAGATGATAGTAGTATCTCTGAAAGTCAAATATCAAGAAAGAAACAAACACAACAGAATCAAAGCCAAATCTTCTTTTGTTAAATCAAATTCTACATGATGTTCTAAAGAGAAAACTACTACTGCGCTATGACTGAAATTGGAGTCGTTATGCATGATGAAAAGTCTAACCAGCAATATGCATCTGAAGCAGCAATTGTATTCTCAATTTAGAAAATTTTTTCAGTCATTTTATCACAACAAGAGCACCCATACTGATCTTCAAAATTCCACTTTCAATAGTATACTTGTACCCATTTGATTCAAGAGTACCTAAGAAAATCAGATTTCGCCCTAGATCCAAAACATGTTTGACATCACTAAGTGTCCTGACAATGCCATTAAACATCTTAATTCTAATTGTTCCAATGTCAACTATATTACAAGATGCATTATTTCCCAACATCACAGCACCCTTTAATACAGTTTTATATGTTAAAAACCAATCCCGATTAGGATACATATGAAATGTGCAACCTGAATCAAGTATCCAATCCTTGGAAGGCTTAGAGATGTTGTCAAAAATAGTTGGAAGTTCACCATCACTAGAAGCATCTTCTGCAACACTGGTTTGATTGGAACTTTCGAGTTATTTTCCCTTCTAATCATTAGTAGGTTTCTGATTCTTCTATTGCAACTTTTAGCATTCAGTTTTGATGTGTCCTTTCTTCTCACAATAATTACGAAATTTACTTTTAGATTTCAATTTCAATCTACTTCTTCTATCACTACCAGAATTCTTGTTTTGTGATCTGCCGCGAACAACAAGGCTTTCTGCCTGAGACTCAGAACCAACTACTAACTGTTTAATTTTCTCATTAGAGAATAAAACTTCATAAACTTTATTTAGAGTAAGACTTTCATGACTATAGAGGATAGTATATCTAAAAGTCAAATATGAAAAAGACAACAAACACAATAGAATCAAAGCCAAATCTTCTTTTGTCAAATCAAATTCTATATGATGTTCTAAAGAGAAAACTATTGCTACACTATGGTTGAAATTGGAGTGGTTATGCATGACGAAAAGTCTAACCAGCAAGATGCATCTGAAGCAGCGTTTGTATTCTTAATTTGGCAAAATTTTTCAATCCTTTTATCACAACAAGAGTATTTATACTGATCTTCAAAATTCTACTTTCAACAGTTTACTTGTACCCGTTTGGTTCAAGAGTACCTAAAAAAATCAAATTTGACTTAAGATCCAGAACATGTCTGACATCACTAAGTTTCCTAACAATGCCATTAAACATCTTAATTCTTATTGTTTTAATGCCAGCTATCTTACAAGAAGTATTATTTCCCAACATCATAGTACCCTTTGATACATTTTGATATGTTGAAAACTAGTCCTGATTAGGATACATATGATAGGTGAACCTGAATCAAAGATCCAATCCTTGGAAGGCTTAGAGGTATTGTCAGAAATAGCTAGAAGTTCACCATCACTATAAGCATCTTCTGCAACACTGGCTTGACCAAAACTTTCGCGTTATTTTCCCTTCTTATCATCAGTAGTTTTTTTATTTTTTCATTGCAACTTATAACATTCATTTTTTAAGTGTCATTTCTTCTCACAATAATTATAGAATTTACCTTTAGATTTCAATTTCTATTTACTTCTTCAATTACTACCAAAATTCCTCTGTTGTGATTTGCCACGAACAACAAGGCTTTCTGCCTGAGACTAGGAACCAACTACTAACTACTTAATTTTCTCTTTAGAGAACAAAACTTCATAAATTTTATTTAGAGTAAGACTATCATGACTATAAAGGATTATATATTTGAAAGTCAAATATGAAGAAGACAGCATACACAATAGAGTCAACGCCAAATTTTCTTCTGTCATACGATGAGAATACAATTGCTACTTTAGATTTATCTTGCTGGTTAGACTTTTCGTCATGCATAACAACTCCAATTTCAGCCATAGCGCAGTAGTAGTTTTCTCTTTAGAACATCACGCAGAATTTGATTTGATAGATGAAGATAAATTTGAGACATAGTTTTTTGATCTCTGTGCTGCTTCTCCTCTAGTGACCACGTCAAACCCTAACAATGCGTACGTATTTCATGGTTGCCATCACAGACTTCAAACCAAGTTTGTTTTGATACCACCTGTTGCGGAAATAAAAGTGATAGGCAAAGAAAACAACAACAAGAACACACAGATTTTACATGGAAAACCCTAATGCAGGGAAAAACTAGGGGCAGAGAGGAAAAATTTACTAATAATGAAGAAGAAGAGTATAGAGGAGAGCTTAGTGTGGCAACAACAGAATAATAATATCCCAGAAGCCCAAAACAAAACAGGTCTATACTATGTCGCACAACGAGCTTTTCAAACTGGGCAAAACAGGATTCGAATTACCATATTCCAACCAAAAAAAAAAAAATCAATTTCAAATATGTTCTCGCTTTGAAGAAAATTTTTTCTCTTAGAGAGCCTTTCCTTTGATTTGGATGGATCAAAATTAATCAATAGTTGAATGTCAAATTCACTTTTAAAGTCATATAAAAAGAAACTAAGGAAATTATGATTTTTAGTGATAAACCAAATGAAATTCCAAAACCTTTACCAATTTTTTCAATTAAGTATGAAACCTTTTTGAGTTTTCATATTTGTCCTAAACATTCAATTTTCATTCCATGTGAGTCTTTTTTTTTTTTTTTGGACAGTAATTGGTCAAACCGATATATTTGTAGTTTGACAACTGAGACTATGTAAAAAAAAAAAAAAACTCATATACACTCTAAAAACGCATATTTACTATTACGTGTATATTTAATTGAATATATCTTTTTTTTTCCTACATGTAAAAGGTAAATATCCTTCAATTTCCCAACAAAAACACATGGGTTTTCCCTTTTATATGCGGGGAAAATGAGAAAAATTTAGCAAATTACACACATAAACATATTTTTGTATTTTTAAGATATATTTAGGTGTTTTTTATATTGTCTCAACTTTTGCATCGTCTTATTTAGCGAGAAGTTACTTGATACCAACAATTTTGCAGTCCAGCAAATGGTGGGAAGACGAGCAACTACTGAGGTAAATATGGCACACAAAGTTCTTTTCTCTATTTTTCGCTTTTTGGCAGTCCTCTAGCAATTTTCAATCATATATGCCTAGAGGTTTTGCGAGCAAGCAACAATATTCTTGTGTTTGCCTGTAAGTTAATAATGGCCATACTTTTCTATTTTGGTTATTGGTATTCTTGTTTTCATTTTCACCTATGCTCAAGTGGTGGGAGGCGATAAATATACATTTTTTAATCTAGTGATCTATAATTTACAACATATGACATAATACTGAGAAGTTAGATCTCTTATCTTAAAGCCTACCAATGTTTTTTTTTTTTGTCTTCCCATGACCACTGCTAAGACATTGAAAATCCAAGTTGTCTATCTCTCTGTTTTTTTTTTAAAAATAAATCTTTGGAGAAAAGTTGTGGAATGTAGCATATATATGATAGTCAAAATACTATGAACAATGTGTTTTTATATCTTTAAAAGGAATTTTTTGCCTCTTGCGTTATTTTTTAACACACAGTTTATAGTTCACTTATTTTGTTTTTTTTTAATGACAAGTGAGAGTTTAGAGCACGTAAAGATTAAAGAATTTTTGGTAAACTTTCTTAGCATCTGTTTTGTCTTTACTACAATTGATTTAACTTGACTTCATCCTCACCTTCCTCTTACTTATCACTTGTAGTTTGCTCAAGGTTCTAAACTCAATGATAACAATGAAACGCAAGGGTTATGCTCATTGTGGGACTTAACTCTACACCTTATAGTACATGTTGACAATAGCCATGCACCACCTGTATCCACATTCTTGAAGGCACCTCTATCTTTCAAGAGAATTCGGGGCATGACAAACTCTAGTAAAGTTCTCTACTTTGCTTCAAATCGAACCATATGCTTTACTGCTTCTTTGGGGCCCCACCAATTCCTTTGAGTTTCATTATTAGAAAATAACTTTTCAACCTATAACAAAAGTTTAGAAAAAATATGTTCTATTTATTAGACAATAGACACTTTACATGAGATTTTTACATTATACAGCTCCTCATTTAATTCTTTCAAAGTCATTGGCTCTCTTTCCTTGTTTAAAAAGCTCTTCCCTTTCTCTAACTTTCTTAGTATCTACTCTTTCTTTACCATGGGCTGATTTCATCATTGTATTATCAATCATTCACAAATGAAAATATTAGTTTTTCTGTAGTATAACTAGTTGGTATTTATTATTCGTGAAATTGAAGAGATGGGTTGGTATCATAGGAACAAGAGCTTTGTAGTTGATACTTGCAAAAAAAAAAAAAAGAGCAAAATTAACACCATTATAGGTCCTATATATTTTCCAACTTTTTCAGGAACGTTGATTGGGTGTTCTAATTTATGCTAATTATTTATTTGCAATATGTTTTATTGTTTTCAATAAATTCAATATTCATCGATTACTTTATGGTAAAATTAGATTTTAAATTTATATTTTTGGTGGTTTTAAAATAATGATTATATTTAAATAATTTATATGTATGAAATAAACAATTTGTAATTTATGAGACTGATACTTGATTTTAAATAAAATTTTAACTGTTTTTGGCTAAAATTGAACGAAACATGCATAGGTCGCCTAGTACTTGTTAATTTATAACTAACATTAACGAAAAGGTTTGCTTCATATTGAAGTTCCCATTGTCAGACAAAAAAATAAGTGAGATTCCCTTAACTGGTTGAGAGGTGGGTAGGATTCATATCTCGTAATCTACTTTTAGAATCAATCTAGTTTGCTAAGTTATGCTATCTTTAAAAGTAAGAGTTTGGTGTCCCCTGCTTCTAGTACAACCGATTGGAGTACATGTACCAAAAAAAGAAACAATCAATTTGAACATGCTATTGAGATTTTTCTTGAGATCTTTTAGTCTTATGTTATTTGCCATCCCTATCAGTCTATGTACACTACTTATTGTTGATATTCCCTTAATTGGTTGAGGGGTATAACATATACCCCACTTTTTTTTTTTTTGCAATTATTATTTTGTTAATTGCTATGTTATTTATTCACCATCCCTATTAGTCCATTTTAGTGCAATAATGCAATTTATTAGAATCAGAATAATGGGTGTTGATGTGGACCCCATAACAAAGGAAAAATTCATCCACGCTTTACACATGAAAAATGAACAATTGCGTGGTTGTATGGAGAATTCAATACATCTTTGTAGCTTGTTTTAGTGAAATAGACTTTAATCAACTGGTTATCAATGTTGTAATCTTCTTGTCTACCTCTCCCAGCAGCATAAAAGTTTTCTTCAATAGTGCAAAATTGGTAGTAAGTGCCTTATTCCACACTGTCAATGGGAAAAATAATATGCTATTGCTATCACATACATATAGAAGGATTATTATCACAACAATGCTGGGGTCAAAACTTCAAAGAAATGGGGAAGTGGATATATTAAAACATAAGCTACATAATGGGGTCTCTTTGCCTATATTTTTTTTATCCAGGATCAAAACATAAGACAATTTGACTCCAAAATCAAAGACCTCTAACCTCTCTCCCATACAAGTTCCAATCCCCGATGTATACCTAGAAGTTTAGCAACGATATTTGAAGTCTCACCTACTAAATCTATAAAGCCACCTAACCATATGCCATTCTAATCTTAAAACAAACCTTCAAACCAAGTTTGTCTAGGGTTGCCCCTTGTACTACCATCGGAATTCAATTTAACCCATCCATGTGGAGGCACAGGCCAAGATACAAGTCTCCATGAGGATTGTTTCTTCTCCTCAAGAAAAGCAAAACCACTACAACAATCCTTGACCAACTCATGCATTTTTTGCACCTGAACAAATAAACTGGTCTTTATTCCACAAATGACTTCTTCAATTCTAGTTTTCCAAATCATCCAACAAGTAAATAAAAACAAAATTCTAGCCAAATGTAAACCATCCATACTGTTGTGAGCTTGAAAAAAAATTTAAAACCAGTCTCGCAACTAGTCAAAAAAAAAAAAAAAGAGGGGACACCATCCTAGAACAAGGCTTCCCAAATCCTCCTCATTGGAGTACAATCACTAAGAACATGTTGAACATTTTCCTTTGCAATATTACATTAGGAGTAGCTAGGAGCTTGGCACATCCCTTGACTGAACCTTTCTGAGTTGGTTAACAAGTTGCCTTTTAGAACTTGCGAAGAAACAACACGAGCTTCTATGACATCCTTCATTTCTGTGGCCATTTCCAACTAGAATCTATCAAACTGACATCTGGGACTTGGGTTACCCATTTGTATCCCACGCTAGTGGAGTAGGACCCACAGAATCTGGAGAGCCAAACCATCATATCATCATTAACAGAATGACGTGGTAAAAGGGTAGAGCATATACATTGTTTAACAGTAAAGTGAAGAGGAGTAACCAAGCTATCAAGCCACCATTTTCCATCTCAAATAATGTGGCTCACCATGACTTGATCCTTATTAATGTCAACAAAAGGAGCTAGGTGAGAGAGAGATTAGGAAAAAACTCACCTATCTTGCCAAAAAGAGACACTCTTTCTTGTGCCCATGTGATACCCAAAACCATACTCGGGCACATTGAAACATTTGGTAATAGATTTCCAAGTGATAGAAGTAGTATAAGAATAGACAAATCTTGCATCTGAATTATCCACATACCTTTCGCGAATCATTGACACCCAAACTTTGTTCTTGTTACGCAACAAATTCGAACACAATTTGCTGAGCATAGCCATATTATTCCATTATGCCTGTCTAAGTCCCAGACCGCCTTCATTCTTCAGCTAAGTAACCAGATCCCAATTAACTAAATGAACCTTGCCCCATTCTTGATTGGAGGACCAGATAAAACAACATGTGATCTTGTCCAATTCTCCACCAATAGAACTCGGCAACCACACAATTTGCATAGCATAAAAAGGAATTAAGGTTAGCTAACTCTACGCCAAAGTGACCCATCTCGCCATACTGAGTAACTTAGATTTCCAAATCGAGAGCTGCTGGCAAATTTTATCCACAATAAAAGAATAAGTAGCTTTGGAAGTTCTCCTATGAACCAGAGGTACTCCAAGATAGTTGCCCATATCTCAAGAAAAAGTAAAATGGCTAATAGCTTTGATGTGTCTTACCACTTTTCTAAGAACAAGCGTGAAAACAATAGCTCGGTACTTAAGGTGGTCAACTTTGAATTTTGCAGTCAAGGAAAACTCATTCACAATTGCCTGAACCAACCTTGCTTGACCCACAGTAGCTTTAAAGGAAAGCATCACATTATCTACAAATAGTAAATGGGAGATCGAAAGGCCCCAATGACCACATTTGATCGGCATCTAAGATCGTTGCTACACTTTATGCTAAATAAGAAGTGAGAGCTTTTTTATGTATAATAAAAACAAGTAAGGGGATAAGGGGCCCCCTGATGGAGACCACGAAGAGGCTTGATAGGAGATAGTCTTTCCCCATACCACAAAATAGAAAGGGTGGCAGTAGAGATACAAAACATAACTAGTTTAATGATTAGTTATAGAAAGCCAAAATCGCGCAATGTCGATCTCTAAAATTGCCAATCAACTCGATCATAAGCTTTTTCAAGGTTTATTTTAAATGCCATGACTCCCTTCTTGCTTATGGTCCGTCGCATTAGGTTCATAATCTCTTGAGCCACAACAATGTTATCTGTAGTGCACATCCCCAAAATAAAGTTACCTTGCAATGGACTAAGTAAATCATCAAGAAGAGGGCAAATCTAATTCACCAATACCATGTTAATAATATTGAATACCATATTGCATACAGAAATTTGTTAAAACTTCGAGATACTATCAACATTTTAAGTTTTGAGAATAAGGCAGATTAAAGGTTTAGAGATAGTCTCTTGGAGAAAACCATGAGCAAGAGCTTCCTAAACGAGTTTCACCACATCCTTGCTGATGAGCTCCTAAAAAGATTTAAAAAAGACATGTTAAGAACCATTCGGGTTGGGGGATTTAAAAGTTTTCATAGATTGCAGGGTTAGGAAAACTTCCTCACAGGATACAGGAACAAGAAGGCTTTCCTGGTGCTCCCTTGATAGCCAGGGATGACAATCAATTCAAGGGAGCTCAATAATAAGCTCAGTTGAGCAAATCAAGTTGCAGAGATGCACCAAGACACTTACTTTGATGGCTTCTTGATCGTAGCTCCAACCCCATTCTAAATGCGTAAGCCCTCAATCTTAGTGGCCTTTCGCCTAGTAATAATAAATGCATGAAAGAATTTTGTGCTTCTATCCCAAAACTGCAACCACTGAACTTGGGAATTTTGGAACTATAACAATTTCTCTTGGAGAAGCACCCGATTAAATTCCGCAATTAGTTGTCTTTCTAGAGCCAAAAGAAAAGCAACTAGGTACCACTCTATTACAAGCTGAACACCATTAAGTCTTGTTTGTAGATATCTTTTCCTTCGAAAGATATGGCCAAAAGAGTGTCTATTAAAGTGAAAAGTAGCATTTTATACAACATTCAATTTATTCGTGACAAGTTGTCTGTTTCTAGCCAAGCTTGCTAAATCTCATTAGAGAAATCTTTATATGTCAACCAAGCAACTTCAAACCGAAAAGGGTGAGAAGCCCGTAACGGGAGGGAATGGTGATCTGAGAGAGTTCTAGGCAAAGTAAGAGCAGAAGCTTTTGAAAATAAAAGCCTCTAGTCCTCGATTGCAAAGGCTTTATTGATCTCCTTTGAGATAGTCACCCTTCCATGCTCTCTCTTATGCCATGTAAACAAAGGTCCCTTGAACCCTAAATCCTGGAAACCGCAATATTCCACACTATCTGCAAACTTTTGAATACGATAAAACTGCATCTTCCTCCCCTTTTCTTGAACGAGCTAATAACATCATTAAAATCTCCCAATAAAAGCCAAAGCATTTAGGATTGATGAGCAAGTTCGCTGATATCTTTTCACAAGAGCTCTCAAAAAGAAATAGCAAAATAATACCAATCTTCCCATCTAGGTTGGGACACAATGAAGTGAATGTACTGGGAGCCTTTAAAAACGAAATGAATGTTCAAGTGATGAGATTTCCGGAGAACCCAAACCACCAACATGCCCAAAAGGATCAACAATAATATTATAGTCAAAACTCAGGTGATTCCATTTTGTCTGTACCTTTGTAAAAAAAATATGTGCATATCTCTGACAAAATCATGCAAGGTTTGTGAACTGACACCAAATCTGCAAGATGCTGCTTAGCGTATTCATTTTTTGTCCCCCTTATATTCCAAACAAAAATTTTAAAAACACCAAAATTTGACATATCTATATTCATAAATAAAAGGAGCGCAGCAAGAAACATATCACCATGACTAAGTTTGGTTGGGCGCCATAGACTTCGATTGAACCAAACTCAGAATCTCCAAGTCCATGTCATAACCATTAGCAGAGCCATCCGGTGCATTAGGCATAACATCCAACCTATCAGAAGGTCGTCCTTGCAAGGTGTTGAAGTCTCGCACAACTATCAGTTTGTTACCAAGAGAAACAAGCATATGCATTACTTTCCCATTAGACCCAACCAAAAAATAAAAATACCTCGATGTGGAAAACTGTCTTAGGGAAATAATCCTACATTCTATAGCTTTCAAGGTCTTGGGCAAACTCGACGTCGAAGATCTAGCCCAATTAGGTTAACATGCTCTTGTAGAATTGAGACCTCAGGCTTGTAGACTAGCCCAATTAAAAATATTTGACGGCTATTAGTAGCTAATGGTTTCAATTAAAATTGTTTTGGATGTACAAGTCGACATTTTTTTTTTTGGTGATTCTCACCTAGTAGTCATCTATAAGGTATGTATCCTTTTAGACACATTGAAATTGGAATTGAATGACAATGTTGGGATTAAAATGAGAGACTACAAGAAGAAATTACTAAAAGGTATGACAACTCTGATGGCGCTAACTAATAACGTAGTATAGAGGAAAAGAAAAAGCTTGACATTTATTCTATAGAGTTTCAATATAAATACAGAAGAGTTAATCTCAACATACAAATAAATAATAAAATATTAGGGAGCAAGATATGAAAAGGATCATCAAGGAGCTGTATCCTTATTATGCCCCCGAAAAACAGGTACAATGTCAATAATGCCAATTTTGAGACATTGCTGTTGATGAGAGGAACGTGCTAGGGGCTTTATTAGTAAGTTAGCAAGTTGATCAGATGCGCTGACATGGACAACTGAAATGTTATTGTTTTAGATTTGGGTGCGAACAAAGTGGAAGTCAATCTTGATATCTTCATGTGGCTAAAGAACATCATATTTTGGCGCGAGAATATATAGCCAATAGCCTAGGATGAGAGAGGTAAAGTTCTAAAGTAAATGTTGAATCCAGTTGACTTCAACAACGAATGCTGAGCAACTGTTCGCTACTTCTCCAAAGACTGACTAATTGGGTTAGGCCCCAAAAATACAATATAAGTAGAAGTAAAGTTGCAATCTTCACTATTGTCAGTCCAATCAGCATCAGAAAATGCATGTAGATGAAATAATGAAGAGCGTCGAAGATGAAGGCAATGATCAATTGTGCGTTTGAGATAGCAAAGTACTCTTTTGGCAGCAAACCAATGGTATTGACGTGGGGCATGCATGAACTGAGATAGACGATTGACCCCAAAGTAGATGTCGAGTTGAATCATCAACAAATATTAATGTGCTCCAATTACTTGCCTATATTGTGTGGCATTTGCAAGTAGTGCATCGCTATGGATGGTAAAAGTCTCATTGGTGGACATATGCATATGAACCCTATTTGATGTGTGCATATTATGCCTCTGAAGTAGCTGAAAAATATAATGGTGCTATGAGAGGACGATTTCTTGTGTAGTGCAAAGGACTTCAATGCCAAGGAAGCATGTTAGAGCTCTAAGATCCTTGATAGAAAATCAGGGTGCCATAACATGAATTATTGTATCAATGACAGAAGAATTATTGCTAATAATTATAATATCATCTACATACACAAACAAATGGAAAAGGGTAGAGCCATGAAAAAAAATAAATAAGGCCATATCAGACATTGAGTTAACAAACTCATATGCTATGAAGAAGTGGCAAAGTTTCTTGTATGAAGCCTTCAATGCTTGACGAAGACTATAAATTGCCTTCTTCAGTTTGCAAATGTGATCAGGATACTAAGGGTAAGTAAAACCAAGAGGTTATTGCATGTAAAGTTCATTTTCAAGTGTGCCCTATAGGAATACAATGTTAATATCAAGTTGCTTGAGATCTTAATTAGATTGAATTGCAAGAGCAAGTATGAGCCGTATTGTGGTAAGACTGACAACCAGGCTATAGGTCGAGTGAAAATCTATGAATGACTTCAATGCCAAGGAAGTATGTTAGAGCTCCAAGATCCTTGGTAGAAAACTAGGATCCCATAGCATGAGCTATTGTTTCAGTGGCAAAAGAATCATTGCTAATAGCTATAATAACATCCATATACACCAACAAATAGAGAAGGGTAGAGCCATGAGAGAAATAACTAAGGACATATCAGACTCTGCGTTGACAAAACCATATGCCACGAGGAAATGGCAAAGTTCTTAGTACCAAGCCCTCAGTGCCTAACGATGACCATAAATTGCCTTTTTCAGTTTGCAAACGTGATCAAGATACTGAGGTGGAGTAAAACTAGGAGGCTGTTGCATGCAAAGTTCATCTTCAAGTGTGCCTTGTAGGAATGTATTATTAACATCAACTTGCTTGAGATCCTAATTAGACTGAATTATAAGAGCAAGTATGAGCTGCACCATGGCAGGATTGACAACCAGGCTGTAGGTAAAGTGAAAATCTATGTCAGGTCGTTGAGGAAATCCTTTTGCTACCATACGGGCTTTGTACCTGTCAAGTGTGCCTTAGGTTTCCTCTTGTGTCTTATAAATTCACTTACAAGTAACAACATTTTGTGAAGGATGAGTAGGTACAAGTTCCTAAGTTTGATTTCGATAAGGGCCTTAAATTCATCGTTTATTACTTTATGCCAATGAGAATGTTTTTGTGCCTGGAAAAAGCTTGTAGGATCAAGGGTATTTGTGATCACAATACAATCAAAAATTTGTTTCGATTTAAAGATATTATTTTTAGAGCAAGTGATGATACCTATGGGTGTTGGTGGAGGCTACAGTGGGCTAAAATCTGGTGAAGGAGATGAGCTCGAGGAAATATTGGGAGAAACCGTGGGTGGGGTACATGTAGATGGGGCCATGGGGGAGTGTGGAACTGTCAGAGAGGTAGGTGTTGACGGACAGATATGTGTTGGCCTAGGGAAATTTGTGAACATTTGTTCTAGAGGTGATGTTGGCAAAGTGGCAAGTTGTGTGGGTTCAACTTAAGAGGTCGACTCAGTTACAAAGTGTCATAAGTGTCACTAATGATCACGAACTGGCAAGAAGATTGTGTTGTAGGATTAATGCAGATCGCATTTGCAATTAGTATTTGGAAGGAAAAGGCTCTATGAATGTGACATGACGGGACAGATGAATTCGATTGGTGAACGAGTCTAAGTACTGGTAACAATGATGAGCTGTTGAATAGCCAACAAGCACTTATGGAGCTTATTTTGGTTTGAATTTATTCATGTTTTGGGGTCGTAACCAAGAGTAACATAGACATCGAAAGACATGTAGGGATTGATAGGTTGGAGGAATTCGAAATAGTGACTCAAAGAGAGATTTTTGATAGTGATTTGCTAAGGGCATCATATTGATGAGGTATCCCGCTGTTTGACAGGCAAGGCTCTAGTATTTTAAAAGGTGTGATACAAAGTGTGAGAGCTTTCTCAATAATATGACGATGACGGTGTTCTGCTATTCCTACGTGCTTTGGAGTGTAGGGTGTTGAAAATAGGTGTTGAATGCTCTATTTATAGAGAAATTGATCTAGACCAATGTACTCCCCTCCTCCATTTGTGTATACAAATTTAATTGGCTATTGAAAATATTTTTCTACTAGTGTCTTGAATTTTTCAAATTTAGGAATGACATTGGAATTTGTTTGAGTGGGTAAAGCCAAGTATAGCATGTGAAGTTATCTTAAAAAATGACGTTGTATTGTCTTTGATCTAAAGATGTTATTGGAGCCGATCTCCAAACATCATTATAGATAATTTCAAGAGTTGCAAACTTTGAACAGAAGTGGAACCAAAAGGCAATTTATGAGTTTTATTGCAAAGATAGGCATTACAAGAAGTCAAGTTGGAATTTTTTTTACAAAGGTAAACTATAAACTGAGATGATATGTTGAAGAGACTGGAGATGTAGGTGACCCAGATGTTGATGCCAAAGAGCCAACGTTGGAGAGATGGAGGCTGTGAAGGCCTAGGCTGGATTGGACTCTAATGACGGCCACTCGTACAGGTACCAATTAATTTGGCCTTGTGTCGGTATTGTCCTCATGTTCAAATCATTCACAAGAAAAGAAGAGAAAAAAATTTCAATTGATGTATTATTGGTTTTGCGAATTGCGAAATAGATGATAAATTGCGATGAATAGACATGGCACATAAAACATTATTTAAAAAAGATGAATTATTTGAGGCTGTAACATGAGTGGAACCTGTGTGAGTGATGAGAACAGTATTACCATTGCTTGCCAAAATTTTATTTGCTCTGCAATACGGTGAGTGAATTGACAAATTTTGCAAGTCTGGAGTAATGTGATGTGACACATCGGAACCATAACTCAACTGCCATTATATGACTGTGGGGGTACAGCTAGTAAAATTGGCTTGAGGATCAAAGAATCTCAGTCTACAAACTCGAGCTGTATGACCAATTCTGTCACAGATTTCATATTGTTTCTTGCCACGACCTGCACCAGAGTTGCGTAGATCTATGAAAGAGTCCCTTGGTTGGGCTTGAGTATTGAACGACTTTAGAAAGGGGACATGGGTTGGTCTAGCTTGAACGGGTTGTAGTTGAAACCCACGAAAAGTTAGTCTTCGTATATTTTTTTGTATGAATCTGCCCCTTGGCCTATTAAATGCAAGCTGACTGTATTGTGTGGTGATGACTAGGACTACTTATCTTTTACCTTCTTCCTGTTTCATAGAAGTCTCACGATTGTTTAGTTTATCAAACAATTCCTCATATGAAATTGTATTGTCCCTTACACGTATAACTGCACTTATTTCCTTAAATTCTAATCCAAGACCATTCAAAATTTTTATGACAAGTTTGTCACTATTGATAAGAGAACGAGCAATAGCTAATTCATTAGCTATATTTTCTATTTCACTCAAATATTCCGCAATAGATTTAGAGTCCTTTATTAATTTTTCTAGTGTACCTCGTAAGCCATAAATTCCATTTTGAGACTTAAGGTTTGTCCTAAGCTTTTTTTGAGGTTCATGTGGTGGCTACAATTGGTGGTGATCATGATGTGAATAGAGGATATGATCGCGTTTCACAGAAGGTTGTCTTATCTGACCCATAGCTTGTATTACGGATTTGTCACTTGACTGTTATTCTACATGATTGTAGCAGCTGGACATGGATTTGTACCATCGATTAAGCCAATTAAATCCACCCTTGTAAAAGGGTGATTATTTGTGCCTTCTATGTCGAATACATGATAATACCTGTAAGTTTGAATGGAAGCTATTGTTTCGACATTGAACTTGATTACTGGTTTGGACGTGGTTGTAATACCAACGTTGTTTAGGAGAGAATTTGTGTTGGCTGGGGTAGTATTTTGATTTGTTTGGGAGGTTTGAGGAGCTATGGGCGTAGCCTTCATAGTAGAGAAGTTGCCCATGGTGATCGACGATGAGCTTGGCTTGTTAGAGTTTAGAGTGCTTTCATACCATAATAACACATTGTATAGAAGAGAAGAAAAGACTTGATATTTATTCCATAGAGACTCAATAAAAAATACAAAAAGTCAATCTCAATAAGAGATTTTAAGAGCCTAAAATAAGAAGGAAATTATACAAATTTATAACAGAATATTAGGGAGTAAAATATGGAAATGATCTACAGTGAGTTTAATCCTTATTACTAACCAACACATATTTCCTAATAAGACTAAAATCCTAAATTGATGTCTAATGTTTGGGCACAAATTCATTAGAGTAAGCAGCTTTCTCAAATCTTCTGCGAACTTTCATCAAATTTTGGTTGATTTTTTTTTTTTTTGAATACAAAAAAAGATGTACTGCCGGTATGTGAATTGTCGCATCTGTGGACCGAGGCAAGGAGTCACCTATTGACGTTCTCATTCAACCTCCCTCATTAGGAGAGCCCTTCACTCAAACATTGTTTAGTTGGTCTAGACCTTCTCCACGCCCTGTATTGGTGTGAACGAGTCTTAAATCCACTACCGCACTACGCCATGATCCCCATAAACATTGCGGATCAGCGTCGGTAAGGAAATTTGAACCCAGGTCAATGCGGGAGAAAGAACAACGAGTTATCACCAGATTACTACCTTAGGTGGTAATTTTGGTTGAATTTTAATAATATTATTATTTTATCTATTATAAGATACTTGTATTCAAATTCATTAGAGTGAACTTTTTAGTGCTCAAAAATCCTTTTTTTAAGGGCAATGCTAAGACGTAAGAGTACACGATTACTTTTATTAAGCTTTTTATGCTTAATGTGATGTAGTACAATTATCTTATTTTGCATATAAGTTTCACTCTCTTAAATAATTGATATGCATTTGATTTTGCAATGCAACACATCATTTGAAAAAAAAAAAGTTAGTTAAATGTACTTAACTCCTATGGTTTATCTAGTTTGCAAGTTACCTTTCAAAGATTTTAGTTTGCACTCTAAGATTTAGTGATTTTTTTGTGAGATTCTTCATTAGGTTCTACAAATTTCATTAGCAGAAGTTAATTCAAAATGACCTCATTTGGCATATGTCTAATTTTTAGAAAACCAAATTTATCAAATGGCATCACTATTATTTTAAACAAAAAGTTTAAATATATTTGAAACGACATTGTTTTGACTAAATTCTGTTAATGAATTTAATGAAATGCTAATATAGGTACCAATTACGAAAAAAAAGAAACCGCAAAAGTTTTAGATTGTGAGTTGAAATCCCACAAAAGTAAATTACAAAAAAGATAAAACACAAAAGTAAAACCCAAAGTTTCATATAATTTAGTATGCATAGCATTACTTTTTTGGACAAAAAGATGGAATTAGAGACATTTTTGGTCTGATGCAGAACAGCAACATGGGCCCAAAGAATGTGAAACATGTGAATTTTGAGCCTTCATGTATTCATTCATCAACTGCCTCGTAGTTGGGCTTTAGCCAATGTGAGATTGCCTGCTGGGATGTTCATCGGCTTCTAGTGTCGAGGCCATCGCTTTTTGTTTTCTTGTACCACAACTGCCAAAATTTTGACCAGCAATCCTTCCTGGTATAGTGGCAAAAAAGAGTTCAATTGTTGTCTAAGTCAAAAATCATGAATTTGAGTTTCTGTGTAAATATTTGATGAGGTTAAATTTATGTTTACAAAATTTAGTCCAAAATTTTCGTTTCATTCACAATTG
Organism: Carallia pectinifolia; assembly: GCA_037832335.1. Lineage (NCBI taxonomy): Eukaryota > Viridiplantae > Streptophyta > Magnoliopsida > Malpighiales > Rhizophoraceae > Carallia > Carallia pectinifolia. The sequence continues at coordinate 17,532,413 of CM075453.1, forward strand.
CGAAAAATGTAATCAGCAGCTCATCCACTTGATGGAATATGAGGCAAGTAGGGTTATAAACAGATCAGTTTGGATTGTATGTTTATTCAAACAAAATCAGAAGTACAAGTTTGAAAATTTTTAAAACTACAATTAAACTAAGTTGAAAGTAAAATCGATTATGTTGTTATTAGTGCTCGTAAATTAATTTTTGGCTATTTTGGCTTAAACCATTCTTTTTAGAAGTAAACTCGTCGTTGATTTTTTTTTTTTTGTCTAACCTATAGGTTCATACAACGTTTTTAGTCTATTGTATTATGAGGCTATTCAGTATGATTTTTATAATTTTGGATTCTCAAAACTGCAATCAAATCATCAAATGCATTTTTTAAAACTATAAACAATTCCAATTCGTTATCACTAATTTTAGTAGTTGTAGTCTGGTTTTGATCGAGTTGAGCATGTTAGGTGGATTTACTTACACCCCTTGGATAACTGCCTCAGCTTGAAAAGAAATATTTATCTATAGTTTAATTAGAGTATATATATCATTGTTTTTATTTAAATTTTTGTTTTGATTTCACCCAAGAATGCAACTGTTACTGCAAAATATATTTTGATGGGATGATACAAATTGAGAGGCTCGTGGAGATATTTAAGTAAGGGTGTGTGTATATATATATAATTTTGTAAAATTATCTTATAAAGCTGTTTTTTAATTATTTATTAGATATTTATGAAAATTAGATTAGCATGATTAATCCTCTTAAAGCCATTATAAAATCACTATAGTAGCCTATTATGGAGATTTATAGATTTTTTTTAATTTTTACAAGCGTCTAACTAAGGGAATATAGACAATGAGCATAGAGTGGATACAGGCATAAAAAATATTATATATATATATATATATACACACTAAATCCTAAGTTACCCTAGACCTACTTAATTTATCCCTAAACTTTGATTTTTTTAAAAAAAATAATAATGTCATGCCTATGCCCACTCTATGGTTATTTTTTATGTCTATATAGTTTTTCCCAATCTAGCTAGGAAGATATAGAAAATGGTCATATAGTGGCTAGAGACATGAAAAAATTAATATTCTTTTTTCAAAATTAAACCATAAATGTACTTTGTGTTATTTTACATGAACTTAATTTAACCCTAAACCTTAATTTTTTCTTAAATTTTTTTTTTTCCGTGCCTATTGCTTTTCTATGGCTATTTCTATGTGCTCCTAAATTTTTCCCTTTGTTTTTGGTCCAACTAGGAGAACATAGAAAATGACATAAAGTGGTCATTGACATAAAAAACTTAATATTTTTTTTTCTTTTTTAAAATTAAATCATACAAGTATTTAGTGTTACAATTGATCAAGTCATTCAAGAAAATAACAATCAGTTTAGCGTAGAAAAATTCCTCCAATCACTACTAACAATCACCCTAATTAATTCCTTTAAATGTTCTCTCTTCATCATCTTTGTAGCCTTTGTATCATAAGACAAACGGAAGTTATATATCTATTTAAGGCAAAATACATTTCACTTTCTTATAGTTTGGTTATTTTATGTTTTATCCTCTATGGTTTTAATTTAGGCAAGAAACCCGTTATAGTTTTTAATTTTGATAATTAACTCTGACAATAATTTGTTAAATATATTAATAGAAATTTTCTACAATTACATTATTTTATAATCACAAGTTCATCATTATATCTTCGCAGTGAGCTTCTAACTCAAATGACATTGGTAGTATGCCAGCAAGTGTGAGATCGAGAGTTCGAACCCTCAATCTCCCCGATTGTTCCCCTTCCTCCCAACCAGTTAGTTTAAATTTAAGAAAGCTAAAAAAAAAACAAAAAAAGTTCATCATTATATCTTCATGTAGAAGTTATCCATAGATGCTCTCTCAAATACATCTATTTGAACATCCATAATACACTAAATATGATAATAACCGTGAAAAATATAATATGTCATATATCTCTCAAATTGAATTTCAGTATATAGTTGAACTATATTTAACTTCATTATATCTTCACGTAACAGTTATCCATAGCTACTTTCTTAAACAGCCTTATATGAACACGCACAATACATTAAAAATAACAAAGACTGTGAAAGATATAATATAAAATGTAGTTCAACTATCCACTGAAATTCAATTTGAGAGTTATATGACATATTTTATAATTTTGATCGAGAAAAAAATTAAAAATTATAAAACAATATAATTTTGGTCTATTAGGTTAATAGATTTAACATAATCTTGGCCAAAGAAGTAAATTGAAAAACTTGAAAATCAAAAGAGGGTTAATGCTTAAATTTTATCCACATGGGAATAAAACGCAAAACGACCAAAATCATCAATGTGTGCATGCATGCTATATTGTTGATTACATAGATTTTTTTAGTGAGTTCGATTTCAATCATAATGTTATGATTTCTACATGTACTTATTGTTGTTTCTTAGTTATATATTTGTATATGGCCTTTTCAATGGTGTAGTTTGGAAAATACTATGTGGAATCCAATATTCTGGTTAGTAAAGAACCGCACAAAATTTATTTACGTTCTGCATGATGCGATCAAAGAAGAAATAAAAGTCAGAAATCTACAAGTATATGATGCACAAACTGTTAATGCTTTTGGGATAGATTGGGAGAAAAAATTGAAAAGCAATTGTTTGTTGGAAATGATGTGTGTGGCTAATAGGCTAGATCTTTAAGAAAAAGGTGTGGATCAAGAGACAAATCAAGCACTATTAGCTCAATCGACACAATCACCCAATGATATAATGCTTAAATGGATCACATGCTAAAAGGATTTAGATGCACATTTTGGCCATCTAAAGTCGGTTTATGCAAGAAATCATTGGAATGTAAGTGAATCATCTTTTAGCGTAACACCTTAAAAGATGTTTAGCTCTACTAATCCTTTAAATTTTATATTTATGGTTTTTTTTTTTTACAAATTTTGTTTGCAAGTTATCCTCATTGCTAATGAGGTGGCACTTCAAAATAATATTCAGAGTAAATTTTTGAGGTACATTAAATTACTGGATCCCAAAGCCTTGGCCCTAAGAGTTCCCTTTGACGAGTACATAAAAACAAATGTCACTGATTTGTGGGATTGAATAGGATTTCAACAACTTGTGGAGACTTATATTTCTTGTTTGCTTTTGGTTTTGTTTTTTAAGGTAGTGATGATTTTTTATAATTACATTTCTTGTAGAGATTTCTTACATTTCTATTTTTTGGTTTTATACAAAATGAATTTGCTAATGGCCTAAGACAAACTCAAATTTTGTTTTATTGTTATCTGAAATGGTAGTTTGATTGTTGTTTCACAGAGTTTTCCTCAACCATGGCTTGAATTTGAGTTCCCGCTCATATTCCATGTTTGCCTTCTTATTTAGAGGATTAAATGAAGAAGATACATTGAGTTTTAAACTCGTTAATATTACGAGTTGCAGTTAGACCAAGAGAAGACCCACTTGTACTCAACAAGACTCAGAACTCAAGTGGTGGCTCTTCTTCCTTTTGAAGAAGGTGAAATGAAATGCCAAAAAATGACCCTAATTTTGACTATGTATATAATAATTGAGATTCCATAATACATGTTCTATATATATATATACACACAACTTTACGATTTGTCTTTTACCTATAAAAGTGCCTTTCTTCTTGTCTATATTAAGCTGTTTCACACAAGTTCTTAAAATATTCTACATAAATCATTTACAGTAATGTTATATTTTATTATCTTTTTCCCACTTGGAGTAAAAACTTTTTTATTTTAGGACATTAGAACTTCTTATTTTTCGTACTACAAACAGGGGAAGAGAGAGAGAGAGTTGACTGTTGACCTGCTTTCTTGGGTTTCTCTTGTTCGGGGTTTGACAAAAGCTTATCAAGGTATCTTTCTTTGTCTCCGTGTTTGTCTCACTGTCATCCATTGATGCTTCGTTTGGATTATATTTGAGGCTTTTGTTTGCTTTCCTTCCTTCTTTAATTAAAGTAAATATTGGGTTACAGAGTCACTCTCATTTTGTTCGTCTTACATGCATATTTGATTGAGGTACATTACAAACTTTGGTTTGTTGTTCGACCCTAACTACTTCTAGATAAGTCAAATTTGAGATGAAATTACACGAATTTGAGATGAAATTACACAAGTATTGTGGCAATGACATAATAATTAGCATTGATAATTATATAAAAGTTGTTATCAGGGGGACTTGTTGTTTAATTATAAATTTTTTAATTAATATTTAATTTTTTAGACTTCATTTTATATTAAAATATAATGTGACTCATCAATTTATTAAACATTAATTACACATTGATAGTAATTTCATTTTTTTTATTTTTAATTTTATTTTTTTTTCTTACTAAAGATGAATAAATGATTATTAGACTATTAATAACAAAAAATAAAAATACACAACAAACAATACGAAATAGATTTACATAAGTAATTTTTTTTTAATCCTTTTTGTTTTTGAAGTCAACAATTCAACGATACATCATTACTCGTGCATTTCTTACGAGAACAAAGGCAAGTCACCAACGTTTTCTTTTCCTCGAACCAGTGGGCAGCGGCCGCCAGCGGAACCTATTAGCTTTTCCATGACGAGTCTAGTCGACAAGGCAAGCAAACGGTAAAGAAAGCAAAAGATAAAAAAAAAAAAAAAACAAGAGTGAGTAACAAATACATTTGAGTTTTGGATCAAAACAATACATTTGATTTGATTGGATTGGAAAACATGGTGACACTAGTGGTGGCAACTACAAGCGATCCCGCGTCCATCAACCCGGCGGCCGCCCTCCTGGCCATGCCCGGCTGGCTCCCAGGCCCCTCCCTCCTCCAGGTCCCTCCCTCTTTCCAAATATTCCTTTCATCTCCACTTCACTTTAAAATGACTTTCCTTTTTTTTTTTTTTGGGGTTTTTTGATTAATTATTAATTTGCATGGGGTTAGTATAGGAAATAAAGAGCTACAGTAATGGACAAGTGAGGCTGCTGCAGCATGACAAGAGCATCGTGAGAGAGGACGACTTGGATCGGCGATGGGAGGATGCCACCGGCGAGGTGGTGGACGAGGTCATCTTCTTCAGCAGACACACCGCCGTTTCCAATCGCCCAGCTCTCACCATTCACCCAATCGGTGTTTTTTTTTTTTTTTTTTGTTTTTCTCCCAATCGGTGTTGTTTGTAAGTATTGGAGTGCGGCCGGTGGTGTTAATGTGTAATTAATTCTTGGACGCAGGGGTGCCTCATTTGCGTGAAGGGGACGTCCCGCCTCAAGGCGGCAGGCCCGGCTGGGCTGCGCCGCCTGATCCCAGGATGGGGCCGTGGCTCAGACTCTTGAAAATAATTGCTCAGTCTCATAATTTGGTTCCTGAATTTGAGGTGTCTTCCTTTTGTTGCCCTTTCTCTTGCGCTCCTGACGGCTTGTTTCTTATTCTTTACTTTGAAGAAAGTAGTTGATGGGATTTCCATATGATTTTTGAATGGGCACATGGTTTAAGCAATCTGACTTGTTTAAGGTTGCTCTGAATTTAGATCACTTTGGAGGCCACCCACCATGGACCCGTGACCAGTAAGCCGACCATGTTCATTGAAATTGGTATCTTTCTCTCGTTTTTATGCTACTGTTTACATTGCTAATTGCTTTCTTAAATAGATTGGTTGACTACTCAAAACCATTTTGGCAATAAACAGAAGATTCGGTGTGCAGAAACAACCTCTTTGTGAAAACAAGGACAATGTTGCATACATCTAACCCTGTCTAGAGGCCCCCTTTTCTTTTGAACACTTTAAACCATTTTAGCTATCTATAATATAACTAGGTTTTGGAGTTCACTGTGTATCGTAAATCTGCCTTTTGATGCAGCAATTGTGTCCTTGCCAGTAGTCTAAAAAGAAAAAAAACAAATTAATCTAAGCAATTATTTTTTTTTTTTTGATTGGTTTCTTTTGGTGGATATAGGTAGTACAGAAGAGTATTGGAAGAGGAAGGATGCTGCGCAAGTTGTTGCTCTGGTTGAGTAGACTTTTTTCTTTCATTGGTTTTTATTCATTAACCATTAAGTTATCAGCATTGTCATTACCATAAATTTTAGCTCCTTACTAGTTTGTGGCAGGAATACCTTGATTTGTTCCTTTTTAGTTGCAAACAAATCAACAGAGGACTGTTGATATAATCAAATTCTCGAATTTGTAGGCAAATGCATCTCTTTGGTGCCATAGTAGTATAGTATGAAATTTACAAGCATTGATAGTATCTTTTCCTAACAATTTTATGGTTTTTGCTTGAAGTTGGTCTGGGAAGGACTTGGGATGGGAGGAGGAGCTGCAACGGGGAACTGGAGCAGGTAACAATAGCTTAACCTGAACCACTAACTAGCAAATGTTTTCTGAGTACTTTTGAGATGATGTTAGACATTTTCTCGATGAAACATTACATTTTTATGTTCCAAGGTTAGTAACTCTGTCATGGTAGTCACTTTATCTGTGATATATTTTGCATTTTCACATTTAAAGAGAGCTTGAACTCCATTTTCATTGATGAATGTTTTTTTTTTTCTTTTCTCTTTCATTTCCCTTGTCATCGTATGTGTTCTTAAAAATGCATAGGCACTGCATATATAAAAAATCGTACCACTGAATTGTATCAATAAGTTTATCAAAATTAATGCCATTACTGTTTTTTTTGGACTTTTTCACTTTAATTCTTATTTTTTGATACCTAGTGAGACTGGGAAAAAGAAGGTCCTTCTTGGAATAGGTGGCGGACATTATGCTCCTCGACATATGGATATAGCTATGTAAGTTTGTCTTTGCTATTCGCTTCTTTTTCATTCTTGATTTTCCTTGCTGCTTTGAAGCACATATTAAAATTAAAGCTTTTGAACTTTTAAGTTCTATGGTGTCTTTTACTTTATTAAAGTAAATAAATTAAGATGTTATGCTAGGATTCTAGTTTATATTTATCTGAATGTTGCTTTAGCATTGAATGATCCTTTTCTTTCAGTAGCTTTTAAACAAACTCAGCTGAAGCCTAGAATCCACCTTGTGCAGTTGACCGTGTGATTGTATTTGAGCAGTTATTTGTAGCAATCGACTTCTATGATCTCCGTTTTTGTGGCCCTGCATATGCTGCATTTTATGGTAGACAATGCTCCTCCTAGTCTTATAAGGCAGGGAGTGTCATGACTAGGGATGCCCTCTTTCGTCTGCATTGAAGTTGAAATAGTATTGGGTCTTCTGTTGGCTTAAGTAATTTAGTTGCTGTTATGGGTTCTTTATACTGAGTTATATATTGCTTTGTTGTGTTAAATTATAGGAAGGACGGTGTTTGGGTGGGACAGCTACTTTCAGGGTATTCTTTACCCATGGAAGATCCAAGTCAGAAGAACTCAAATGTTGAAGAAATTGGCGGAACTTGGAGAGAAGCAATTAAAGCTGCATTTGAGGCTACCAGATTAGCTTTCCCTGGTGGGGAAATTTTGGCTCATCTTGATCACAAGTAAGTTTATCAACAAAAAATCTGAATGTTAAATTATCTTGCAAACTATTTTGTTGGGTGAAACCTTGTTCTTTATTGTTTAAGTGGCCTGATGCAAATCCTCTTTGGCAGGAGTTTCAAGAGCTGGCAGAAGAATGCTATTGTGGGTTTTCTAAGAGAGCAGAACATCAAAGTTGGTAAACCGAATGATTTTTGTTGACGAGGATGATCATTGATTGGCAAAGATAACTTCAGTATTATAGTATTATAGTGGTAGGAACAGAATTTGCGAATTTTGGATACAGTCCAGAAACTCTGCTTAGAATACAATATGGGAACGAATTTTGGGATGCATTGTCTGCAACCAGTGGAGTTGGAAGGAGTTTTGGGTGTATGACAATTGATGGTTTTTTTAACCCACCCACCCCAGTACCCTTAAAATAAGTGGAGAAATCTATTCAACTGTGAGAATCAATCTAAATTTGTGATGTGGTTACAATGCCAAATGTTTTTTTTTTTTTTATTCTATTACCTCATCAAATTATACCTACAGCCCCCTGCCCCCGCCGCCAAATCTGTGCATGTTTGTTTAATTAGGCTCAAATGCTTCAAACACAGCGCCCCTAATGGGCATCGCTAGTTAGCAAGATCTTAGACCTCAGCTTTATGGTGTTCAGGAGCCTGGCTCTGGGAAGGATTTTTAAAAGCATAAAAGACGTGCTGCCCATAAGTGTAAGAGTGCCTTAGCAGCCTTGTGTCGTTTTGCAGCAGCATTTTATGAGCCAACTTCATGGCACGAATGTAGAAGCCTCAGAGTGTGGGAGCCTCGTTGGTACACGATTTCATGGGATTAAGTCATTTTGTTGAAGATATTGAAACTCCTTATGCTGCAATATATGCGTGTGACAAAAAAACGTATGTAACACATGACAAGCGAGCGAGCAAGCCAATTGTGCATATATATTCATTGCATTCAACTTATGGAGTTCAACCTAAAGTCTCATAGGCTTCGACACCATGCATGATGGCGTTGTAAATGCAAGGTACTTAGAAGAGCCACGAAGCTAACTGAAGAAAAAGCACGTTCTATTAAAAAAGAAGCCATGAATTGCATTCGGATACGGAGACAAACAAGAAGCTAATCCCCGAGAACCAGTGGGGTTGGCTCCTCCCATGCATGCTGTGATGACCTTCAACATACATGCCTTTGTTCTGTGGTCATAGTGGTTTTTAATTGGTCATCTAACCACAGTAACAAAAACACAATCAGAAGAATTCGCCATTTAATGAAATTTTTTTTTAAAAAAAAGTGTAGAAAAAAAATGAAGAGCACTGCCAGCGCAAGTGTATAATTTGTCGATTTGGTGGCCGAAGAAAATGCACCGTTTGAGTCGTCTCCTGTCACTGGAATTTTGCAATTGAGTTGATGTGATCTTTGTTGTTCAGTGAATCTTATTTGTGGAGCAATAAAGGTATTTTACTCGTGGAGCAAGCAATGAAGATTGGTGATCCTATAAGTCTACATTTACATGATTTGAGTGTAAGAGGAGAAGCATTGACTAAATTGATGAAGTTTGGGCTGACAAGAGTTATTTAGATCTAATTAATTTTAATTGAATTAATTTAGATTTTTAATTGTTATTTGGTCTGGATATTGTTTTATTTAAACTCAATCTATTTGATGATAGGAATTAGTTTTAATTTTTATTTTTAGTTTAATTAGGATTTTTTTTATGAAAGTAGAACATTGTTTTATTGGTCTTAGTAGGTTTTCTAGTCTTAGTAAATTTAAAACTCTAGTTACTTGGATTTGCCTCTAAATAAACTTATTTGTCTTCTTTATATAAGAGATATTGAAGTTAAAGATTTGAGAATAGTCATTTTTTGGGTTATTTGAACTTTTTTTTGACTCATCAGGATTTTCATCTTTGTGGTGTCTAAACCCTGAACTTATTAAGGATATATCTTTATGACGTTCAACTTAAATTTATCACCATCCTTCTTTCTTTTTAGGGTGTGGCGTCTACAAAATTTTTTTATACTTTTAGTTCATGTCTCTTTATAGACGTTGGGTTAAGGTTCTTTCAAACGTAACTTGGCTTTCCTTGAATTGTAACTCCAATTTTGTTTATGGATCTTCCGGTGTATATGCGGGGTTTGCATCTGTATATAAGTGTTGGGTCTTCCGATGCTATTTGTGGAGTTCGCATCAGTTGGTATCAGAACTCCGGCTCTAAGTAAGGTTTACATATCGTATCTTTCATCCATTTGCGTTTTCATCGTATCAATTGGTATCATAGTGATGCAACAACAATTTGATCGAGTAGTTACACTTTTTGATGAAATGTGAGATAGCATGGATGGGCGAAAAGCTGCAATTGCTAGTTTGATTATGAAACAACAACAAAGAAGAGCTCTTAAACTCAAAAGAATTCAACTTTTTGATGAAGATTTTCTCCAAATGCTTAGTGAATATATTAAGCGAGATGAGAGTTTTGAATCAAAGCTTGTGAATTTTGGTTTTTGTATTGACGTGATTAAAGATATTCCACTAGAACAAAAGGTTGAATCTGAAGTTGTTGAACTTAGTTGTGCATCACATGAGGAAGTTGCTCATGATGGTGAAGTAAAGACAATGGTTGCTGCTGCAAAATCTAAATTTAAAGGCCATGAGATTCAACTTGTTGAAAATTGTGAATTGAATGTGAAATCCGTACTTAAAGTTGAATTGGAAGATGGTAGAGAGCTAGCAATACACTTTACTACGAAGCTACCAATCACGTTGATAAGATCACCACCAATAGATTTTGTTTATTTTATATTTGATATCTTTTCTCATGTTAATTTTATCATTGCAAATCTAGTGCTAAATCATCTTAGCTTATTTTCTTGGTTTGATTACTTGGTGGTAGTTTATAACAGGGGTTTTTGGTTTATAGTAAATGCATCAATATACTCGAAGTATATGTTCCTATAGCATGAGTGACAACAATACCTAATAACTCAAGACATTCCTCTAACCTTTGAAGTAGAACAACAGTAGAATTTGAGGACAAATCTTTTTGAAGAAAGGTAGAATTGTGTGAGCCTAGCCAGCCCCATAGTACATAATTTAGTGTGATCTTTGATGCTCGGTAAACCTTATTTATGGAGTAAGAAATGTACTTTACTTTTGGAGTAAGCAACAAAGCTTGGTGGTCCCACAAGTCTATATTTACATGATCTGAGTACAAGAGGATGAGCATTGACCAAATTGATGAAGTTTGGGCCGACAAGAACTATTTGGGTCTAGTTAATTTTGATTGAATTAATTTAGATTTTTAATTGTTATTTGGTCAGGAATTGTTTTATTTAAATCTAATCCATTAGATGGCAGGAATTAATTTTAATTCTTATTTCTAATTTAATTGAGTTTTTCTTATAGAAGTAGAATATTGTTTTATTAGTCTTAATAGGTTCTCTAGTCTTAGTAGGTTTAAAATATTGGCTACTTAGGTTTGCATATAAATAGGCTTGTTTGTCTTCTTTACATAAGAGATATTGCAGTTGAAGATTTGAAAACAATTGTTCTTTGGGTTCTTTGAACTCTTTTCTAACTTATCAGGGTTTTTACCCTTGTGGCATCTAAACTTGAACTTATCAAAGATATTTCCTTGTGGCGTTCAACTTAGATTTATCACCCTCTTTCTTTTTTTTCTAAGGTGTGGCGTCTGCCAAATCTTTTTATATCTTTGATTCGCATCTTCTTATGGACATTGGATCAAAGTTCTTTCAAACCTGACTTAGCTTTCTTTGGGTTGTAACTCCAATCTCTTTCATGGGTCTTCTGGTGTATCTACGGGATTTGCTTCTAACTATAGGCGTTGGGTCTTCCGGTACTATCCGTGGGATTCACATTAGTTGATATCGGAATTTAAGCTCTAAGTCAAATTTGCGTATCTTTCATCTATTTGTGACATTGTTTCTTTTGTGTCGTGTTCTTCTTTGTGTTTTTATTGCATCATGAGTGCTTCACATTATGGGAATTGAAAAACTAACAACAGGCATTTTTTCGTGGCATTTACTACCTGTTTATCTCTGAGACTTCTTAAACTATCAAAACACCAGTATCATATCTGTTGCTTGTTTTATATTACTAAACTCTTAGATGCGTAGTGTTTTGACCTGGGAACATAAATTTACTGATTGTAGCATTTTGGGTTGTTTGTCACACGACAAAAATCACCATTGAGAGGTATTAGGTTCAACTGATGCTGAGTTGATAGGAGGTCCAATACTTGTAAAACAAAGCACGACTAAAAGAGCGCTAGAGTTTGTCCCCGGCAGGCCCTCTCTAATGCCTAAGTCAGTACATAACCTATGAGATAAAGTGGAGTATGGGGTTTTTAAAAGATAGAGCTTAACTCGAAAATGACCATATCCTTTTATTTATAGGAGTATGGAAGCTAAGTTTGGCAGACTATTATGGTGGGAAGCTGATGTAAAGGATAATGTAAGCACATATGAGAAGGGCTGAGCTTTGAGATATAAGGCCCAGTATTATGGTGGGGAATTGAAGTAAATGATAAAGTAGGTCCATATGAGAAGGACTGAGCTTTAAGGTCTAAGGCCCAATAGGTCCAATTTATTCACTAACAGTCACAAAAGGGTAATGGGAAAGAGCTTAAGAGGTCAATTCAATATAGGGACCACAATTTTTTCCTTTGTTTTTGGATGTTTCTATGATTAGAATGAGAATAAAATTTCGAACGTGAGGCCAACAGTGTTTACTTTGTTCTACTATTATGATGTTATTAGCGGTACTGGACTACCGTTTGTGTATAAAAATTATTTGTAATTTGTTGTACCTATGCAGCCTGCAATGAGGACGGTGGTGAATTTGACCTGTGGGGAAGGAACCAGCTAGGGGAACATGAGTGGATCTAATTCAACCCAAGTCAAATGTTAATCAGTCCTGAACAACTACAAGATCGAAGAGCAGCAAGATGGAAAAATAAAAGGAAGGCAGCCACACAATGATAGAAGATGTTATAAATTCTGTTTAGATCATTTGATCTAACAAAGATCATCTTTTGTTTTTGTCAATTGTTTTAATGAAACTTACATGGGTGAATTGATGATGATTTTGTACTCATGACTAATTTGTCCTTATGTTATTTTTTGACCATATGCAGCATGAAGAGCAGTTTCACATATTACTTTTGTCTTAAGCTGATTTGGAAATGCACAAACATTGTTATTTTGCCCTTTTATCTAGTTTGTGCTAATTGCTAGTTACTTAGGTAGCGGGTAACCAAAGCACTTTTGATAAAGTGCTCAGCATTATTTTACTACCTAATGTTGCTCATGTTCAGACAAATCACAAGAAACAAATAGAAGATTTATATTTGATGGCCAAGTAAAAAATGGAAATAATAGCTTCGTAACTTCACAGACATAAATATAGCAATCAAATTTTCTATTTAGTAGTACATTGTATACATACTATTAATGCATTTTTTGATTAGAAAAAAAGGTGTTCATAAGTGTGTTAGTCATAGCACTTGTAAACGGAGGCAAGTGTAACCACCAGTGTGAACCTTGCTTACCCACTCCCATAGAGGCAAACTCACAACCTGAACACTGATGGGTATGAGCGGGTCTTTCCTACATTCGACCGTATTGTTAATAAGTCTTAAATCTAATATTGTACTCTTAACAAGAAATTCAAATATTAGCTAGGGCAAATGCCGATAAAGAAACTCAAAACTGGATCAATATCAGAAAAATCATTGGATAACCATTCAAATTACCACTTGGTATGCTATTACTGCATTACATACAATAAACAACCACATTACATCTTGACTCTAATTTTCTGTCAATTTCTAGTAGCATTATCCCCACAACAAGCAACTAACCAAGAATAAGAAAAATACCTGCCAACTTGTTATTCATTCTCTACTTGTCATGCTCTACTTGTTGCCTCTTTCGCTCATCTACATGTTCTTTAAGCTCACAAAATTAGTTATGAATCAGATTCCAATAGACATATTTCAAAAGGACCAAGAATTAAAATAACACGAAATTAGTTGTGGGACTCAGTAGACGAAACTAAAAACTTGGGTGATTTTATATGTATATTCTATAGGAATTCCTAATGCTAGTAAAGATAAATCGTGTTACTCAAAAAAAAAAAAAAAGATAAATTGTGAATTGCTTCAAAATTGTAACTTTCCTTATAGAAATATTTGTCCTCGCAAATTATAGTAGAGAATCTATATATTTTTTTAAGAAGATAAAACGAAATATACTTGTTTGCACTTTAAACTTATACTTATGACATCAAACTAGGGTAATTTTTGTGTATTTATGGCTATTTGTATAATTGTCTGAATTTTTCAACAGTAAAATTCTTTTCTTTTGATAAAAAAGTTTAGAGATAAAAAGAGTGTTTCTATAATACGATCAAGGAGCATCTACAAACTGTTAGAAATTTATAATAGAGCTTATATGTTACTCATTTATAAGAGATCCAACAATAACTAGTAAGATTCGAACTAGATATAAAACTCATCAAGAGCCAAATTTTTAAATACAAAGCCTACCTTATGCACAGTACTAAACTTCTAATAGTATAAAGGAGAGAGTTCTAAAAAAAAAAAATCAAGGGGGAAGTTATTCACACTTTTGTAACCGACTGTCTACTATGAGTGTTCAAAAAACTGAAGATTTCAGTTAAATGAGAAAACCAAACTGAACCAAACAGAATTTTTAGTTAATCAAACCGATTTTATAATTGGTTAATCGAATCGAACAAAAATCAGAATTTTTAGTTCAGTGTCAATTTCAAATATTAAAAAACTGTAGTTAACCGAATCCAACCGAAATGTTATTATATATATATATATATATATTATTTTTTCTAATAATAAGAAAGAAATATTATTAATATAATTATTATATTATATAATAATATTAATATAATATTATTATATCTTAAATAATCACTTATTTATATTATAAATAATCATAATTTAATTTTCTTTTAAAAATATATCAAATATATTTTTTTTTACATTTTTATTAAAATGTTAAATTTTGTTGTTGTTAAATTCAGTTAACTGAACAGTTAAGAAGCACAAACACTTCTAAAATAATGAGTGTCCGTGTCGGACACACGTGTCGAATACGACACTCGCTCGACACTCTTCGGACACGTGTCAGACACTTCAAAATGTGTCCAACAAAAAAATAAAAATAAAAAAATTTAGACACGCTTGTCAGACACTACTAATTCACGTGTTGGACACATCTAATACACGTGTCAAATACTTTTATATGTATTTGATATTTTAATTAGTATATTATACACACATATATATTATTTGTTTAAATATTTTGTTATACACACACACACACACACACATACATATGTATACACATGTATAATATTTTTTTAAAAAATTATGAACAAAATACAAGTTACATCATAAAATATCATAATAATTATTATTATGAACTATATGTAAAAAAAATTTTAATTTTATTAAAAATTTTTAAATTACATATATACATATATAATATTTAATATATTATATATCCGTGTCTACGCTGTATCTGTGTCCTAATTTTTTTAGAATTTTCGTATCCTCGTATCCGTGTCGTGTTGTGTCCGTGCATCTTAGCTAAATAGTTAACCGAAACCAAATCAAAATTTTCAATTAACTGAATTTTCAGTTTAAAAATGGTTATAATATTCTAGTTCAGTTAATCAAATTGTGAACACCACTACTGTCTATCGTAGTTTGATAACTTTATGTTTATCAAAACATTTTAATTAATTAGTTTAATATACTAGACAATATAATATGAGGTGATAGTTTCATTGGTATTTTACTAAATTTTCCTCAACCACGGCTCAAATTCGAGCTCCTGCTCATATTCCATGTTTTTTTTGTAATTTAGAGGATTAAATGAGGAAGATATGTTAAATTTCAAATTCATTAATACTGCGGGTCGCAGCTAGATTAAGAGAAGGCCTGCTTGTGCCCAACAACAGTCGAGACTTGAGTAGTGAGTTTTCCTGCTTTTGAAGAACGTCAAATGAAAATGATAAAGAGTGACCTAAATTTCAACTTATAAATACGATGACTGAACGTATATATGTATACACACACTGTCTTTACCTATAAGATGCCTTTCTTCTTGTCCATATTAGGCTTTTCCACACAAGTTCTGAAAATATCTTACATTAATCGATAATGTTATATTTTATTTTTTTTTCCCCACTCAGAGCAAAAACTTTTTTATTTTACGATATTAGGGCTTGTCCTATTTCTCCCACTACAAAGTACAAACAGGGGAAGAGAGAGAGAGAGAGAGTTGACCGTTGACCCTCTTTCTTGTGTTTCTCTTGTTCAGGGTTTGACAAAAGCTTATCGCGCATCTTTCTTTGTCTCCGTGTCTCGCTCTCTGTCATCCATTAATGCTTCGTTTGGATTAAATTTGAGGCTTTTTGTTTATTTTCCTTCCTTCTTCAATTAAAGTAAGTATTGGGTTACATAGTCACTCTCATTTTGTTGGTCTTGTACGCATGTTTGGTTGATACCCTGAACCTGGGTCTTTTTTTTTTCCTATAGTGCCAGTAATATGCTGAACTGAGCTCCGCTTTCATTCTGTTTCAGGAAGGAGAAAAGGGAGTTCTTTAGCAGATGTGAAAAAGGTTTTGCACTTATCTTTATTCCCTTCCTTTATATATATATATATTTAAAAATTAGGGTCTTGCTTTAGATATCTCTCATATCTCTTCGTTTTTTTTGTTTTTTTTTTTCGTTTTTTTTAAGGTTAAATCTGAAACCTTTCCTGGATTTTATTCGTTATCTTGTGCAGTTTCGAGTTTTTGTTATGTTAGTTTTTTTTTTTTTTTGTTCAATTAGTGGTAATGATGTGTTCGATCTAATCATAAGCTATCAAAGAGTAAAAATTGGTATATTCTTGCCAGTGGAGGCTAAGAGTGTTTAGTAGTTCAGAAAGGTTTTGCACATATCTATATTTCTCATACCCATGTCCCCAATCTTGGTTCTTGATCGACTTTATTGGAACCAGGCGTAGGCACTTCTGAAGTTTCTTTGGCCGATGTTGGAAGGTGGTGTTTATTTGTAAATTTTGACTGTAAAATTTGCTGCTTGAATGAGTCGAGTGTATGAGATGCGAAAATTGAAGTTATAGACTCTTTTACGTAATAGGGTTTTCGGATTTTCGTGTGGTAGTTTACTCTGGATAATGGTGCGGAATAAATAATAGTATGGAGAACAGGTGAGCTGTTCTAGCATGGCACAACCTTGTTTCAGACAAAGATTGTTTTGGACATTATTGTCGCATCCAAAGGTTGTTTCCCTTTTCTGCTGTTCTCTTTTATAGGCATGGTATTAGCAGCACGCCCTGACATGCTTTTTTGTAAATCTATATTGCATTGCTTGATGATTGATTATATGGATCTTTGGCATCCTTTTTGTTGTTCAATTTTTAATCAGATTAGTTTTTCTCGTTTATCTGCTTTATTGCCAAATATTAATCTAACCACATGACGCTGGCAATCTGTTCAGAGCAGTGGCTTTATCTGGATCAAATGGCTGATAGCTGGGATGGTAGTTACGACCCTGGCAGCCAGTCAGATGAGAGTTATCATTTTGAGAGACTGCACATAGAGCCTATTTATGATGCATTTGTTTGCCCATTAACAAAGCAGGTTATGAGTGATCCTGTTACCCTGGAAAATGGGCAAACGTTTGAGCGTGAAGCCATAGAGAAGTGGTTCAAGGAGTGCAGGGATAGCGGAAGGAAGTTGGCTTGCCCCTTGACCCAAAAAGAATTAAAATCCGCTGATCTAAACCCCAGCATAGCGCTGCGAAACACCATTGAAGAGTGGACTGCTAGGAATGAAGCTGTTCAACTTGACATGGCACGTAGGTCACTAAATCTCTCCAGTCCAGAAGCTGATGTTCTACAGTCCTTGAAGTATGTTCAGTACATATGCCAAAAGAGCCGAATGAATAAGCATGTCGTGCGTAATGCTGAACTAATTCCTATGATTGTGGACATGTTAAAGAGCAAAAGCCGTAGGGTTCGTTGTAAAGCTCTGGAAACCCTTCGAATAGTGGTTGAGGAAGATGCTGATAATAAGGTTGTCCCAGGTTTGCTGATCTTCTATGCAACTTATATCAAGTAATTGATGTAAATATTTTCCTGTTGTCATGCCAATGACCTTTCATTGTTTCAGGCAATTTTGGCTGAGGGTGACACTGTCCGCACAATAGTTAAGTTCTTGTCTCATGAGCAGTCCAAAGAAAGGGAGGAAGCTGTCTCCCTGCTTTATGAACTCTCAAAGTCGGAATCCTTGTGTGAGAAGATTGGTTCCATCAACGGAGCGATTCTCATATTGGTTGGAATGACAAGTAGCAAATCTGAAAATCTTTTGACTGTTGAGAAAGCAGATAAAACATTGGAAAATCTGGAAAGGTGTGAAAATAATGTGCGGCAGATGGCTGAAAATGGTAGACTGCGGCCTCTCCTGAATCAAATTCTTGAAGGTGCCTCCATTGATAAGAAAATTTTTATTTATTTTTTTTCCCTGAATTTGTCATAAACATTGGCATAATACTTTTATATAGGCTTTTTTTATAAAAAAAAAAAAAAAAAAAATCTTGCCTCTTCACATTCATTTTTTTGGAATAGAAGTTATATTTTCATTCTTAGGAGTTTGATTTACCTGTGACTACAATCTTAAAATCTTTATTTTAAACAGCGGCATTCAGTTGAAAACTGAAGAACATTGATCAAAAGGAAAGCCTTCATCATCTTACTTACCAGACTCCATGATTGGAGTGATCTGTAATTTGTCTTGCATTCTACAACTAAAGCCCAGTAATTAAGAAAGGTGGTGATTGGGGTAGATGCGAATGTAGAATTTGGAAAAGTCACATAGTTCATGGACATGGATCTTATATAGAGTTGAACATTACCAGAAACTTAATGAATTATTTCTGGAAATTAGAGGCGAATATCTTTTATTTGACAAAGCCAAATGGTTGAACTTGAGGATGCCATGTCATTATATGATATGGATAGATTCCTTGAGATTGCACAATTTTGGATAAAGTAAATAGGATGACTAAAACAAGTGACAGTTTACTTTGAGCTCTATATGTTGGGAGTAGTTTTTGGTAATCTTATTATTTTTTCTCAATTCAATTAGATCAAGTGATATTTTCCTTAGATTTATGTAATCATAGTGGCACTTTGCAGGTTTGCCTGAAACCAAACTGACCATGGCTTCATACCTTGGGGAGCTGGTTTTGAACAATGACATTAAGGTTCTTGTGGCTAGGACTGTGGGTTCATCTCTGATCAATATTATGAGAACTGGTAACATGCAGTCAAGGGAAGCTTCTTTGAAAGCTTTGAACCAAATTTCATCTTTTGAAGCGAGTGCCAAGGTCCTGATTGATGCAGGAATTCTTCCTCCTCTTGTTAGGGACCTCTTTATTGTTGGTACTAATCAGCTTCCCATGCGCCTCAAAGAGGTAGCAGCTACAATTCTTGCCAATATTGTCAACTCAGGCTATGACTTGGATTCAATTATTGTTGGACCTGAACACCAGACACTGGTGTCAGAAGATATAGTTCATAACCTACTCCATTTAATTAGCAACACTGGTCCAGCTATCGAATGCAAACTTCTGCAAGTTCTTGTGGGATTGACTAATTATCCCAGTACTGTTTCCAACGTTGTTGCTGCCATTAAAAGCTCAGGTGCTATTGTTAGTTTGGTTCAGTTTATTGAGGCTCCACAAAAGGATTTGCGTGTGGCTTCCATAAAACTTCTCCAGAACCTCTCTCCATACATGGGCCAGGAGTTAGCTGATGCCCTTCGTGGCACAGTTGGCCAGCTCGGAAGCCTTATTAAGATTATATCAGAGAACATAGGAATTACAGAAGAGCAGGCAGGTGCTGTTGGCCTATTAGCTGAACTCCCAGAGAGAGATTTGGGCCTTACGAGGCAGATGCTTGATGAGGGTGCCTTTCAGCTAGTCTTTATTAGAGTTGTAAGGATTCGGCAAGGGGAAACTAGGGGCATGCGATTTTTGACACCATTTTTAGAGGGGCTTGTAAGGGTTCTGGCTAGGATTACATTTGCCTTGGCTGAAGAATCTGATGCGATTGCATTCTGCCGTGAGCAAAATCTCGCTGCCCTATTCATTGAACTACTACAGCCTGGACTTGACAATGTACAGATGGTTTCTGCCATTGCATTGGAGAACTTATCTCAAGAGTCCAAAAATTTAACAAAATTGCCCGAGTTGCCCATACCTGGCTTTTGTGCTTCAATCTTTCCCTGTTTCAGCAAACAACCTGTCATAACTGGTTTGTGCCGGCTCCACCGTGGATCTTGTTCATTAAAGGAAACATTTTGTCTTTTGGAAGGACAGGCTGTTGAGAAGCTGGTAGCACTTTTGGACCACACAAATGAGAAAGTGGTTGAGGCAGCATTGGCAGCAATTTCTACTCTGCTGGATGACGGCGTTGATATAGAGCAGGGAGTGAAGGTCCTCTGTGAGGCAGAGGGAATAAGGCCGATACTCGACGTATTGATCGAAAAACGGACAGAGAATCTGAGGAGAAGGGCTGTATGGGCTGTGGAGAGACTTTTGCGGACTGAAGAGATAGCTTGTGAAGCTTCTGGGGATCAAAATGTGAGTACTGCACTCGTTGATGCCTTCCAGCATGCTGACTATCGAACACGGCAGATTGCAGAGCGTGCCCTGAAACACGTCGATAAGATTCCAAATTTTTCTGGGGTCTTTCCAAACATGAGTTAGAAGCTGTGACAGATTATTGCCAGGGGAGTCGATCCGTGCAAGGTCCTGTACTTAGTTGATCTATTTCTCGAGTATCTTTGAGGCCTTTCCTATCTATGGACTATGGTTTGCAGAAGCGGCTGGCTGCAGGTTAGATGTTAGTTGTAAACAGCAAATGGTTGTGTCTTCTCGTTGGTCTCAACGTTACCCCGATTGCATATATTGTACTACTAGCATTGTGCGCATATGCACTAATATTTTGTGATGTATTGTTCAAGATTTATGGAAAATAAAGGAAAGGTTTTACTATTCATTTTTGTTGGATAAATTCAATTTCTAGTGTAATTTTGTTAAAATAAAACAAAAGGAATTTTTTAATTTAATATGAAGAAAAGATGTAACGTTTTCACTTTTCGCATGCATGATATATAATTATTGAATAAATTTATTTATAATATTTAAGTATTCATTTTGCATTTTATTCGAACTGTCCGAAACCTTTGTTCTTGTTTGAATACTTTGCATATTGTTGTCATTAGTTGAGGTTGAGCATTTGGTTAACTGGTTGAAGGGATTGTCTCTTAATCAGTAAGTGAGAGATTCAAATTTCATCAAATCTTACTTTTCTATCTTCAAATGTTCAATAGAGTTCCTTATAGACAAAAAAAACAAAAAAAATTAATGCTCATTAGTTCAGAGCAAAAGAATGATACTAATTTCTTTTCATCTCTCTAGATACTCTATACATCAATAATAAAAATGGATGATCTATACATCAATAATAAAAATGGATGATTGACATAACGAGTTAAGAACATAAAAATAGTGCACACAATCAAAAATTTTATTATTTTTCTCGAAAATTATAAAAATATTTCACGTATATCAAAAATTTGATATTCATAAATTTGGTTTCACATATAATTAAATTTTTAAATGTTTTGAATTTTTCTAAATTTAACATAACCTTTAAAAAAGTGAAAAATGTACATCGTGTCTAAGATACATTTATGTTTTACATATTAATGTTTTAAAAATTACCAAAAATAAACTTATTTTCAAGTGTGGTAACAAAAAAACATCCGTCAAATTGCTGCCAAGAAAAGTTAAAAACAAAATGCCATTATAAAATGCTCTTACATATAAAACACTTCCAAGCTCTTCCAAACTCAGGGGATCATCCTTCCCTTCACAAACTCAGCAAAGATGAGCTCCTGAGCTCTAATTATATATATATAATTCCCTTTGTTCTACGTACTTTTGTTGATTCTGAACTTTTGGAATATCTACTTGGAGGGACGCTCTTTGCAGACAATGATTGAATGAAAGAGAAAAGAAGGTGATGATTAAATG
Organism: Carallia pectinifolia; assembly: GCA_037832335.1. Classification (NCBI taxonomy): domain Eukaryota; kingdom Viridiplantae; phylum Streptophyta; class Magnoliopsida; order Malpighiales; family Rhizophoraceae; genus Carallia; species Carallia pectinifolia. The sequence goes on from CM075453.1 coordinate 17,554,097, forward strand.
AAAGGGAAAGAGACAGGTGGGGAGTTCTTAGCTAGTTGGTTGAACCTCCTGAGGGAATTAAACCAATCAGTAGTGAGGAATTCCAATCAAAAAGTCTTTCTTTTATTATCAAAGTGATGGAAGATTTATTCTATATAGTTATGTATGGCCAAAAATAGACTCTACCTAAAATTTGAAACCAGAGAGTCAACTAGAGACGTAGAATCTATTGAGAGAGAATCGGATGTTAGATGTGAAAAAGAAAAATTGTTGGAAGACTAGCTGTTTCATTAGCTGTACATTGAAGATATCTATTGTTAGATAAAAGACTGCTATCATTTCTTTCTTCATTTTTAGAGCAAGAAGCGGACCTAAAAGAGAAATGGTGCTCGGTGAAAGGATCCAGATTCCACACGTACGCTAAGATCCCTAAGCAATCACTTAGTAGAAAAGAAAGTGATTGAGCAATGACAACCAGGAGGTGGGCTTGGAAGCAGCCATCCTTTGAAGAAAGCGTGATAGAGCATTTGTTGTAGTATTGCTTTAAAAGAGACCAACGAAATTGTGCAAAAGCTCATATACGTTTTACCCCAGTGTTTGAGGAACTATGACCAATATTTATCTTATTGTTCGGGTGGGAATATTAATCTTTAGATCATGATACACTTTGTGCACATAATTGACAAATATTTTACTATCAGATGAAAATACTTTAGTTGAATCAATTTGAAAATAAATATCATACCTCTTTTTTTTTAAAACTTTTTTTGGGTACGAAATATGGCATATATTAACGAGCTGCTAGGCTATTTGGTCAAGAAATGTTTATTAAATACAATTATGAAACCAAGTCTCAACCAGCTAGTGTATTTCAACTACTAGTATTAGGCTGGCTCTCAAAAAGAAAAAAAAAAAAAAAAACTACTAGTATTAGGCATATATATTCGCCCTTAGAATGGGCGGATTTATCTTGAAGGCTGGAGTGTTCTTAAATTGAAATTATATCATTTTAGATATTAACGATAAAAATTAAATGTAAATATTTGATTTAGTAGAATAACTAATTCATTTAATTCGTTAAAAATCTTCCTAACAATAAAATTTCAACTTTTGTTTTTAAATACTAATGAGCATGGTACAATTAATATAGAATCAATTTTAAAATTGAAAGTATCAAATTAAAAATTGGATTCCAGTCCAAAACAATTAACTAAAAACTTTTCTTTTAAATCACTTTATTAAGAGTTGGAGAGCCCTTGCATTTAAATTTAAATCACCTCATAAAACCATTTGGTTTAAAATTAAATTATTATCTTTTTACTAGTCAAAATGACTTTGTTTCAATCGGTTGCACTTGGAATTTAGTTTCAGTGCCTCTTCATTTTACTCAAATTATATCAACAGTAATACCCTTTCATTCTAAAAAATAAATCATCTATGTCTGTGAAGTACGGATATAGACAGAATACAACATAAACACAATAAAATACAGATATGACGGTACATTAACTTTAAAAAATTTAAGATATAGACACAACTGGGACACACACAGAGTATAACCTAAATGTTTATAGTCTATTTGTCTTTGAAGGAAAAAAAAAAAACAAGATAGGGAATCTATTTAATTAGTATAAAAGAGAAATTTAGAGACAACTTCTCCTTCATTCAAGCTGCCATGTGGCAATTTCTCCTTCAACTTCAATTTTTCTTATATTAAAAAATTACACATAAATGCTCATTAATTTAATTAACATTCTTATTTCTCACTGATGTCCACTTATTGGCTGAAATCTATTTAATTACATATTAATGCTCATAACCGAAATTGACATTAATTATAAATAATAACTCAATTGGGAGAATTAACATTCTTATTTCTCATTGATGTGTACTTATTGGCTGAAATCTATTTAATTACATATCAATGCTCATAACCGAAATTGTCTATTTAATTACATTCTTATTTCTCATTGATGTGTACTTATTGGCTGAAATCTATTTAATTACATATCAATGCTCATAACCGAAATTGACATTAACTATAAATAATAACTCAATTGGGAGAATTAATATTCTTATTTCTCATTGATGTGTACTTATTAGCTGAAATCTATTTAATTACATATCAATGTTCATAACCGAAATTGTCTATTTAATTACATATCAATGCTCATAACCGAAATTGACATTAATTATAAATAATAACTCAATTGGGAGACTTACCTATTATATAAGTGAGTGGCTTACCATTTGTTTGTCACAGAAGCAATTGCATTGCACGACTGAACTGAATTATAATCGTCCAAAATTTCAGGTAACATTCAATATATCATTGTTTCCAACTTCAATTTCAGGTAATTGTTTCACTTTTGTGACAATTTGGTTATTTCAGATTTTACAATTTGCATATAAGAAATAAATTGTTTATTTATAAAATAGAAAACAAATTATTTTGTATAATTTTTTTTTATTTCGTATGATTTAATCATGCTAACTATTGTCATTAATAACAATTAGTTTATTCTTTTCGTTTCCTTCCCAATAAATTTTAATATTCAATTTGACAATTTGTTTCCACTTAAGAACAAAAAGAATCAGATTCTTATATAATTTTTGTTCCCGTTACAATCTTTATGACACAGTTAATTGACTCTCTTTAATTTACTTTCTCACTAAAAAAATATTATCTAAAAAAAATATACAGCCCGCGCAACGCGCGGGTTCAAACCTAGTATATATATATAATCATTCCTTGTAAACTTTTTCAACTTTATCTCTCTGGCTTCATAGTCTCCAATCTTCACACAAAGCTTAAACAAGCATACTTCTTCTATATAAATAAAGGCATTCTTACTAAATTAACTACCTCTCTAAGATATCAAGGACAGTTAGAAAGTTTAATACGTAATCATCACTTTCATGATTATTTGCAAAAGAAAAGAAGGGAGGAGAATTAATAGCTCAATGTTCATCCAGCAAACACATTGCACTTCAACGAAGGAAATGTCAACCAAACAGCACACGTTGAAGGGTGAAAACAACCTCTTTATATAAGGTATTTTGACTTCAAGTACAATTTTCCTTGAAATTCAACCCAAAAACTCAATGGTTCTTTACACAACCTTGAGTATCAAGCTCTTCACAACATTAGAGTATCAAACTCTTCACAACTCAAAGAGCACAAAATTCACAACAATACTTAGAACACAAATCTCTCAATACTTTGAACATAATAGCACATTTAAATCTAAAGTACACTTACTCACGCAATCACATTGTTTGCTTGAACCTTTATTCTTACAAATTTCTCTTCACTTTTCTATTTTCTCATCTCTTTTTCTCTTAGATTTTTCTTTTCAGCACTATCTCATTTAATCTCTCATTAAGGATACTTATGAAAGAGTTAGAAAACATTTTTACAGGTGAATAAAATTAATCTAGCCGTTGAAGAGGCTCAACTAGCCGTTACTCACATTTTAGTAACTTAAATTTCAATCAGCAACGTTTAACCAACTTTGGTTGACCGATCATAATTTTTTAGAACTCTTTTATTTTGTAGCTCTACATTGTTTGGTCGGCTGACCCAAATTCTCTATAAATTCTGTACTTTGTAGCTTTCAACTCTTCTTGACAACTGGTAGATTGGCCAAAACTTGCTGTAACTTTTGCACTCTGTAGCTTTTAGCTTCCCTTTACATCCAGTCAACCAATCTGAATTTTCTGTAACTTTATACTTCAACAACACTTATTCATCTTCATATTCTCTTCAACCTCCAGTCGATCGCCCAGAATATTTTGGAACTTTGTATTTTCACAATTTGATATATTCTTCATCATCCAGTCGACCGAGTCAAATTTACTAGAACTTTTTATACTTTGACAGCATTCAATTCATACGACTCTTCCAGTCGATCGATTCAAACTTGTTGTAATTTTCAACTTTTGAGCATCAATTCCTTTCTTCATAGAGACTTCACACGATCTCCTTCAACATCTTTCTAAGAGATAAGAACAAATAAAGAGTTATAAAATCTTTTATAAATAGTTAGTATATTCAAATTTGAATTCAAAATATTTTCCCAAGAAAAAGATATATTCGAATTTGAATAAAACAAAAACCTCCAAGAATATGACATATTTCAATGTAAGATTTTATAAAATGTATAATCATACAACTCATATCTAATTGTTACTCAACCACTCATGTATAACTAAATAAACTCAATAATCATCATAAATCAAAAATAATCAACTAATCATTACCAATCAAATGTTACTCAATTTAATAAAATGTTCCCAGTAACCATGCTACATTTTATCAATTAAACACATTCAAATAAACACACACTTATCATCAATTAAATATAAGAGACATATCAAAATATATGAACTCTCTACATATGATTCTATTTCATGAATCTCAACAATCTCTTTAATGTTTTACAATATTTTTCAATAGATCAAACAAATTCTTGACCTCGTGCCATTGCTTTGTTACTCTTTACCTTGACACCTCCGCTTTCACAAATTTAACGGAGCGAAAGCCAAACTTCAATATTGTGAAAGGGCCTTGGGAATTTGGAGAATCAGATTACCAAATTTTCTTTTTTGTTGGGAAGTGTGGAAGAAGGGACAAAGGGATTTAAGATTTGTGGTCCATTTGATTTCTTTTCTATTATTAAAGTGAAAATAAGTTAAAGGAATGTGTTTTTTTGGTACAGTGAGGGAAGGTTTGAGAAGCTAAGAATACAACGTTTTTAAGTTTTAACTATTTATTTAATTTTTGTTATTTATAATTACAAAATTAAAGTATCGGACACTTACAATTTCTTTTCACGGCACATGTGTTTGAATTTTTTTTTTCAAAACAATTTATACTTAATACTTTTAAGTGTATCTGATACGTGTCAGTTACATTTCAATCATGAGAATACGTGTCCGGTACACCTGACCTTTGATTTTTGGCGTATCCGTGCATGAGACCGGAGATTTACACAAGGCATACAGCCCCCCTTCATATACCGTTTCCCAAGTCGGTAAGGCATATCATGGTTTGCGCATCTTAAGACAAATAACTCTGTAGAAAAAGCTAAAAACAAAAAATAAATTAAAAAAACTAAAAAAATAAAGAATCAAAATTTTTAAGAGAAAAATCAATATCAATAAAACATCCATTTATATCTCCTTAATTTACTAAGCAATTCCAAACACATCACCAGAATAAAGCTTCTGACTGTCTGTCTTAATACGCACGCAAGAACCAACTAATATCATCGCAACAGAGACAAAATAGTGCCTTAATCAATTAAAAAGAATGCAGACGTTAATCCTACAATTTTCTCCCAACAACTAGAGACAAAGTAATGGAACATCAATGGCATCTGCTTCGAACAGTCTTCTCAAACCCCACAATCCACCTGATTATATCTTGGGTTTACCTGCAAATAAACTACACAGCCAGCATCAGTAGTCGAGGAGTAAAGAGCATTTAAAATACTGTATATAATTATTTATGATTTGTCTACTAATCAGAATTTGATTATGTGAATTGTTGGATATTCAACTCTTCATCGTAACAGACATTTGGCTTCATAACCGAAATATAAGATATGCATCAACAGACCCATAAATTAGAAATTATTTTACCTTCCAAAGTTCCGCCTGGACTGCAGAATCCTAAAAGTTTCACCAAATCGTTACTTGATGTTGGTTAATGGTTGACAGCATTCATAGAATTCTTTGTCAGCGGCAAAGCTTTAAGCAGCTTAAATGAGAGCTCTCAAGCTTTATTATTTTGGTTTGTTTTAAATGCCTTACGTTTAACAATCTGAAACTAAAGTCGAGCGAAAGAGACCAACTGATTAACGAAAATGGACCCAGATATTGGGCTGAATCCAGCAACTAAAACCATGAGGTTGATGCGAATCTTGCGGATAGTACAGAGACGCAAACCCCATGAACACACCGAAAGACCCACGAATGAGATTGAAATCACAACACAAGAAAAGTCAAATCAAGTTTGAAGGAACTTTAACTCAACGTCTATATGGAGACGCGAACTAAATGTATAAAAGAAAGATATAGTCGTCACACCCTAGAAAAAGAATAAGGAGGGTGATAAGATTTAGATTGAACGCCATAAGGAGGTATCATTGATAAATTCAGTAAAAGAGTTCTGAAATTCCAAAGAAGCGATTGTTATAATTCTCAATTCATCAAAATTATTCAATTATCAAAATAAAAGAGTCTTACAAGCTTTTTATAGACAAATCTAAATAGTTAAGATTTTAAACCTATTAAAACTAGCAAACCTATTAAGACTAAAAAACTAAATTCCTACATAAATAAGAAAAACCTAATTCAGCTAAAAATTTAAAAATTAAAATAAATTCTTACTTGCAAACGGATTGAATTTAAATAAAACATTATTTAACTCAAAACAACAATTAAAACTCTAAATTGAATAATTCAAATCAGTTCACATATAATCTTGTATGCACTAGGCTCAAATAATTCTTATTGATCCAAACTTTCTCAATTTGGTTAACATTCCTCCTCTTGCTCTTGAATCACATTGATGTACACTTGTAGGACCTCTAATTTTCATTACTTACTTCACAAGATTGCTTGCTCCACGAGTAAAATAAGTTCCTTACTTCATGAGTAAAATAAGTTCCTTACTTCATAAGTTCCTTACTAAATGATATAATGAAGCAGTTAGTCAGACTCACATCACAAATATTGGATTGAATCCAACAACTAAAACCATGAGGTTGATGGCAAGGACATTCATAGAGTAATTAGCCAGTATCCCATTAAGTGGAAGGATCAAAGTGAAGATAGGATTGGTAGACACTTTTACGGTTTTACCCATAAGCCCAAATGGAACACAAAACACATGCGCACGTGCTCGTGCTCGTGCTTGTGCTCGCATGCGCACACAGAGAAAAGAACTTTCCATAATCGTATTTGCTTGCACGTCCAACTTAAACCTGGAGAAGATGACATTTATTTACTGCATAAATCAATTAAAAAATGTCAGCCCACTTACACGTTGGCTTGGACATTCACTGCCACGAAAAAAGCTACCCGGCTTTAACCTACAAAAGTCTGTTAGTAAATCCATTTCGCCCTTCTTGTTACGAACCGCACAAACAGAAGCTTGGAATGTACCTTTCATCCATGGTGCCCTTTAACTTGGCTTTAAAGTTTTTATGATACCACATGCATGCCCACATAATATTTTGCATTGATCTTGTTAACCTTATGAAACTCGAAGGTTTTTTACCTATGATTATTTAAGAAAATTTGTTGGCATTAGAAAATTTGTTTTTCTCTTTCTTGGCAATTGTCTTTTACTTTCTCTTAATTAGATTTCTCAATTTTATATTTTAGCTTTTTCACCTAAATAATATTTGATCAAGGTTAGTGCTATAATTGAGTATAGTTATTTTAATTTTTTATTATAATTTTTTTGTAATTTCTCATCAAAATTAGTACTTATAATTAATTATAATTATTTTTAGTTATTTTAGTTTCCTCTTATAATGTTTTATTAGTTTCTTTACAAATAATTGTTCTATTTCTGATTATTTTCGCAAAAAAGGTTTTTGATCTATACCTATTGATAATTGTTTGATTTTCAACTCATTAAAACAAAAATTTGTTAAGAAAAAAAGAAACTATTTCATCTTATAAAATCTATATATCTATATCTAAATTTATATGTAAGTATATAAAGTCGAAATTGAGAGAAAATCTCAACTTTTCTCTCTCTAGTATGTGACAACTTATCATAAATTCACAAATTCAAAATATTAAAATATCTTATAAATATGAAAATCCTATTACAATAGGATTCTACAAATTAATTTTTATGAATTTAATTGTAATTAAAATACTATTTTGAGTCTAATTAAATCTTTATGATTATAAAATTTTTAATAAAATAAAATAACAAAAAAGATTAAAAAACTATTTTGGAATTCTCTTTTTTGAAAAAAAGATAACATATTAAGAAATTATATCATATTTAAATTTTTTTCCTTAAAAAATTAAAAAAAAAAACAACGATGAAATTTCTTCAAAAGAGAAGATAAGAAAAAAAAAATTACTCCCTATTCTTCTTTTTTTTTTCTTCTTGAAAAAATTGTTTTATTTTCTTAAAAAAAGTAAAAATTTTCTAAAAAAATAATACTCAATATTTATCTTTTTGTTTTTTTAATAAAATAAAGTAAAAATAAATTATCAAAAAATATTATTAAACCTACGTTAAAGCCGAAGATAAGAGAAAATCTTAATTTTTCTCTCTCTATTATGTGGCGACATATCAAAAATTTACAAATTAAAAATATTAAGATATTTTATAATTATCAGAACTCTATTAGAATCATGACAAGAGTAGGAATTGTAATCAAATAAGGATTCTGTTGATTTATAATATTACTTTGACTTTAATTAAATGTTGTAATAAAAAATAATAAAAATGTAAAAAGTATTCTTGAATTCTCCTTTTTTAAAAGAATTAAAAAAATCTCTCAAATTTATCTATTTTTTCTTGAAAAGGAAAAAAGAACTAAGTTAAAATTTTCTCAAAAGAGAAGAAACCAAAAAACTCGAATTATTTTTTTCCTTAATAATCATTTTATTTTCTTAAAAAATTTTCAAAAATTGCTAAGAAGAATGATACTCAATATTGCAATATCTTTTTATATTTTCTTTTAGATAAAATAAAATTAAAATAATTTGTTAAAAGATATTATTAAACTCACGTATCGTACAGATCTATTACTAGTAAAATATAATTATGGAAGTATAGAGAATATTTATATACTTATGTGGCAATGCCTATGCTTAGATTTTTAATAGCTTAATTTCTGAATTTTTCAAGTTTTTAATTTAATAAATTCTTAATAATTGTGGTCTTTCTTAGTATTCTAATAGAATTAAAATTTTAATAATTATAGTTTTGGTTAGTATTATATTAAAATTAGAATTTCATTTTCGGTGAAGTTTAGTATTTTCATATATATATACAATTATCTCTTTCACATTATAAAAACATAACTATACTTTGCTGATTATTATTCTTTCATTTTTTTTTAAATTATATTTGTCAATTTCAAGTTTTGTCTTTTCCATTCAAAAAATATCTCATCAAAGTTAGTGTTTATAATTATTTTAATTTTTTGATTATAAGTTTTTCATAGTTTTTTTTTATATTGTTATGTAAGAATATTTTTTGAAATAAAAGTTTGTTATTCTTTTTATGGTATTTTTGCAAAAGGTGGTCTTCCATTAATACTTATTGATTATTACTGCCATAAAACTTCTAGTATAAATTATGGATGAAATTATGATTTTTCAAACATAAACCAGAATTTATATTAACTTTTTTGTTTTTGTAGCTATTGATATAAACAAAATTTATAATATCATGGCTTTTCCGTTTATAACAGAATGTATAATACCTAGTCAACCGAATAACTTTGCTATTGTTAATTTCCTGCTTGATATTCATGAACGAATCCGCTATTGTTTTGTGTTTAGGGTAGTTCAGACTATTCGTTCGTGTAAATTTGGGACATTTGGCATGTGCAAGGACAATGAGAACTTAGGTATAATTTGATGCTGGCCTGGCTTGCCAAGTCTCACGACTTTGGTCAAAATTGATTCTGCATTGCAGCTTTGGTTGCATTGCTGTAAGAACTTAAGTAAGTCATCTTTTGGGTTAGTGATGGCTGATTTTTTCACTATAATTTGATGTTTGATTAAGTGTGCATCATGTGAGAGCTAAGTTTTTTCATCCGAATAATTTCTAATCAAGGTTGGTGGTTATAATCAATTATAGTTATTTCTCTTTCGAATCCCAAGTCTCAAATCTTATTTTTTCTTCGTAAGATCAAATTTAATTTAACTATCTTTTTTTCTAAATCTAAATTAACTATGAAAACAAATTTAGTTTAAATTAGATTTGACCAAAAATAATACTTAATATTTGAATGTCTTTTTATTTTTCTATTTTAACTAAAATGTAAGCAAAAATAAAATTATCAATAAATTTAATAAATCTGCGCATTATATAGATCTGTTACTAGTTTTCAATAAATTTGATAAAGCCACCACACACAGGTCTAAAACTAGTAATATATTATTTTAGATAAAAATTTTAACTTTGTTTTCATCAATTTGGAAACCTTTTTAGCTTATATTACAAAATCCAACTTTGACAAAGCTATTAAATTTAATTATTTTTATTAATTTTAATTTCATTATTTTGTTATGATGATAACATAGTCACAGGATTACCAATTAGTTAGATTACTAATCAACCAATTTTAATTTCATTTAACTCATAACTATAAGAAATATAAAGTTAGAATTTATTCTAAATACGATATCTATTTCTATTTTAATCTATACTTTCAATTAATCCTACCTCTTGCCCCCTCACTCCCCCAAAGGTCCAAAACCTCTTCACTTTATCTTCTACTAACATTATAAATATCACATTTTAATTACATTATTTTGTTATGATAATAACATAATTCTTGATAAAATTATCAATCAACTAATTTAAATTTCATTTAAAATTAAAATAAGGTGATAAATTGAACTGTCGTTGATGATAAATACAGCAACCATCCTCAATCAAGTAAAGTTTCTTTTTTCCTTTCCTATTCTTTTTTGTTTTCATATTCAAGACAATAAGATTTTTTCTTACAGTTTACTTTTAATAATTTTTTAACAAATACTACTACGATTTTTTATTTTTTTCTATAATGCAACATCAACTTAGCATCTGCTTCCAACAGTCTTCTCAAAATCCATAGTCCACACAATTACATGGTCAGCATTAGAAAAGGGGTACAAAGCATTTAGATTACAATAACTAATTATTTCTTATTAGTCAACTAATCAAAATTTAATTATGTGAATTGTAGCATCTACTTCCTACAGTATTCTCAAACCCCATATTCTACACGATTATATCTTGGGTTTACTTGCATATTAATACACAACCAACATCAGATGACGGGTACAAAGCATTTAAAATATGAGAAATAGATTCCAGCGATGGGAAAGGGTGTTTTCTTATCGAGTTAAAGAATGGAGACTAATATTTACATATCAGATGTATTTTATGTGCTAAATATGAAAAATAACATTATCAGTTTAGGTCAATTGTTTAAAAAAAAGTATAACATTTTGTTATGTAATAACTGCCTCTCAATTACCGATGACAGATATACACTTATTCTCAAATCCTCTTTGATGAAGAATCTGATATTTATAATTGATATTGTCACGAATATTTACACTTATTTTAGTGATGTTGTGAAAGATAAGTCTTTATTGTGGCATCTTTTGTTTGGTCATCTGAATTTTTGCTGTTTAAATCTTCTTGCACAAGAAAATATGGTGAAAGGTTTGCCTAAGATAAATTATCTGAATCAAACATGTGAGACTTGTACTCTTACCAAACATAGTAGATTGTCTTTTGTGTAAATAAGGACTTGGCGTGCAAAGCATTTACTTCAGTTTATTTACTCTGATGTTTGTGGTCTGGTGAGTGTTCCATCAGTTGAGAACAATAGGTATTTTCTTATTTTTATGGATGATTTTTTAATGAAAACATAAGTTTATTATATGCAAAAGGAGTCTGAAGTGTTTGATTGTTTTAAGATATTTGAGGTGTTTGTTGAAAGATTGAGTGGACATTATATAAAAATTTTACGAATTGAAGGTGGTGGTGAATATGTTTTTAATGAGTTCAAGGAGTACTGTGAAAAATAGAGTATAAATTATGAAGTTACGTTTTCTTACATTCCACAATATAATGGAGTTACTGAAAGAAAGAACATATCGATAATAAATATGGTTAGAAGTTTGCTAAAGGTTAAATGAGTGTTTGCTAATTAACACTTTCCTGAACACAATAAAGATGAAAATTTTTTCCTCTTTTTCATATTCATTATTTCGATTTTCTTTCTTTTTATTTTCGTTTTTCATATTTTTTTAATCAAATAAAAGACTCGAGTTTCATGTGATTCTTCCACTAAACTCGTCTCATGGCTAGTTACATCATGTCATTTGTTAATTTTTCTATTAGAAATTCTAAATCTTCCAACGGTATAAAATTGTGTTGTTGTTTGTTGATTTTTTAAATATACTCTTCATTAGGAATTTATCTACTTCCCTCTAGAAGGGGGAGAAAAAAAGAGAGAAGAAGAAAACTTTGGCAGTTCAATTCAATATTTTAAAGATTGCGGGTGGGTTCTTTCTTTCTTTCTTTCTTTCTTTCTTCTTCTACTTTTTTTTGGGGGGGAAGGGGGAGAGAGATAAATTTTTAAACTTAAAGGCTGATGCGACTGTCTCCATTTGGTTGTACAAACAATGGAAGAAAAATTGGCTAATGTTGTACACTAAACTTATCTGAATTATTTAACACACATGATTGCAAAAATTTAAACTTGGACAACAAAATGACCAAGTTGCAAATAATGTTAAAAAGGAAAAAACTTAATAATTCATTTTTATTAAGATACAAATATACATGTTGTCATATATATTATTAAAAATTAAATTAAAAAAATAAATTATTAAATTTTATTAAATAAATTATATAATATCATTAAAATTGAGTTGCTTTAATACAAAATTTAATAACTAATAAAAATGGGTGTGTTGGTCAATGGTTGTGAGGGGGGGGGGGGGGGGAGTGGGAAGGATTGAAACTTGGGAAATTTTCTGAGACCTACTCAGAAGCATAAACACAATAGAAATTTTTTGATAATAATATTTAGTAAAGCATACAGTAAATTTTTTGTTGAAAAAATTATTAAATTATAAAAATTATATAAAATTATTAAATAAATTATGTATTTTTTACATATTTTTTTTATTATTTGTAAACGTAACCAAGCTGACCAACAACAACGAAGAGAGAGGGACAGAGGGGGCCGGCAGCCAGCTGCCCATCATTCAAATCCAATGTCTTCAATTTCAACGGCCTGCCACCGTATCATCTGAACATCACCAGCACGCACCCGCACATACACGCGCTCTTTGTGTAGGTAGACACAAAAACATCCTGGGCCACCACTTTTAACTGTTTCGAAGACAACCAATTAAATCACACGAACAAACGGACGGTCTCCGGCCACCGCCACGGTGCAGAAAAAAAAGGATTAAACTAATCCAAAATTTTCTTTTAAAAAAAAAGCGAACAAAAAACAGAACAGTTTTTGACTTTATCAGAGAACTGTGAAAGTACTGCATCTTCGGATCTCCCACCGCCCGACATCCTTGTCAGTTCAAAGGTTCGGTTCTTTGTGTGTGTGTGTGTGTGTGTGTGTTTTTTTTTTTTTTTCTGTTTTAAAAAATCTTTTGGTTTATTTATTTATTTATGTAATTTTTATGTTTCTGTTTGTAATAAGAGAGGGGCGGTCGGGATTCATGCTGTTAGAAGAACGGAAGAATTTAATTATGTGGAATTTTCTGGGAGAAAATGATGATGATGATGATGGTGGATGGGGTGTAATTGGCTTTAGGTGGAAGGAAAGTAAAAGCAGGCAGGACAAATAGAGAGAGAGGCAGAAGGAAGGAGGAAGGAAAAGGCAATTGGGTTTGGTTTTAATCCATATATAGAAGTAGGAGAAGAGGCCATTTAATGCTATAGGAGTGGCAGATGAAAGGCTAATTAATGAGGGGTGGTGGTGGTGTGGTTTTGCTGTACCTGTGTAGTGTGTAACTATACTAGAAACGAGCAAATGGAGACACCCAGCAGAGCCGTTGGCTGCTCTTGGGTCGGCCTATTAATTTCTCCCTCAGACACACCCCCACGTACTCCACGTAGAGAGGGAGAGAATTTAATGTAATATTTGTTAATTTGGAATATTTCTTTAAGGTAAATTATACTGTAAATCTTCCCCCTGTTGTACAAGGTCAACTGTATCTCTTGCTTTCTCTGTGCTTTCCTCTGTCTCTGTGTCTCTATTTATTACTGTTTCTCTTTGCTTAAGCTTTGATAAAAAAAAGGCCTTTCTTGATTACCTCTTTCACCTTCAGACTTAGATTCAGCCATTAGAAATGTGTCTCTCTTAACTTCTTTCCAACTTATCAGGTCTCTCTCTCTCTCTCTCTCTCTTCCTCCTTTTTCTCTCTGCCTTTGTTCCTTTATTTATGTCATACGATGGATACTTTTTGTTTGTGTTTTTTTTTTTTTTAATTTTAAGAATTGGGTTATACTTACTCCCTCTGTTTGTGTTTCCTTGCGCTTTATGCATGTGTCTAATGGTTGTTAGGAGCTGTTTCTTCTTTTTGATCGCTATATTGTCAGTAATACCCTGAATTGAGATGCCCCCATTGATTCTGTTTCAGAAAAGGAGAAAAGGGGGCAACTTTTTAGAGGATCAAAAAGGTATTATTGTACATGTTGATTCTTATCTTTGGTTTCATTTTGGACTGCTTTGTTGGGTGTGTTAGGATCTGAGTTTAGATCTCTCATATTTCTTAATCTTTTTTCTTTGATATTAATGTTAAAGTTGAATCCTATGTTGGATTTTCTCAGCCAGTTTCTAGATTTTTTATTTTGGATTTTTTTTTTGAAATTACGGATAATGATGGGTTATATATGACCATGCGCCATCAAAGAGTGCCCATGACCGTTGATTTGTTTGCATTGAAATACCATAGTTATTGTTATCTGCTGATAATTGAAAGTTTATGTAAGCTTTCCCAATAGTTAAAACTGTTCTCTTGTCCTTATGCGTAGGTAGATGACAGGCTTTGGATTCGCCAAAAGTTTTGGCCTTTTAATGCGTGGTTTTTAACAATACCGTTCAGTTTTGAACTCTGTTGGTGGGTGTCATTGTGGGTCATTGTTGAGGCTTTGGAGCTGGACACGAACTTGGATCATTTAAATAATTTATCTTCGTCTCTGATTTATTCTTTCACCATTTTTTTTGTTTTGCTTCCCTGATTTATGCTGCTGATTGTAATTTGGGGATTGCTAAGTGAGTAGGTGCCTGAAATCTTTCTTATGAGTTGTTGGTCAATTGATACCCTTTTTTTTATTGAATTGTACATGGTAACTGGATTTGTTGCAACTTGATGGTGATTTTGTCTTGATTTCATCGCTCTTATTTTTCGTAGTTGTATTTGATCCTTGATATCTGTATAATAGGCTGTAGGTCACATCAGAGTGACATGCTTGAATGTACCACTTAAACATTCAAGAATGTTTGTCTTGTGGCATCTATGTGAAAAAAGAAACTTAGTAATGTCAGCACTCTATTTGTTCCACGCTTTGGTTGTTTCATGTGTTTTTCATTTATGTAAGTGAGTAGTCCTATGGTTTTGTTTGCTTACAAGCATTGCCAGTAGAGTGTCTACTGTTGTGACCTCATAGGTATCCTCATCTATCTGATGTTTTAGTACTTGAAACATTCAAAGGAACCTTTTGTCTGGCTGAGTTCTTTTATAAATGAAAGCATCATTTCTGGTCTAGGGACACAGTACGTTGTTGGTTGATATAGCTGGTGGTATTATTAACCTTTTTTCTTTTGTCATCCTTGATTTTCTCACAAATGATTGATTTAGACAGTCAAATTTTGAGATCTGCAAATTATATATCTTTCAAATTTAAGCTTAGTTTTTTGTAGTTTAGATCTTTGCATTGCGCATATTTCTGCTGATTCGTTTCATATTTTATGTTTCATGACTATTGAATGTTTGTGCCTTGTAGATACTGACCAGTTACTTTCTTGTGTCATAAGCTACAAGCTTGATTCTGAAATGGTTGAGTGCAATGACAATGGCCTGGAATCCATTAGGATTGAGTCCCAAAAATGTGTAGTGAAAGAAGCTCATAATATAGTCCCGTGTGATATTAAGAACAATAAAGGTGACACTAATCAGGTACTTCTCGTGACAAATGATGACGATGGTCGGATTGCCTTGAACTTTAATTGTTCTACACATGATGATGAAAAGGAGATAACAGATTTTATGGCACCAATACCATCAGGTAGTTGTTCGTTGAAATTGCATTCAATGGAGAAGGACTCATCTTTCCCCCTGGACAAAAGTGTCATGGAACATGATCTGCCAGAGCTGATTGTTTGTTACGAAGAGAACACCTACCATGTGATTAAGGACATTTGCATTGATAATGGAGTGCCCTCCCAGGACAAGTTTTTATTTGACACCAAGCTAGATGAGACAACTCCAGACAAATTCTTGCCCCTGGGGAAGGACATGAGCAGTGGGAACGAAAGAAAACGATTTGATCTTGATATGTCTGTCCCTAATGTGGCGAAATCTCAAGCTGAACCCGAAAAGGTGAATTCTCAATTGTGCATTCCAAATTCACAAGAAAACGGTTTAAATAGAGGATTGCCTCGTGAATTTGATTCCAAGTGTTCCATCCTGAGTGGGCAAGAAAAAGATGCAACAAGGACTACAGAAAATGACTCATCCAAAGAGATTCTTTCACTTAGAGGTTTTCTTTCATTGCCTAAGCTGAATGAGGAACATTCTGATTCCAACTTATCCAATGGAAGTGTAAGTGAAGCAAAAGAACTGTCTCTTCAGGTATTTATACATCAAGTGAGTTAAGTTTGATGACAAAGGCTTTATAATCATATCACGCTCAGTCTATGTAAGAAACTAATGTTTTTGTCCTTAGTAATGGTGTTGGATTTCCATTTTCAGTCTCTCTCTTTCATTGGGGTTTATTGATTTTGTCACTGGGACTCACTGTGGCTGTTGGCACTTGCAAAATAAATTTTATGTCACCATGCTTCTTGTGCACTTATGCAAACCAACAGATGATGGTATGAAAATATCTGGTAGTAGAAAGTCTTGGAAACCTTTACTGGCAAAATAGTTAAAATTAATCTATCATCAGCAAAACGTTAATGAAATGGAGGTTTTTTTTTTTTTTTTTGATGAATAGCTTGGCTGCAGAACCTGCTATATCCATATGATCCATGTTAGTCACTTTGTAAAATGACTGCAACTTTCCAATTGCTGAAAATTTTATTTCACCGTTGTTTCCTTAAGTACTTGGTGTATGGCAATATACTAAGAATTGAATAGGAATGGTTGAGGTTTGGTGTATGTCATTCTTTTGGCTGGATTATAGGATATAATGTTTTGAATGTTTGCATTGCAGAGGCCAACTAGAGATAGTATCCTTGCACCAAATTCTGCTAGTGAAATTGTCATTGAGGAAGCAATCTCAGGGAAATCTCCTTCAGTTTCTGCATCTAAAGAATCAGATCATATCCATGAGAAAGCAATCTTGGCAATTCCTGCCACAAATTCTGCAGCTGATGAATCTGACCTTGGTTGTAAGGAAGCAGTATTGAATGATGCTATGATCTCTTTGGTTGAAAAATCAGAAAATGGTAATGATGCAGCAAAAGTTTCCATTCATGCTCCAGATGTTGTTCCTGAAGAATCAACCAATAGAATCACTGATGAATTATCTTACAATAGTAAGCTGGAGCCTGGAAGCATCACTTTCGACTTTGACTCTTCTGCTTCTACAGCAAGCAAAGAACAAGGAAGTCATCCAAATTTTGACTCAGAACCTTCCGAAACTAAAAAATTATTGAGGCTTGAAGATTCTGAGACCAAACCAATTTCTGGCCGACACAGTCTGGGGGAGTCAAGTTTTTCTGCAGCAGGTCCTTTGTCGGGCCTGATAACACATTCGGGGTCAATTGCATACTCTGGTAGCCTTTCTCATAGATCGGATAGCAGCACTACCAGCACCCGCTCCTTTGCATTTCCGATGTATATAGCTGCAAAACCATCTTTTTCTTGGTCATAATTCTTCCTAAATGAATTTTGAATGGATAACTAATACTTTGGCTTCTTATATTTGCTTGCAACAGATTACGGTCTGAATGGAGTAGCAGTCCGATAAGAATGGCAAAAGCTGATAGGAGACATGTACATAAGTATAGGAGGTGGAAGCAGAGCTTTTTTTGCTGTAAATTCTAAATGCTCAAGGTTTGTTCATAGGTTCAAGTCAAAACATTTCAGATATTACTTCATGGTGTGTTTGGGAGTATTATAGACATACATTTCTTTGTTCTCTGGGTGGGGGTGTCTGCAGTAGATTACATTATTATGTTGCTTAGTTTGGCCTCAGGAGTGCGAATTGAGATTCAGGTGACATCCTATGATTTGCTGGTTCTTTGTCCTTGGATGGAATCACTCTCATGTATTTCTGTGACTAACTCTCGCATACAAGGTGGTAGATAGTAAACATACTGTGCAAAATTTCATATGAATACAGAAAGAATTGTTCCTCTATAGTCCATGTGTTTAATTTTTCTGTGCCTTGAGTTTATAATTTTAGATTCAATTCATGTCAAATTTAATTGACTACTTTTGTACTTATGGGCTGGCGATGAAATTGAAGGCCTATTTGATTTAATTGGTGTTGATTGCTGAAATTGTTGCTAATTGATTATTATTGTTCCTGATTATTGGTTATTGTTTCTATTAAATACAATAACATTGTAATGTTATGGTTAAATTAACATTTGATGTTGTTTAAATATTTAAATAACTATTTGGTTTCAAACTTAAAATCTTTAGAGATGAGCTTGATGACGTGGACACTAAGAAAGGATAAGTGGGAGACACGTAATCTATTCAACAGTATCTAACAATTTATTTTGTTTTCTTTTTTTTTATCGAATTTAATATGTTTTCACAATCCAACGGTCTATATTACTGCGTTGTGTCCTATTTGTTGTTGTTATAAAAGATTTTCTTTTAGAGATGGGAGAGAAAAGATAATTAAAGGGTATTTTGGTTAAATAGCTGTTTTTAAAGTTATTTTTTGAATTAATTACTTTTGCAAAGCATTATCAACAAACAATAACTTTTGAAAAAGTTTATCAAATCTTGGAAATACAATAGCAACAAGCACTCTTGAAAGCTAAACCAAACAACCCTTGGAGTCTCCACTAAAAAAAACTACGCAAAATATATGCTTTTCTGAAGACATTTGGTTATATTGGCTCCTTTGTTGCCTCTTTAATCCATGTGTTCTTCTGCCGGTGAAAAATGTGTGGAAGCAATGACCCAAAAAACTGTGTGTGTGGGGAGCATGCATTGTTGGACCCTGGTGAATCAAACCAAAATGGCATGTGCGTTTCCTTGGAAACACCAGAGTCTGCCTACTTGCAAGGGAAATTCTTGCTTTGCATCTAATTTATGTTTCATTGTTGTCATTGATTGGCATGCCTGAAAAAATCACTTCTTAATGTAAACAGCCCTACAATGTTGTTTGATTGAAACATTTATGGCGCGTTTGCCTCGTTCCCTTTTGTCATGCTCTTGATATCTAGAGAACTGTAAATTTAGTTTTTTGTTGACACTTTGTTTGAGCGTTAGTATGCTTTAAAGGATGGAAATAAAAAAGACAGCTATACCGTTCCTTAAAAGAAAAAAAAAAAATACCCATTTAAAAAAAAAAAAAAGAAAAATTTAGAGAATCCAAAACAATGGGCTGAATCTATTTTCAACATGTTATTGACTTTGCACTTTGGCTAACGACCCTGAAAAATTTACGCGCCTTGTAAGACACGAAGCACAAAAATTACCGGTTGACAATAATACATTATTTCTTTTTTATTTTTTACATAAAATATCAAAAAAAAAAAAAACTCCCAGGTAAAAATTATTTTTACACAATAAGATTGATTTCTTTATATACCATAAAAACCGACAGCAAGTATGTGAAAATTATTGTTGAGAGGATTATTATTTGGTTAAGATGGATGAAAGCTAGAATTTAATTGAATTCAAGTTGGACTAATCAAAAAGATGAACTATGAATTAACAATCTACTTAGTTTGATCAAGGATAGTAGGGTATTTTAGAGATTTGCCTTTCAGGAAATCAGGTTAAACTTGGGAACTTGATTTCTTTGGGCTTTGATACTTTAGGTGAGTTATGTTTCCTTTTTTTTTTTCTTGCGTTAGATTATAGTATTTAAAAATTACATTAACTTTTAATTAATTTAATTTAAGTTAGAAAGGATTCACTAAGAAGATAAAATATTCATAATATATATTTTTTTCATACATAAGTCTTAGATACAATATTTCACTTGAAGAAAATCAGACTCTAATTACTTGAACTAACAAACATTAGTTAAGTGAGTTATGTTTCCGTAAAAGATACTATGCATAAAAATACACTACAATTAGTAAAAATGCAACTTTGAAAAAAAAAAAACTACATTTTCGGCAATCAAATAACTAAAATTTCTTGTAAAATTCTCGTTTGTCTCCTCTCATGATGAAGATTAAACGGGGAACGATTGCTAGGCAAACGCATTGTACACAGGAATACTATGTTTGTTTCATAAAATAGTATAAGATAGTACAAATTAAAAATTAATTATTTTATTTTAATATATGTTTAATTACTTAATATAATAAATATAAAATAGATTAGTATAAATTTATTATCTCACATGAGATAATATTATCCTTTTTATTTTTATATGTAGCTTATCTTATTTTATAAATTAGTATTGATAATTTATAAATTTACTTAAATGTCCTCTTAAAAACTTTTTTGTATTTTCTGAAATTTAGAAAACTGTATTTTTTATTTCATATGACCAAAAAAAACAAAGAAAATTTGTAAAACCTTTATTAAAATTAAAAAAAAAAATGTAAAGGCAATGGAGGCAGGGCGGCTGCAGCAAAGCCGGCGGGGCGATGACGACGGCGGCCACGACTGAGCTTCCTCTCTCTCTCTCTCTCTGCCCCCATATCGTTTCTCTGTCTCCCTAAGTTGAGCGTTTTTGCGAACTTTCTCCAGACCCCTTTGTCACTCTGCCCACGCCCCTTCTCTGCCCCTCCAGCGTCGCTGCAATTCGTTGAATATCTATCATTTGGTTCTGCAGCGACAAGGATCAGGTGTTCGTGGCGTGGTCGTAAAGATTTCTTCTGGATCTACTTACAACGACCAGAAGCCGCCGTTGGGAAGGCAACCGTCGCCGCGGTCGCCGATTAGGTGGCCTAAACTGTTTAATAATCTCAATTCGCGTCTTTACATTTGGACCCTTGATTTCAGAGAGTTCCAAAGCACAAATCTAAGGTCGCGATCAACTTTTGCTTCAACAGGATGTTCACCGACAATCATGAGTACAGCGGCGACAGCAGCGAGTTCATTTGAAAGGGGCGGCGGCTCAGCTTGGATTCTCAAAACAATTTTTTTTTTTTTGAAAAATTCAAAAAATCAGTTTTTGCTTTTTTTTGTTAAAAAATCAAAACTGCAATTTTTCAAAAGAAAACAAAAGCCAAAAATTGTGTCAAAAAGTATCAGACGTAGTAGTCGACGTAGTGCCACGTAGATAGAGATAACGGAACTTAATAAAAAAAAGTGTCTTAAAATTTATTTTTATAAATAAATTTAATACTCAATTTTTAAAAATATATTTTTTAAAAAATTTATAAATTTATAAATTACACAATGACGTATAAAATTAATATTAATTTTATTATTTAATTAAAAAATATTAAAATTAATAATAAATACAAGTAAATTATCTCTAAAAGTAAAAAAATTATTTTAATATACAATACTATTCTGTCTCATATTTTTCAAATATAAGATAAGATAATTATTTTATTATATTTGATATTATCTAAATACAATATAAATTAAATTATGTTGACCTATATTATTTTATATTATATTAATCAGTTTGTGTATCAAATGTGCACCCAAAATGAACGAGTGAATTGAGAGAGAGCAACATGAATAATTGGAGAGAGAAATAATGGACTAAGTGGGTAGAGAAAGATGTAATAGAAATTGAGTAGAGAAAAAAAATAGGAGAGATAAATGGTAGGGAAAGAACAAGTAAATAAAAAAGATAGGGAAAGAAGAGATAAAGAGAAAATAAGTAAAAAAAGATAAATAACATAGTATATGTTATATTAAATTATTAGTTTATATTATATTTGAATAATATTAATAATACATAATAATTATTGTATCTTATTTTAAATAATATGAAACAAAATAGTATAATATAAAAATAACTTTTTTACTTTTAAACATAATTAAATTATATTTATTATTAATTTTAATATTTTTTTATTAAAAATAGATAAAATTAAATAATAAAATAATTAATTTTATTTTATATATTATTATACTTTGTACTACTTATAATTTATAAAAAATAATGTTTTTAAATATTGAACATTAAATTAACAAAATATATACCTTTTGAATGAAATACAAAAAATGGACAATCGGATCATCGAACGCCGCGATCGAAGTAGCCACGGCCACATCTCTACCAATGTGCGTCACCCCGAACCTCGTCGACAGCGACTATAACCTCGTCACGACCGATTCTAGCATGGCTGTCAGCTTCTCTTCCATCCTCGTAGCCCGCTCGGGGCCCCGTGCCTTGCCAAAAAATATGGTCTACTCTTTGAAAAATTGATTCATTTTATGGCCGCATATAGAAGCAGATCTCGTAGGTGATATGGAACGTGTCCCCATGTGTGGGTGTTTGATGGCGGAAAATGGACAATCCACGTCTGGCGCTTCAGAATCTAGTTTCCGGCGACTAAAGCGGCGACGTCCGGCGGTACGTGCAGCGGCGCGTGTGGCAGCTCATGGTGGTCGGCAGTGATCTAGCTGCTGTGTTGGTTACCATATTATGTCAAAGTATATTTTTATGAGGGTTTTTAATAAATGTATAAATTGTCAAATATTAATTTATGAGATGTGATAGACTAGCCAATGGGAATAAAAAAGATGACAAGCTTATATTACCTTATTATATTAATCAACTAAATAAAACATAAGTTAAGAAAAAATAGTTAGTTTCTAACTTACATTTCATATTTTAACTCATTAAACCTACGTACCTATAAAATATATAGAAAGAAAAAGTCCAATGAAAATAAGATAGAGGTAAAGTAAACTATAAATTGAGAAAATATTATTTTATGATTTTCACAAATTTTTTTTTTTTTATGTATGTTTTCAACTCCTTAATGAAAATTGGAAAACAAAAACAAAAAGAGAAGTCAAACAAATTTCTATTTATTTTTTTGTGGAAAAAACAAATAATAAAAAACAACAACGACCTTAATTAGGTGAGTTTTTTTTTTATTGATTAAAGGAAATCATTGTATTAATAATACGAATTCTGTATATAAGTTGATACAAAAGAGCCGGATTTACCTATACAAAGTAGAAATAAATGACCACAGTGGCCTACAACAAACATGCTCCACATACCATATACTAAATGCATTTGAAGCCCATTTACACAAAACCCTTTAATGAGGGTATCCACCGAACATGCCGGACAAAACTTCACGCGACAACAAACACCGTACTTTGGTGGACTTATAATGAAAAACGACTTGATGTGTCCGGCAATGATTTATAAACCTACTATACTACAATATGAAAAGAAAGTGCATAACCAAAATACAATGAATAGTGTTGCCCCAACTCTAAACGTAATTAACCAACGACAACAATAGCAAACATATCCTCCAACCCTAAAACAATAAACCAACGACATCCACAGCAAACTAATCCTCTAACCCTAAAAACAAACAAAACAATGACAGCAGCAACCAGATCCAACAGCGTAGTCGGCGGTGGGGTGTAGTTGCGAGACTATCGACGACAGAACTGAAGGTGTGGTCGACAGTGGCTGGAGAATGAGCGGCAATAGTGATTGTGCCGATAGAGGCTCTAACTCTCGCGGTAGCACTGACGACGCCTTCTCAGACTACAGTATCGTGGCCTCCGGCACTGACAGCCGGTATAACGATACCAGTGAAGAAGGTAGAGACGGGACCGTTGACACCAGTGACTAGTACGATAGCATGGTGGCAAAGAAGTCAATGATGGGTGTGGAGACAACGACACCGGCGAGGTCACCAATGCTGGAAATAGTCAAAAAACGAGTTTGAATTATGGAGAGTGTGGATCTAGGGTTGGGAAGACTTCTTGTGGCATTATTGTGGCTGGATCTGGCTAAAACAGAGCCAAATAATCCCATACACTAAAATATGGGGGTTTGATGGTGAAGAAATAAGAGAAAATGAAGGAGGAGGAAACTGAAACAGAGTGGGGGAAAGATAAATAAACGAAAAACGGGGGAAGGGGGAAATTAGTGGCTGGCCAGCAAAGATAGTTGGCTTCCACCGGCTAGTAGAAGGGAAGAAAAGCTTTGAAGGTTGGCCGGTTGGAGAGGGTTTTTTGCTTCAAGAGAGAGAGAGAGAGAGAGAGAAGAGAATATTTTGGTATGCAGGTGAATTCTGTTTCGGCAAAAGATATTGTACATAAAAGTACAATATAGTCAAATCAAATTTTAACTCTAAAAAAAAACTATAATTTCCACAATTAAAGAACTAAAATTTCTTGTAAAACTTTAGTTTGTTCCATCTCATGTAGATTAAACGAGGAACAGTTACTAGGCAAGCGCATTGGTTCAAGATTGCTAGCTTCGTAGACCCACTATCATTCAAAATAATTCTAGCACGAAGGAATGTTCCTGTTATTAGCACTAAAAGAGCGCTCCATTTAATCAATGGGTGACACGTGGTTAGGCTTTTTTTTTTTTTGTCTGAGACGATCGGTATTCAGGAGCAATTGAGGTCTCAACTAATCCTGGTCGAGCCAAATGGACCCACGAGGAGAACAAAACTTTTCCAGCGTCTATCTACTTCATTTACAAAGTTTGAACCTGAGATCTTATTTAAGAAAAACTAAACTCCTTGTCACTAAGACTAACGGATGTTGGTACACATGGTCGGGCTTTGGATAAGTCTTACAAGTAGAAAGGGTGGGGACAAATGGGCCACAATAGGAAAAACAATTCTTTCATCAGAAAAGACATTGGGCACAAAACCAAGTGGATCCATTAAATAAAGAAGGTATCTACTTTAACCGCGTTGAACTAAGGAATGGTTAGATGTCAATGTGGGCTGAATAAGTTGAGGTTTTGTATATATATAGTATGAGTCAAAATAACTCACATAAAATAAAATAAGGTTGCAACTGGTTGTTTAGTAATACAACCCATTGCTATCCATCCTTCGTGGATGAAGCCATGTGAGGGCAAGGGGTAGCTATTGTCCCTATCAAATTTTTATTATATATATATATATATATATATATATATTGATAAAAAATTAAATTAATAAAATCTTTGGTGCAGTGGCAAAATTCTTGTCCCCTATAAAGTTGATAAGGGTTCGAGTCTATGTTTCTCCGATTCTTTTCTTATTTATTTTTTTACCACCTTAACCGCCCTCTTTCTCTTTCTCTAATTTTTTATCACTTTGACCGTCATCTCTCTCTCTTTTATTTTTTTGTTTTTTTTTTCAGTCGTTTGCACTTAACTCTCTCTCTCTCTCTCTCTCTCTCGCTATTTTTAGTTTATTCTTTTTCAATCCTTTGCACTTTGTTTTTTTTTTTCTTTTAATCCGCCATCTTCTCTCTTCCTATTTTTTTTTTCTTTTAATCCTTTGCACTTTAAACTTTTTTTCTTTTAATTCACTCTCTTTATTTTATTTTTTCTTAGGCCTTTGCCCTCCTACCGGTCATTTCTTTATTTAATATACATGATATTTTTTTACATATAACTGAAGATTGTTATTAGTATTATTTTTATTTTTTTAAATATTCTTATTTTTTAATATAATTCATTACTAACGATAAAAATTATTTATAAGAAAAAGAATAGATGGAAGCATCGTATATTTTTAAAAATATACTTGCTTATAAAATTGATTTTAATAATATGTTTTAATAGTAAAAAGAACTTTTCAACTATGAATGTTATATGAAAAAATCAGTTGTGCAATCATATGATAGATAAATAACTAAATGACTATATTATTATGTATATAAAAAAATAAAGTTGTGATAGCATAGGAAATAAAATAATTTAAAATCTCTTACTAAAGAATTATAATATTCATTATTTTAAATAAGTAATTTTTCTATTATTATATTTAAACATATAAGTTTATCCTCGTAAAAATCTTTTTTGGCTTCGTCCCGACCCTCCCCTGTATTTTTTTTAGTTTCCTTGCCTTGCCGAGAAAGATACAACCATTGCTGTTATTTATTTATTGATTTTGTCAATTTCTACCTATTTATGCTGGGTCGTTTGTAGTTTTTTCTTTTTTTTTTTTGTATCTCTTATATCATCACTAGATGATAAAATAAGAATGAGACTATAATGTTAATAGTAGGTATGCATTTAAGATTTCTTTTGTTTAT
Organism: Carallia pectinifolia; assembly: GCA_037832335.1. Lineage (NCBI taxonomy): Eukaryota > Viridiplantae > Streptophyta > Magnoliopsida > Malpighiales > Rhizophoraceae > Carallia > Carallia pectinifolia. The sequence continues at coordinate 17,580,395 of CM075453.1, forward strand.
AGAATAAAAAGAAATTTAATTTTATGATGAAATATGAACTTCTAAAAAGAATATTACAAATATTAAAAAGAAACCAAATTTGATAGTTTAAACAGTTATTTTTCTTCAAAATCACTCAAATGATTGCAACATCATATTCATATATATATATATTGAAAATGCAACTCAAAATTTCAAAATTAAGTACAAATACTTTAAATTTAAGTAAAAGTACACATAATATTTTAATTTTGAGCATTAGCTACATAAATTTTTAATATTAAGTATAAACAGACTCAAATTTTTAAAATTATGTAAAAATATTTGAAATATGTGTACAAGTAAAATTGTATATCTCAATGGAAAAGTGATGGATTTACTCTTTTCCAACTTCCCAATGTAATTAGGCAATCAAAGATTCCTTCTATTTTTATCAATTGCAATACCTGTATAAAACTCGTGTATATCAATTGAAAAGTTACACTTTATAAAGTACAGACACGAATATAATATAATATGGATTCACTAACACATTAATTTTGAAAAAAATTGAGATATAGATACAATGTCTATATATATATATATATATATATATATATATATATTATTAATTATATTAAATATATTTTTTTTTACAGCTCAAGACATACTTCTCCCTTCCTCACCCCATGAAAAAGGAAGATAAAGGAAAAGACAAAAACCAAGATAGCCACAAATTTTCGTTCTTAATTCTTGGCTTCTTTCATTTTTTTTTTTTTTGTTTAATGTTCTTGTGTGTACGGGTCAGTGCATGCTTTGACTTTGGTAGGGGTTCGTTTACGAAGGCAAGGAACTGAGGAAAAAATAATTGAGCAGAATTAAAAAAAAAAACACGTAAAAAATTTAAATGTGTCGTACTAGATACTTTTAATTCTTATACTCAATACATGTGTTTACTTTTTTAAAATTTTTTTTCTATGGACATCTTCTGTTATATCGGGTACGTATCTAACGCCTCAGACCTTAAGAAATTGTCATGTCTGTGCATAGCCACACTGGTTGACTAAACTAATTGGATACCGTAAAAAATATTTCATAACTTTTGAAGTAATATTTATTAAGGCTGTATTAAGTGGCCATATAAATTTTTCGTATATTTCAGTTATATGTTTAATTATTTTGTAATAACGCATAAATTTTTTACAATAAAAAAATAAATTGTAAATTTTTGTTATAAAAAATAAAATTATTACAAAAATTATAAACGTTATTGTATATGACAAAAATGTATGACACTATAGTGTAATCATCAATATTTTTCTTATTTATTAGGATTAACTACAAAAATAACTAAAATTTTTTAATTTATAATAAATCTAACACCATTTTTAATAAATAACCATTAGGACCGTAAAAGTTTTTTAAAATGAAGAAAAGTACATCACTAAATTTGTTTCGCTGATTCCATTAGTCTCCATGACGTGGTATGATGGCTTGGGCTAATCAATGACGTAGATAATGAAAAAACAAGAAACGTCAATCGAATACTTGAAGTGACATCACATGCTAATGCGACCTATTGGGCCAAATATCCCAAACTCAAACCCATTTCTGTTAAGAAATTATAATTAAACAAAAAATAATTACAATTTAATTTCATTAATTAAAAAAAACCTTACGTAATTCGAAACTATACTTTTCCCAAACTTAGATTATGCCTCATGGTTTCAAACAAGAGGCAAAGAATACCATACTACAGGCAATTATGAAGCCAATGAAAAGAAAAACCCCATCACATCTCTATTTCGGAGTATGTAACTAATGTGACTATCTTAGATGAATGATCTATCTCGAGACAACTACAAGCCTTAAGTCGAGATAAAAGCCAAAAAAGAAGATCTTCGGCCACAAATACATGTTGGGTCAAATACAAGTGGTGAGCTAGATTGGTATTATTACAGGCCAGACCTATAAGAATCTAGGGCCCAACTAATTGTCCAAGCCCAATACCCCATACCAGATAATATACATATTTAAAAAGAAGAACTAAAAAAAAAAAAAAACAAGAAGAATCTCGAGGTTGAACATTTACTCAATTGATTGAAGAGAGTATCTTTCAACTAATAGGTGAGAGTTTGAATCTCATTTAATCTCATTTCTTCTTTCCCAAATGCCCAATAGGATTTATTGTAAATAAAAAAAAAAAAAAAAAGAACCACACTAGCAAAGTGTCTACTTAAAATTCATGCACACGCCCAGCCAACACGTGTTCTTTGATTTTCCGCAAAAATGGGTCTTTAACTTGAGCAATCTTAATGCTCTCTTTAAACTACAGTTTAGCCGTAAAATAAGCTATTAGAGCTCCTAAATTTCCCACAGACATCTCCAAATCTTTCTCGAGAAGTTGGTTCAGATGACTCTGATTTTGCCTTTTCCTGCCAGAATGTGCGCTGTACTGCTCATTGATTTCCTACTTAGTGCGTCGGCACGACGTTAGCCTTCCTAGGATGATACCGTACAACACAATCATATTTTTTTAGTAACTTTATCCAACACCTTTGTCATATATTTAAATATTTCTACTCCTTGATACACTTAAGACTCTTATGATCAGTAAAAATGTCGCAAAACTCACAATAAACATAGTGTCGGCAGATCTTTAGTGCAAAGATCATTGCTAGCATTTTCAACTCATGAGTTAGGTAGTTTTATTCATGCTTCACTAATTGGCGAGATGCACAAACTATAACTTTATCATTATGCATCACTATCCAACCAAGTGCCACTTGTGAGACTGAAACTCTTTAATAGCAACCAACAGCGGAAACGCGACTTTTAGGACTCGTTTGGAGACACTGTCAGTTTTTTGTTTCTATTTTTCATTTTCTGTTATTTTTTGTCTTTGCTGTTTGCTGAATTTTTGTATTTATTGCTGTTAATTTTTATTTTTTTTGTAAGAATAAAAAAATAGATAGAAAAAGGATAGTGAGAGAAATGATAAAAAGAGTATAAATGTAGAGAGAAAAATGGGAGAGAGAGAGAGAGAGAGAGAAAGAGGGTAGAGAGAGAATGAGTAGAGAGAATGGTGAGAGAGAAAAAGGATACAAAAAGAGAGAAGAAAGAGAATGAGTAGAGAGAATGACAGAAAGAGAAAGGGTAGAGAGAATAAGTAAACAGAATAGTAGATAGAGAAAAATGAGAGAGAGAGAGGGTAGAGAGAGAATGAGTAGAGAAAATGACAAAGAGAGAAAAGAGAAAGAACGAGTAAAGAGAATGATAGAGAGAGAAAAATGAGAGAGAGAGAGGTAGAGATAGAATGAGTAGAGATACTGGTAAAATAAGAAAAAAGAGAGAGTCTAGATAGAGAGAGAATGAGTAGAGAGAGAAAAAGGTGAAAGAGAGGGTAGAGAGATAATAGTAGAGCGAGGAAAAGGAGAGAGAATGTGGGTAGACAAAAAAGAGAGAGAATCTGGGTAGACAGAGAATGGTAGAGAGAAAAGAGAGAGAGAGAGAGAGAGAGAGAGAGGGCAAAGAGAGAACGAGTAGAGAGAATGATAGAGCAAGAAAAAGAAGAGAGAATGGTAGAGAGAGAAAAATGAGAGAGAGAGAGTGGGTATAGAGAGAATGAGTAGAGAGAATGGTTGAGGGAGAAAAAGGAGAGCGAGAGAGAGTGGTTAGAGGGAGAATTAGTAGAGAGAATGGTAGAAAGAGAAAAAGGCAAAAGATGGTAGAGAAAGAATGAATAGAGAGAGAAAATAGAGAGAGAGAGAATGGTAGAAAGAGAAAAAGGAAAAAGATGGCAGAGAAAGAATGAATAGAGAGAGAAAATAGAGAGAGAGAGAATGGTAGAGATAGAAAAAGGAGAGAGAGGGTAGAGAGAGAATGAGTAGAGAGAGAAAATAGAGAGAGGGTAGAGAGAGAATGGTAGAGATAGAAAAAGGAGAAAGATGGTAGAGAGAGAAAATAGAGAGAGGGGGTAGAGAGAGAGAGGTAGAGATAGAAAAAGCAGAGAGAAGGTAGAGAGAGAATGAGTAGAGAGAGAAAAAATATAGAGGGATAGAGAGAGGATGAGTAAAGAGAGATATAGTAAAGAGGGTGGATAGAGAGAGAACATGTTGTGACAAAAAGTATAGAAAAAAAAGTAAAAAAAAAAATCGGAAAGTTAGTTTTTATCGTTTTCACAATTTATTTTTTTCTTTAAAAAACACTTTTAACTTTTTAACAAAAAACAGAAAACGTAATCAATACCAAATATGTTTTATATTTTTTTGTGAAAAATAAACAGAAAATAGAAAACAAAATCCATTCCAAACGGGTTAGTAACTCAATATTTAATTGAATTTTTAATGCGTAATAACAAGTTATTGATCGGTTGCGACAATATAGATTCAGTGTGACGAATAATTTATTTATATCCAATGTAGAAAGGATTTGAGGATAAGTGATACTCTTAATGAAGTTGGATTTATGTAAAATACAAAACTTCACCTATATAAACATAAAAAGTGATGTCACTTTTAAAAAAAAATTGAGGATTTGACTTTTGTAAATGTTCATAACTTCAAGATGGTAGCACAAAACCATAGAAGTGCTATAATAAAATAGCGAATTTCTCAATATGTAGGAAAGGCCAAATGTATAGTATTTCTTATTTTAATATATAAGAATTTCGGTTTGAATGTTTATCACATCAATTATTTTGTTAAAGTCTTGAAACATTAACGTTAATGAAAGGTTTAAATTGAAAGGCACCTTTTATATGCACGAGATTTTTAACAAGCAATGTAGCCATCTAAGTGGGAGATTGTTGAAAAGTATATCAATAGGTAGTCACATTGGTTTTTTTTTTAAAAAAAAAAATAAGTTACAAGTTGCAATTGAAAAGCTATATCTATTCTAAATAATTATGTTTCTTTGAAAAGTTGTATATCTTTATTTAAGAGTTGTATTGTTTAAAAGAGAAGTGTGAGTACAAAAAGGTTTGTGTATTTTCTTTGGAAAATTAATGACTTTTGAAAATTTGTTTCTTATAAAAACTAATGACTCTTAAAAGTTAGTTTCTTGTGAAAAGAAATAACCTTTTAAATTGTAAAAAGAAAACTATTCATTTACAAAAGCTGTCTTTTCAATTCTAGAGGTATAACACTTCAATTATGGAAAGTTACAGCTCTTCAGTTACAAAAAGTCTCAACCTTTAGTGGGAAGAGCTGTGATCTTACAATGACTATTCAAAAGTTTACAAACAAGATATCCATTCGGTTCAATCTCATTCATTCTTTTAAATTCTTTTCATTGTAAACTCAAAATTTTATAAATTTTGAAGTGATTCATCATAATTCGTATAACAATTTTTGAAAGAGATGAATATCATTTTAATTATGACAGTAATTACTCACGATAAAAAGTATGCATGATTCTTACTCGTTTTCTTCAATTTAGTGCCCGACCGTGAACTCGGAGGGTGTTAACAGTTTTCATCATGAAGAGAGCCACACAGCTACTTCTCTCTCTTATGTTTTTATCTTTTGACATATAACATATTATTATTATAGAATAAAGAAGAATTTTTTATTTTAAATTTAATTTTCTGATTTTTCATGTTGCTTTCCATTTTTAAATTTACTTATTTGATTTTTTATGTTATTTTCTGATTTTTAAAATAATTGAAAATGATATATATATATATATATAAAATAACGGTAAAACTAAACTATGAATGATGTACATCAGTGTATAGATTTAGGACTGAATTCACCTAACTACTTTTCATATTTTAAATAAAGAATTATAAGTGCAGAGTGTCATGCTGTCTACTCCAATATATATTTAAAAGAGAACTCTCATCTCAAAAGAAAAAAAAAAAGATTATTAAAAATCAGAAGATATTTTTTTAATGAAATTGTAACAACCCCTGAAATCCATGTTACTATTGATAGACAATTAAGGGCAACTGACCCGAAAATTTTGACTTCCAGAAAAAAGTTATTGGACACACACACACACACACACACACACACACACACACACAAGTTCCACCATGAGAAACTGCGAAATACGCGATATGATGTTGGGCATTTAGCCCACCGTGTAAACGAACCTAGCTTTCGTGGACGCATCTGCGACCATATTTTCTTACCTTTCTCAGCTTTCGTGAACCTAGAGATCCAATAATAATTGACCTAGTTCACGTATTTTTTATCAGAGACAGTAAATGGACCAGTCAGGTCAGATTTAGGCTTTCGATTATTTTGAATTTCGAGTCATTTGAGTTTTTATTATCTCCAGTTCTAGGTATAATGGTTCTCAGGTTTTTGGAAATTCTGGTAAAATTGAATCTAAGGTAGAAAGAGTTTCGAGTACATCAGCGTACCAGAATCCTTGATCTAACATTTTGACACTTTTAAGTTTTAAGTTTCAGTTGTTTTGAATTCAAGTAATCAGGTTTTAAATTTATCGGATTTCGTGCACAAATTATCGATCATTCATTTTTTCAATTAATGCAGATTGAATAGAATCAAATTTAAGGCAAATCAAGTAGAATTATTTTAGTCAGGTCATTTTTTACTACCTTTAATTCTTATCGTCTAAGAATGATAAAGGAATAAAGCATGTACCATGAAACCATCAAATATTCTCCTTCTCCAATGAGGCAATGAAAGATTGTGCTATAGTTTGTATAGAATTGTCAGCAGATACTACTTTGTATATTTGTATTGATGTGTAATGTGGACAAACCAATGTAGTTAAGTTAATAACAAATTCCAAGGGGCCTACAATACAATATTACTATACTAGGTGAACAACGCCAACCCAAGTGGTGTGAACTTTGAAGCCTCCTAAAAAGGAAGTATAAATATAGGATTTCCATGCAATTGTTTTGGAACTCTTCATTTTGTGCTTTGTGTTTGCTCTCTCTCTCTCTCTTGATTGTTGGTGAATTACATTAATCGGTTGATATAAGATCTGTTCCACACAAAGCAAGGCCTCTCAGGCGAACCGAAATATCTCCAAAGGAAAGTAATTAAGTGATGAAGCTCACAGACATCATAATTGTCAATACTCTCTATGTTTGTTGCCTCTCTATATTGCTAAAACAAACACCTTGTACCGCTGTGCAAGTCGAAGACCACTCATTGCATGAACAAGGTGAACCCCTCTTGTGTGTTTTCTCTGTGAATAACCAAACATTTTATATCTCTAATCATCTGGGTAGTGAAGTTTTGGTTTTTTTTTTTGTTTTTTTTGAATCACGAGTACAGCTAGTGATGATTACAAATTTATCGTCCCCGCGTTGCCGAGGAAGCTTAGACTCCTTGAGGATGCAACTGTAAGTAATGTTCTTCAAGACAATACTATCACATTTCTTTGGTGTTTGACATCATTTCTATTGTATTTGAGAAATGGCATATTTCAACTGAAAAACAGGCTAAAGATTATGGTGGTCAAAGTTCCATTCACAACAAACGGAAGGGACATTCACCAGGTATGTTGAACTTGTTATTCAAAGCCATATACTGGGAAAAAAAAAAATAAAAAACAAGGTTTTTTGAAGCTTTTGCCTTCCCTTTTAGAGTCTTATTATAAAGCTAAACTTATTATTTATTTTCCGCACTCAGTGGAAGTTTTCCAGGTTCATTATACTAATTAATTAGTCTACTTGGTTGCTTTGTAGTGCTAGTAAGAGAGAAAATTAGAACAAGAGAGCTATGAAATATGGCTAGTTCAGGCTTTAACAGTTCCAGCCTACCAGGCATCTATGACTATTTGTATGTTGTAATAAACCACATCACTAAGCATAGTTTTTGCTATATTTCCCTAATCCTAGCCGCTGGGTTGGCCCTAGTGATAACCATGACCATGGACAGTAGCGGATCCAGAATAATTTTCAGTTGGTACAATATACACAAACATATAATTAAAATGAGATGTGATTCTATAAAAAAATATATATCTATATACAGATCAGTTGAAACAAAAATGTGAAAGAATATTCATAGTGTACATATGAAAATGTAAAGTTTTTATTTAATAAGAAGAATTACAATAGTTTGATTACTCTACATCCAATTTAAGCTTATTTTCTTAAATTCATAAAATTTTGCTCAAAATATTGATCGGATATTTTCAATTGAGAGATCAATTATATAAACGATATATTATGGAACATTATGTTACTTCTATATTTGTACCAAAAAAAATTTTAAAAAAAATCTCAATTTTATAAGTGAAATACTTATTTTGAAATATTTGACAAAAAATCAAATAAACAAGAAGTTGAAGAAAATAAATAACAATATGAAAAATATTTCATGTGAATCAGTAAATAGAATTAAAGAAAAAGAATTTGTGAAATTTTTGAGGAATAGTTTAAGAAAAGTTATTTTTCATATGAGTGGGGGCAAAAATTGAATTTGAGTGGTGGCAAATAAAGAAATTCATGTCATCTTAAGCCTACTTTTTTAATTTCAGTGGGGGCACTACTGAATAGATCCACATTTGATCCTGGGTTAGTTAATCCTACTTGTAAGAGCATAAAAAAAAAAAAAGATAGTTAAACATGATTAAAAACAAGTTTTAGCTTTCTGGTTCTTTAATTTCCTTCATTTTTCTTTTTCTTGCTGAATATACCATTCTTTGCCTTTTATCTGCTAACATATATTCATTTATCTTGCAAGTGACAGTAAGATTATCTGCAAGAAGTTAGTGTCCCTATATTGCCAACACATCAGGGCAGGATTGTCTTTTTTTTTTTCCCACAATTTTTTCATACCTATATTTCACTATATAGGGTTTGTAATACTAAATATAATGCAGTACCACACACTCAATATCATTAACCATTGATTAGTGATTCACTATAATACTCCAATCTTTTTTTAAACCATGCAAACAATTTTCTTTTTACTATATTAAAAAATTTTGGGACAATTTGTGTAGAAACTTTCAAAAAAGTTCGGTTCTAGACAGATGTGCGCGCTGTTTGGACCTACTTAATTGTTTACATAATGAAATTTATAAAGGAATTTTTTGACAATAAATTTATAAAGGAATTGGTACTTAATTCTTATGTCTTTCCCATTGATTGTTTTGATCATGTTTTGTCCAGAAAAAACATACCAAAAAGAGCAGAGCTTCATGCGTGGAAGCAAAGGGACATGGCGTGAATGGGTAGAGGATACCACTGTCGAGAAGTCGCAGTTTTTCACAATGGATTATTCTAACGTTAGAAGAAGACGTCCAATACATAACAAATCGTTGCCGGTTGGTCCATGAAATTAAACATTAAATTTTGGGGGTTGGGGGAGGGAGCTCAAGTTTTTGGATGCATTTTTGCTTAGTTTAACTAATGTTTTTTTGTGATTAGCTAAGAAGAGGGAATGCGTAAGTATTGTTGTTATATGCTCTTGACAAATTAATGTGGCCGACATCGTGGAGCAAAATCCTAAGACTTGTTAACAAAACTAGGAACCCCATCTGCCTTTGTGCTGTGAGATACAAGTTTTCTCTTGGTTTTATGTATCTCCTTTTTTATCTTTATTAATTAGTATCAAAACGTTATGACCTAATAATAAGTGACTCAACTAATGTTAAACCAAAGGTTTAGAATTTGAGTGTTCTTAGAACCTTCAATGAAGTTAAACTTATGCCCGTCGCCAGACTAAACATGACATAAGCATCCGAACACTTTGCATCCCATCTAAGATAAAGCGTAATATTATCTGTGGCTGATTGTTGAGCAACAATCCTTTCCCATTTTCTTGAAAAAAGTAATAAAATAATTAGTAGCTAGTATCGTAGTCAAAGTTGGGTTTCAAACCCCAACATTCCGTAACAGGCATGCTGTCTCTGTGTGTTACAAAACCAATATAGTTCTTTGTAATAGGCTAAACTCCTACATTACGTACTCTGCTCGTTTATAGTAAACAATTATTTGGTTATGTTATCAAGCTGAGTGATTATCATCTTTGGTAAATCTTTCAATGCCACGCCCACCGTATGTTGGCACATGTACTTAGAAAAAAGCATAAATGAGTTGTCCAATGAGGTCTACCCGATAAACCCACATATTAAAAATTGAAATTCGATATACGCGGAATCCAAAATTCTCGAATTACCAAATAACCTGATCTGACCGACTCGATCCATCTGCATAGGGGCGCTGTTCGTCTCCACAAAAATATTCTTGTTTCCATTGCCCTCAATTCTACTCTCTCAAAACAATTTAAGAGGCGCTAGGCAGTGTCGCATATTGAATATTTATGGAAGTTGCAATTATGAGTCTAAAGCAAAACAAAATCTCTTGCATTGAAAATGAGTGGTGAGAGCAAGCAAGTTCTAAATGAGGCCAAATGACTCATAATTCAAGCTTATAGGTTTTCAAAAAGAAATGTAGTCAATGGTTCATTTGCATTGTTGCTTGAATCTGAATGAGTAAAATTGGATCTTGGAATCTAAGGAAAAAGCAGAACGTTGTGTGAGGCCATATATTTTGCAGTGAACTTGTAAGTCTGCCTATTACATGCTAAATTTTCAGCAAATACCAACCATTATCCCTTTTATATTCGCCATGAACAAAATCAAAGCGAAAAGACAAAATCTCTAACGTTACACTCCATTTCATATAAATCCTCTAAATTTCCTTTTTTTTTTTTGCCTAGACTACAAACACCTACTTGAACTTTGATCTTGTTTCATAGACAGCCCATCTCTTAGGGTGTGCTTGTTTTAGGTGAAAATCACTTCTGAGAAATCATTTGTTCCATTTTACAACGTTTGACTCCCAAATTTTAATTGGCCAATAGAAAATCAACTTCCGATCAAAGGGAGCCCAAGTCTATTTGTCCGAAAACGTCTAATGCTCAAAACGAGCAAACAATGTTTTCCGAAACTAATGCACAATATTAGAAAAAAACGGCAAATCTATGAATTTCACCCACCATCTTCTAGCTTTTTAAGAATTTTACCCACAATATTTTTTTGTTTTGAATTTCACCCTCAACGTTTTTTCCGTCAATTTTTTTTACCCTTTTTCATTAGTTGACCGTTAAATGTGATACGTGGCAGTCCAGTCAATGATAAATCATCTTACTTATAGCCCACATCAGCAATATGTCATCACCTTTAAAGTCAATAATTTGTTTCCTATGACTTTTTTTTTTAATCTCTTTCTTTCAATTATATAAAAATATTAAATATATCGTTAATTGAACTGCCATGTATCACACTTAACGGTCAACTAACGGAAAATGGTAAAAAAAATTGACGGAGTAAATGTTAAGGGTGGAATTCAAAACAAAAAAACGTTGTGGGTGAAATTCTTAAAAAGTCGAAAGATGGTGGGTGAAATTCATAGATTTGCCAAAAAAAAAATAAGAACAAGTGCGGAAGAGAGGAGAAGAAGAGAGAGAGAGTGAAGAGGAGAGAGAAAGTTAGTAGAGACAGTGGAAAGAAAGTGTGTGAAGAAAGAGAGAAAGAGTGAAAAGAGAGAGAGTTAGGAGAGAGAACGAACAGACAGAGTGTGATAAGAGAGAGAGAGTTAACAGATAGAAAGTGGAGAGAGAGAGAGAGAGAATTAAGAGAGAGAGAGAGAAAGAGAGGGTGTTATGTGATAGAGAGAGACTTATGAGAGAGAGGGAGAGAGAGTTAACAAAGAGAGTAAGTGGAGAGAGAGAGAGAGAGAGAGAGAGAGAGTAAAAATGATGGGAGGAGAAAGAAAAAGAGGAAGAGAAAAATTTTACGAAAGTCAAATTTTTAACATTTCATTTTATAGAATTTTACTAAATATAGAAAGATATTTTCAGTATCACAGTTAAACACCATAACAAAAACTGATGTTCCAAAATTTTATTGTTCTTAACAAATAATACTCCAAAATTTCATTTTCTTAAGGAAAGAAATGGGCCCTTAGTGTGTCGTTATTAAATATAGATAAACGTATTATGGTAAATTTGCAATTTTTTTCTTGGTTCACTAACGTCTGTTAGTCTTAATATTTTTTTTGTAATTTATAAAAACTCTGTATGTAAAGTGTAGATACACCCTAAATTTATGGTATAAAAAGTAAATTTCCTTTCACCCCTATTTAGTTTTTGGCCCTCCTTAAGATAAGCATTTATTACTCATTAATTGCTTCACACATGATTCTTAGCTCTTGGTCCTGAACTAGGCATTAGAGTGCTAACATTAGGGAAACCCAGGCTCTCCGTGTTGTACTTTATTTTGTAGGTGCTAAACTTTGACCGACTATTCTTAACCCAGTACCTCAACTTGAGCTGAGTCTGGTATCCTTCAATGATAAATTTTTCTCATCATTAGTATTATATAAAAAAAATTGAGGGAAATAAGAATGAGATTATTTAGGAAAGGAAGAGAATGAGTGATGCATCTATAGGGAAATTCCATCCCCATATAAGAATAGGAATGAGATAATCTTTTTTTTAGACAGTAAAAACAGAAATTGCGCACTCTTATTCTCATTCTTAAACAGAAAACTCTTGAACCAAACACTTCCTAAGAGTATCAAGGAGCAAACTTTTGTTCAACCAAGATAAATCTTTCCCGTGCGATTTTAGGAACACACTCCCCATACAGGACCCGTGCAGTTAGATTTTATTTCTCAAGTCTTTCAAAAAGGATTGAGCCCTGTCTGACAAGAAAATAGAGCCCCTCCAATATTGTGAACTTCTTTTTTTTAAAAAAAAAAATTTTGATAAGTGATAATTCTATAAATTTTTAATTCCTAACAAGGGCAGGGAGAAAAGGACACAACTGTCTCTAAGAGAGATTTTCCAGCTGTCTAACTCCTCCTTTAAATTTCCAGCTGACCGAATACAGTAATTTGAAAATTTATATGCTTTTGTAGGATTATAGAGAAAAGGACGCTTTCGACCTTTGTTGGTTGAATATTAGCCTCAACTCCATTTCAATAGTGATGATTTTTAGGAGGGGACAGCGAGGGAGATGGGAATAATTACTTATTTTATTTTGTTAAGTTACAAAAGTAGTCCAAAAGTCAAGAAATCAAAATGGTTTTTTAACGGAGTGCCTTAACTCCTTGTACTGAAAATAAAGGAGATGAGGAACAATAATGTCACATGCAACAACATGCAGAACTCAATTTCTAACAAGTGGTACAATTAATGTCCACCAATTTATTCTATGGAGAGAACCACCACTGTTAAAGTCATAAAGAAACAACCCTTAAATGAATTACATCGATTCATTGCTTGTGTTGACGTATTAATTAAATTCCCGTTTTCAGTTTTAAATTGTTGTAAGCAAGTTCGATAGAATTGCACCCCCGATGACCGCCTCTCACTAATAAATTTAGAAATGGTTTCAAAATTCTGCCTCATAGGTCGTTATTCTCTGCACTAAATTTCTATTTATTACCAACTTTTATGAAAGAAAGGTGTTCTTATATATTGGTCGGTAACCAAGCCACTGAAGTGACATGCATAAGCTTAATTTATAACTCATTTTACGGGGTAATTAATTATGATGAGGAAGTCATTGAGATATTAAAATATTAATTTTAGTTTACAAAGCTGAGTGAACTATCAGATTGATTTACATATCAATTTTTCATGTCCAAAAAATTCAACTCCTAAATTATGCTTTTCTATTTCGTGTTTCCTTGTTATTCTTATTGTATGTGTGCTAATTAAGCCTTGAATTCACCATCAGAACAATCACTAAATAACAACTTGGACAGCTATTATAAAGGTATAATATGCGAAAGTAACGTGAGGTTAATGAGAAACAAAATAAAAAATGTAAACTTTTGGGTTAATATACAAAAAAAACATCAATTTTGTGTGAAGTAATAAATCTAACACAAATTTAAAAAAGTAATAGTTTATCTCTCATAAAATTTTTTGTAACAAGTTTAGCATACCGAAAATTTTCATGAATAGAATTCATCAATCTCGATAAAATGTTTATAGGAATCTGTCTGTCTTAATGGCATATCAATTATACATGTTAGTACTTGGTGATACGTATGATTTCTATGTCATCGAGACGAATAAATTTTGTTCAAAAGATATCATAACATAGTAGATTTACTGCAAAAAAGTTCAAAAGGAATAAATTGTTATTTTTTAAAATTAGTGTTAGATTTATTATTTTATACAAAATTAATGATTTTTTTTTATATATTGGCCCTAAATTTTTATATCTAGTTATCTTTCTCATGAAATTGTTTTGGTTTATCTATTCAAGAATTCCTTTTTTTCTAAAATGCAATTATTGATTACTAATGGGCTAGTAAATATATTGCTTGTTTTTATTCTCCCTATGAATTTGCTAACCAAAGTCCCTTTTTAACTTGAGTGATCTTAAGAATATTCAATATTGACTAGTGCATTCAGATTTTTAATTTTAGAGTATATTAATCCTAGTTGATGATGAAAATATGCTCTCTCCCTTACCAATTCTAAGACCGACACTTGGAAGTATTAGCTAGCAATTACTGATCATTAATTATCAGTAAAAAATTGTCATTGTTCTTGTGCTTGTGCAAAAGATTGTTGGTAAAGATGTTTTAATATGGGTGTAATCATAGACACCAAGCCTAATGCACCGAGTGGAGGGATTATTTTATTATTTTTTCTTTGTTTTCTTAAAAAAAATTTAAAATTTTAATTTAAATAGATATTGTTGTAAAATATAAAGTGTAAACCTAAATGACAAATACTAAAAAAATTCAAAGAATTTTTTTTTTTCAAAGTTAAAAAATAATAAGAACTCCCGGTGCAAATATTGGGATTCCAAACTTTACTGTTTTGCTTTTTTTATCATTACTATTCTGGAAATAAACTTTCTCGAAACAAGAGATATATTTCGTTTTCTTATTCAATGCTATTTATTAGGCCATTAATTAATTACATGACAGTGAAGAAAAAAAAGGAGAAATATCATAACATATGGTGAAACTAAAAAGAAAAAAAGACTAATCTGAGGTGGGTCCAAGTATTTTATACGATATGAAGAAATAACAGTCCTCCTGAAGAACAGGGATAGTATGTTCCAAGCTGACTACGATACTACCTCCAACCTTTGGATTCTTTAATTTTCTTTTTTGTTTTTTTTTTTTTTTGCCCACTATAAATCCACAATCTCCAACCTCCTACTCAGGTGGTTTTAGAAAATCTGCTTGGAAAACTTTTGAAATCCCTTAGACAAAGGGGACTTTCATAACCTCCATAATATATATATATATATGAAGAACCAGCTTCATTTTTAGTCTAGTGTTACTCTATAACTAATCTCATTTGCTTCTTCTTCTTGTTGTTCAATTGTAATAGTCCAAATAATGGAGTTCACAAAGGTTGATTTGGAAAAGGCTGATGATGATCAATGTAATGGAGGAGAGAAGAAGAAAAAGGCATACAATAAGATCAAGTATATTAACATGATGAAAGTTGAAAATTTGAGAAGTGTAATGCTTGCAAAGATTAGGATGGCTAGACTGCAGTTGTGGGCATTTAGAGTCACCAGCATGCTGCTTCTTTGGGCCATTTTGGTGCAACTTAGAGCGCTTGGTGACACCGTCAAAGGGCCTTGGTATCCGTCTGATCCCATTACTTCTTTTCCGCCTGAAAGTAAGTGCTTAAAACTATAAGTCTAATTATGTTCATATTTTTTATGCTCTGAAGTGTGATCCACATTGCAAACGTTCAAGTTGTTATTGTAATTAGTACACAAATTTTATTGGTAGAATGAGTTTGTACAATGATTTCACCGATACAAACTGCAGATTGCTAGGATTATGCCTTGCTGAGTGGCATGAAATTCAATCATAAGTTGCATTCATTTTCATGTTTCCATAAACATGCAAACTTCCAATATGACAAGCAACAAGAATCCTTTTTTTTTTTTTATTCAACTTGATATATGTTCATCACGAGTACACCATCATCTACAGGGATTTACGAAAACAATGGATTTTTAATGATCCAATCAAATGGAGGATTGAATCAGATGCGATCTGGGGTAAGCAATTTTCTGTTTCTTGCCACCGTTCAACTGCGAGGATGAAGGAAGTTTACAGGTTCTGTGCTTGCCATTGATTTTCATTGACCACCTTCTGTTCTGCAGATTTGTGACATGGTCACCATTGCAAGGTTCTTGAACGTCACCCTAATAATTCCTGAATTGGATAACACTTCATTTTGGAATGATCGAAGGTTAACTCTACTCTTTGTTGTTTTGCTCAAATTATCAGTAATTTCATTTCTAAATCAGTTGTGTTTCCATTTAGTTCTGGACCTCCAGTGATTTCCATTACTAGTCCAAAATTAATACAAAATAAACGTCGCCAATTGTTGTTGGCAGTCAATTCGCGGATATATTCAATGTTGATTACTTCATAGCATCCTTGAGAGACGAGGTTCGGATTTTAAAAGAGTTGCCAGCAGAGCAGAAAACAAGAGTGGAATCAGATTCACTTTACTTCATGCCTCCGGTTAGTTGGTCCAACATGACATATTACTATAATGTGGTAAGTTTGTTTCCCATTTCACATTGACTGCCTTGCCAGATATTGATTTCATGAATTTAAATAATTTCCAGGAATTCAATTCTCATAGTGTGTGGCACTGCTAACATTTGTAAATGCAGATCCTTCCTCGGATAAAGACCTATGAAGTTGTGCAGCTCACCAAATCTGATGCTAGACTTGCTAACAATGGTCTTCCAGAAGAGATCCAAAAGCTCCGCTGTCGAGTGAACTATCAAGCTCTAAGATTCGCCCCTCCGTTAGAGGCTTTGGCCAAGAAGATTGTCAGAATTCTGCGTCGAAGAGGTCAATTCCTAGTCCTCCATCTAAGATATGAGATGGATATGTTGGCATTCTCCGGCTGCAATGAAGGTTGCAACCAGGAAGAGATCAAAGAGTTGACAGAAATGAGGTTAGCAACATGGATGTACTTTTTTTATGTTGCCATAATTGGTGCTACCTTTAACAACTCATTTATGCATGACTAACTTGTGTTCTTACACGTAATCAGATACGCATACCCCTGGTGGAAAGAGAAAGAAATCGATTCCGAGAAGAAAAGGAGAGATGGGCTGTGCCCTTTAACTCCAGAGGAAACTGCACTGGCACTGCGGGCATTGGACGTTGATCCTAAGATCCAGGTTTATATTGCTGCTGGAGATATATATGGGGGAGAAAGGAGATTGGCCACTTTGAGAAAAGCTTTTCCAAATTTGGTCAGTTTATATAATTTCTACTTCAGGAACATCCTCAGACTACAGAACGTGCAAAAACAGAACTGTATGCTTCCGTCATCACGATGATTAATTTGTATATCTTGCCTTTTAATCTGTCAAACCAGGTGAAAAAGGAAACGTTATTGCCACCAGGAGACCTCGTGCCTTTCCAGAACCATTCGAATCAGATGGCAGCATTGGATTACTATGTGGCAATCGAAAGTGACATTTTTGCACCTACTTACGGAGGAAACATGGCAAAAGTTGTTGAAGGTCACAGAAGGCAAGTTCTACTTTGACTCCTTATTTTCTCCTTCAATTAATTACTGTTGGGCGGATGTTAACAGAATTCAAGCAGATTGCCATAATGGTTTGTCCAAGCAATTGTTATGAAATATAGATTTCTGTCACAAAGTTTAGTTTTAATTGGTGCATTATATTTATGTGGCATTTATGTCCCGTACAAAAAGGTTCTTGGGACACAAGAAGACTATACTTTTGGACAGAAAGGCTCTGGTTGAACTGATTGATCAGTATAAAAGTGGAATACTGAACTGGGAGGAATTTGCATTAGCAGTGAAGGCAGCTCACTCTGATCGCATGGGGGGCCCAACTAAAAGATTGGCGGTTCCAGGCAAACCCAAGGATGAGGACTACTTCTACACCAATCCTCAGGAATGTTTGCCACCTCTTGATGAACCATGAAAGCACAGAAAACACATTACTTGTTGAATGTTCGGTGCATGACCGTTGTTGTGGTGGGGATGTTTTCCATCAGTTCACATGAAATTAATTTCTATTGTGAAAAGGGCAAAATGGGCTCAACTTTCCCTTCTGTTTTCAGTCAGGGGTGAGGGTTGAGAAGACTTGAGAGATCATTTGGAGGAGCATTTGTCTGAGAAAAGTCCAATTTTCTGTGCATAGAATATCCCTTTAAGATGCATGGGGAATTTCATTTGCAACTCATTTTATCCATCAAAATATATGTTCTTTAATTCATCCCAAAAAAATCCCTCTGTTTATTTCATTTAATTTTTCCTATTACAACCTAATTGTTGTTCTGTCTTTATTTATGCACTCGCAAGTCGGAAGGTTATCTTATCTGTGATCTGCTGTTTAAGTACTTACAGATTAAATGGGGCTCTAATTTGGTGTATAGGTTAGTATTAGGATCGATCGTTTACCATCATACAAAAAGTTTATTTTTTTTAAATGTTTATTTTATTAAATTTTCATAGAGCCCTATCTAATATTAACAGATTTGTACCCATTACAAGCCCTATGAGCTAGGAATTTAAGCCCGTTATCCAAAAGGGTCACAAGCAATATTAGCTAACAATTTTCCCTTTAATGTTACTTAAAGGATTCATAATCTCGCTTTGAAACTAACTATGGAGAATAAATCTTTGTAAGACTCTCCTTATTCTTGTTGAGCTCTTTATCTTCTTCTCTTCTATAAATCATTGATGATACTGCTAAATTAATTTATTCCACCATAAGCTTAAATTAATTCCATCACAGTTTTCACAAAAGTAATTGAAAATTTTGTTCTTCGTACCTAAGGTTGTTTGGGTCTGCAGAGGTTAGCAGTAACTCCAAATAAAGATCCATGAACCAACACCTCATGTAAAAGTTCGGGTATTAGGACCGGGAAGGATAACGCGATCATTTAATCGTTTTGCTTTTTTTTTTATTTCATTGTAATTAGATATGCATTAACTTTGACTATGTTACACATTAATTTTAATTATTATACATATATATATTATACATCAGTCTGAAATTATTGCATATAACTTTAAGTATTCTTTATTTTTATATTTGTTTTACACTAATTTTACTATTTATACCTATAAAATAATATTTTAAAACAAAATTAAAAAGTTGGTGGGACCCACCATGAGTCTCTCTCTCTTTCTCTTTCCACCATCCTTGGTGTCGCCCCGCTGGGCAATTAGAATTGTACGTAAAATGAAGACTATTAACATGCTCATCGTGGAAATAACAATTTCACATAAAATGATAGGTACTAAATGAGTATATTTCTCCAAAAAATTTTCTATTAGAAAGCACAAAGCCTAAGCTTAGATTAATAATTGCATACCCTATAAACATACAAAGATTCAACAGTCAAGTATGCGACCACAGTCAATTAAGCAAACAAAAATAAAGGCATCTATACCATCAAACATCCGGAAAAAGAAACACAAAGGCCAATAAAAATCTGTTTGAAAGAAGAAAAAGAAAAGAAAGAAAAGGTCTCAAAGGAAAGATCTCAAATTCTCAATCAATCATCTTCCTTCTCTTGGATGTTGGAGGTCTTTCGTCAAGGCAGAAATTCCAGTTATTTGAAGATTTTAGATGAAATGCCTTGGTGACTATGAAAGAAAAGAAATTTTTGGATTTCTGAATTTTTGAGTGTTTTAGGGAAAAAAAAATGGCATGGTTAGCTGCGTTTGAAAAGAAAAATGTGACTGCTAGATATTGGCCTGTTAATTGAGCTAAAAAATAGCACTAACTAACTAACATAAGTTTAGGCTGGGTGTTTCACTTTAGACTGTTTGTTTTTGAAAAATTTATTCACGCATAAAAACAATGAAAAATGATTAAAGCATGCGTCACACATGTATAAATATAAATCACATGAATAATCAAATTATCACAATAAAAATATAAACTAGTGTAAGCATGAAATGGGAAAAACAGTTATTAAGACAATTTAACCATTTTTATTGTTTGTAAAATTACTAAAGAAACTAAAAACATCATATGGAAAAGCACAAAACAAAGGTTAATAAACCATTACTAGACAATTATTTGCAATAGATAACTTCTTTTTTTGTAAAAACAGTTTCGGGTGTCTCCAATGTCGACTTCTAAACCACCCATATGTTGCGGTTCGTAGAAACTTAGTAACACCCTTGCATTTTTAGTACTTTGGCAATTGCTGTTAGTATTGGATCAGATCGGTCAGTTCAATCGATCAAACCAAAAATTAGTCTAAGATCCGGTCTAGTCCGGTCCAGTTTTACTTGTAATCTTGATGATAATCGTACCGAAAATAAATTAGTCAATTGATTGATTCGACTGATGACTTGATGAATTGGTCTGGTTTGACCAATTTGGTCAGAAGGTCTTTTGTCTTCAAAAAATAGTTTGGCAAAATTGTGCCACCTACCAGAGTCGAACTCTGATCATCGCGCTGACATAAATGGTACATGACCACCACGCTGAAGCTCTTTCTTGACAATAAGGCACCATTTCATATTAATAATATGTATCGATTTTGTTGGAATCCACCGTCAGATGTGATTTTGTTTTGTTTTTTTTTTCCCCTTGCACTGTCCATGTGATTGACTTTTAATTAGTTTAACATAAATAATTATGATTTTCACTAAAAACAACTACGGGTTTGAATTTAAAATTTTAAAAGTTTTTCTACACTTTGGACATTATCTTTCCGTCTTTCTTTCTTTCCCAAATTTTATTTAAATTATAATTTAAATTTTAAATTTAATAAAAAATTTTAATTTAGTTTTAAATTTGATTAAAACTTTTAATTTAAGCCTTAAACTAAAAAAATAATATTTAATTATTATTTATAAATATTATTTTTTTAATTACTTTCATACATATATCTATTATTAAATACCAGTTCAATCGATTAAATTTTAAACTACTAATATTTTTTATTCGATAACCGATTTAGTTCTCACAACCTTACTTTGGACAAGAGTTGGCGTTGGGTCCCATTTACATCCAAAAACCTAATCCAAGGCTACCAATTCAATTCATCTATTTCCTTCGATAAAACCAAGTAATAAGGGTAATGTAGTAATTTTTTAATCAACCACATCCTTTGTGTCAACTTTCTCACCAAATTGGTGAGATTGGAAAACACGATTTTTGAAGAAAAATTTTCACACCATTTTCAAATTAATTTCTTTCTCATGATAAAACCAAACAAGAGAAAATTATTTTTTTATTACATTTTCTTTCACATGGTTTTCTTTCTCATGTGTTTTATACAATCTAAATAGACTATTAAAGATAAAAGTCTAAAAAAAAACTTGTAAAATGATAAATAAACTATCCACATAACATCATGGACTTGGGTAGGGCCTGAGTCTGTTATGAAAATAAATCTTTTTTACCGAAGTTGGCTCAAAAGTTCCTTGCCCTAGTGTTTGGGAGTATAAGTAATAGAAACTGATCCAATCTAAATAACCCAACATAATCTATTTGAAACTTGACTCGACACAGACTTGCTTTGATTGAAACAGCCAATGACTCGCAGTTTGACTTGACCTGAAATTGAAGTAATAAAAATTTCGAATAATTCATATGCAAAATAATTTAAAATTTGAATAACTTGTATGCAAAATAACCTGAAACTCGGATAGCCCAGATTCAAAATAATTTGAAAGCTGAATAACTTGAAACCAAATAATTTGAACCCGAGATAATCCAAAACTTGAGTACCCCGAAACCCACAATAATCTTTCCTAATTTAAATTTAGCTACACTCGAAATTTTAATTCATTTCTATGCAAACTCAATTTTTTTTATATTTTTAATTGAAATTTTATTTTTGTATGGTTTATTTTTGTTTATAAATATTAATTTTTGAATTTAAATATTTCAACTATCAATTATTGATAAAACTAATTTTGTGGTACACTTGCACTTAAGTATGATATTTCAAAAACACAGTATTTTTGCTGATTTTTTGAAACTCAGATGTTTCTTTTTCTCTCCTCAATGTGTTAGTACATTACTTTTCTAATATACAAACACAATATTTCTGCCTATTTTTTAAGTCAAAATTTTCTTTCTCTCTCTTTTATAGGTTATAACACATTATTTCTACAAACAGGTTTTCTTCACTATATAATTCTTTTTATTTGCATAAAAACAATATTCATTCTTATTAAAAATTATTCTATATTCTCAATTAATACGAAAGAAGAAATTTGCTATATTAGGCTAATAATGGAGAGGAAATGCTCATTGATAGAGGTGAAAAAAACTAATTTGACCTGAATACCCAACTCATTGCGCCCCAAATTCAACCTGTTCTGGTTTGCATTGACTGTAAATGATTTATAACTTGACTCGACCTAAAACCGAAATAATCTGAAACCAAGATAACCCATATCAAAAAAGAACTGAAACTTGAATAATCAAGAATCTAAAACAAGAGAATTTCAATGAACCCAAAATCGAAAAACCTAAGACCCGAGATACACGAAATTTGAATTACCTGACTCCATAGAAACCCAAAAAAATCCAACCCTGATCCACCCTCTGGCACCTCTACGTGGGAGCAACAAAAGAAAAAAATAACGTATGGGGGCAAAAAAACCAAAAGGGTTGGGTATAACTGTTGTTGCCCGGCTAAATTTCACTTGGCTTTTTTAGGCATTTTATGCCCAAAAAAGAAAAGTGACCTAGTCGGGAGTTACTTATGGGTGCTTGGGTTAGTTTTTAAAATGTTACAATTGCATTTCATTTTCAAAAAATAGGGAGATGAGTATTTAATTAATTTTTTTGAATTACTGTTTGATTTTACTTATTTTTTTATATAACATCCTAAAAGGAAATAGCTCAAGATGTTACATTTGGGAGTGTTTGGTTAATTTTTAGAATATTACATTTGTATTTTATTTTTAAAAAGTAGGAAAATGAGTGTTTGGTTAATTTTTTTAATCTGCTATTTGATTTTACTTATTTTCTTATATAGCATTCTAAAAGCAGTTGATTGAAAAGTAGATCAAGATTACCTTTTACTACTTTTTGAATTGTTTTTCAGCTTTTAATATTAATAATAATTTATATAGACTAAAATACCCTCAAATAATATTTATATAAATTTATAATTTTTTTACTTACCGCTTGAATATGATTTGTTAGTAGTTATTAAACTTCATTAATATTTATATAAACGTAATATTTTTTTTTAATAATTCATAAATATTTTTTTACTTCAAATTTCATTAATATTGATATTTACAAAAATATTTTAAACATTATATTTTTTATTATCTAGTAAACATTAATATTTTTTTTGAAAAAAAAATAAGCGAGAAAATTCTTAATATTATTTATAAAATATTTATTCTAAAAATAAAAATTATAACATATAAAGATAATTTTGTTAATATAATATATTAATATAAATTAAATGTCTAAATTTGTCATCTAGTTATTTAATAGTGAAAGTAAGTACAAAATTAACCAAATATTTCATTAATTTTTTTAATAATCAGTAACAGACAATAGCAATCAACAATCAGCAATTAGTAGCAGTAATCAGTAGCAGCACCCAGTAATAATAACATTAAACAGGTAAGTCAAACAGGTCCTTAGTCATATAACAGTGTGGCCAAGAGAAGCCCATGTTATAAGGAGTGGACTGAGTTGAAGGATTACCTGTACCAAATAAATAAAATAAGACGCTTAAAATATTAAAGAGAACTCAAAAATATAAAAAAAAAATGTGGGACCTTCCAATATTTTTCCTGTTTTTTTCAACAAAAAATAATATGCATTCCAGGTGGGAGGACTTAAATCAGTGTTAATACAAGAGAAAATATATTGAATAATTACTAGACTACCACTTCGAGTGATACCTTCTCAATATTTTTCATGATATTTAATATGTTATAGTTTAATCGTTTGACACTAAAAGCATATTCATATATTGATAAAAATTATTTTTGGATAAAATAAATGGAAAAAGAGATGCAATATCACTCACAGTTCCACTAAAAACGATTGGGATAGATACGTAAGCCAGGCAGGATGGGCCGCAAAACAAAAGGCCCTGAAACTTTTTGTGAAGCTCTTTCCCTCGTTTCGTTGAAGAAAATAAACTCATGATGACAAGGACATGACTGCATTAGCAAGCACATGACACATTGGATGGTAGCAATTCTTCAAATAAAAATTGATTATAATATTAAGTGCAATGGTCAATTAATGATATGATAATGATACTATTGATGACACGAAACGGACATGAAGGATGATGATGGTGAATACTAAGAAATGCAAAGCACCAAGTCTCATTCTAAGATAATAATTAACAGTATTCTCGATTAATGTACAAATTAAAGTGGACATGGTAATGACTATTCGGTGCATAAACGCCCACCACAATCATCTTCGGTTTATTATTTTTTATTATTTTATGTTTTATTAATTATGAACTTGATAGCAACAATTTATGCTTTTAATCAATTCAAAGGCCAATGCCTTTGCCCAAGTCCATCGCCACACCATCGGACGTGTGTCCAAAACTGCAAGGCAAAATTAATCAACAAAATCAACCTGTAGAGATGAAGGCAACGACTATACATTAATGAAGAAAAAGAAATGAAGCCATGTGGTTTGTTATGTTGATGTGTTAACTTATTGTTATTTAATTCCTTCTTATCAACTATTGGAACCAGTGTTTTAATTCCTTTCTTTATAAGGACAATGCATGCAATGTAAAAGCGAAGGAGAAACCATCAAGCATGCTAGCTGTAGAGAAGAAGTAGATGGAAATGGATAAAAAATCCATGTTTGATTTTGAAGAAGATGGCGTATTGGATGTAAAAGGGAAGGAGAAACCATCAAAGATGGAGGTGAAGAACACTAGTGGGGGGACCAAAGCTGAAAAGCTGAAGAGTTCAATTGTTGCTGACACTTCTTCTCAATCGGCCTATGTGAAGTTATGGGCAGTTGCAGCAGCAGCCATGGTGATCCTGTTGTGGATTTCTGTGGTCGAGTTGGCAACAGTAGGGAACAGATTTGTGGTGCGGAAGTACTGGCACTCGACGTCGCCCTTTCTTCGACCTGAAAGTGAGTTAGTATATGAAGTACAGTTTTGATTACACTAACCTGTGCGAGATTTTCTGCAGATGAAGCAAGTTAGAAAATGTAAAATACTCGATTGTCATCTGTGCAGGAGTATATGACAATAATGGCTATCTAATTGTTTCATGCAATGGTGGACTAAATCAGATGCGAACTGCTGTAAGTACTTTCGTTTTCGGCAGTTTTACTTGGGGATAAGCCACAAATCGGTCCTTCTAACTGCTCTTGATTTGCTGCACTGAACAGATCTGTGACATGGTTGCCATAGCTAGATACTTGAACGTCACACTCATCGTCCCTGAACTGGACAATTCCTCCTATTGGCATGATCATAGGTACCTAGTTCATTGCTCACCAGATCACAAGATGATGTTCATTCTTAATTTGATATCCGAGAGCCAACTTTACTGATAATCTTATTAATAAGTTGAAAACTTGTTATGACAGTTCATTTGGAGACATTTTCGACATGCGTTACTTTATTACATCTTTGAGAGATGAGATTCACATACTCAAGGAACTTCCTGCCGAGGAGCAGAAAAGATTCAAGTCAAAACCTGTATATTCAATTATTCCAGTTAGTTGGTCTAGCATGTCATATTACTATCAGAAGGTTTGTTCCTCATTCTGTTCTATCATTATTCATAGGGACAGATATTTCTTAGTTCAAGGCTCCTGATTTTTATTACTGATATCTCCATAAATCTATTGCAAAGATTCTTCCTCGAATACAAAAGCATGAAGTCTTGCATTTCCTCCAAACTGATGCTAGACTTGCCAATAATGGGCTTCCTGATGAGCTCCAGAAACTGCGCTGCCGGGTAAACTATGAAGTGCTGAGGTTTGTCACCCCTATTGAGAACTTAGGTAGAAAGATAGTGAGGATTCTGAGGCAAAAGGGCCCTTTTTTAGTTCTTCATCTCAGATATGAAATGGACGTGTTGTCATTCACCGGGTGCACTGAAGGTTTAACCCACCAAGAGATTGTGGAGTTGATAAATATGAGGTAGGCAAAGGCAAAAGCATATTCTTGTTTTTGCTACAAACTTGCACTGATATATGATCTAAATTATGTGCATTTTTTAACAGAGAGTCTTATCCCTGGTGGAGAAGCAGATCAAATCCCATAATGAGAAGGAAATCGGGTATGTGCCCTTTAACTCCTGATGAGACCGCACTTGCATTGCAGGCATTAGGAATTGATCGCAACATTCAAATTTATATTGCTTCTGGAAACATATACGGAGGACAAAGTAGAATGGCAAAGCTAGCAAAAGCTTTTCCAAATCTGGTTAGTAACAGTACCATAAACATTCTGTATATTTGGTTTGCTTGCTCTAGTGTATAATTCTTATTCCAAATGTGAAACTAGGTCAGGAAGGAGACTCTGTTGGATCCTTCTGATCTCAGGCCGTTTCTGAACCATTCAAATCAGATGGCAGCATTGGATTATATCGTTTCTTTGGAAAGCGACATATTTGTTCCTACCTATGAAGGAAATATGGCAAAAACTGTCGAAGGCCATCGACGGTAAAAGCGTAGTCTGACAATGTGACCTACAAAATCTCTACTCAAAACTCTCTTCCACTTCCTGACCCTGTTGTCTACTTTCTGTTATTTTTTGCAGATACTTGGGATTTCGTACGACCATTATGCTAAACAGAAGGCTTCTAGTGAGTTTAATCGATCAGTACAAGGTAGGAAGACTGAGCTGGGACGAATTCACCTTCATAATGAAGGCAGCTCATGCAGATCACATTGGGAAACCTGCAAAAAGATTGAAGATCCGAGGTGGACCCCGGGAAGAGGACTATTTCTACTCTAATCCGGAGGAATGTCTTCCGCAGGAAAGTTGAAACATCAAGTGATCCTACCATGATGAACTCCTAATTTCCCATCACAAAAACAAAAATTATGCTCCATACCAATTCAACATGCCACATCTCTAAAGTGAAAATGCATACACTAAGCTCAAGCAGTTAAGTGATCGATGTTTCCTTTGAGCACCTCGCAGAGTTTACAATTAACAATCAATTCCCTAGTAAGCCGGCCTGCCCGTACAAAGACCATTTTTTGCAGAATTCAATATGCAACAAGCTCAAATGTCCAAGTCCTCGACTTTGCTGATGAACATTTTCATGACAGAATTGTGTGAGATAAATTTCGAGACTACCCCACAAATGCGGCGATAAGCATCGAGAGACCCTGTTTTGTACATGTATTATTGACAATGCCAATATGTATAGTACAACCACAATCCAGATGATTGCATATTCTGACCAGAATTGTAATGGGAAACTGTGCGGAACAAAACCATATAAACTAAGGTAACTGCCATTACTATCAATTCCATGAAATACAGGAAGAATGAAGACAGCAAACCATAGCACATACAACACCCAAAGGAGAAAACCAGGCAAATAGAAAGGGGAAGAACAAATCGGAGCAGAAGTGATGGCTCAAGAAAAGCCATACTAGTCTTCATGTCTTAAGCCGTTTCTATGATGTATCTTAGCTTGATCGCTAGAGGGGAAAATTTTGAACGTACGATACTCTGGAACATAAGAAAGTTGTCAATTGTAAAGATGGTTTCATTGAGAAGCTTTCCCATACAAGCCTATTGTTTGCTAAGCTCTTCCAGAGCCCATCCCTCTATCTTTCTTCTTTCCTGTTGGTTTCAGAATAACAAGTTGATAGCAAACTTTTAAAATGTTCTTAGAAAACCAGGAAGTTAGTAATCAGAAAGGAGAGAAGAGATGCAAGTGGTATAAGTTTAAATTTAGTTCACTAACTTAAGAAAAATTCAATTTCTAATCCAAGTTAAAAAAGTCTTAACTGAATTCCAACAAAAAAAAATTTAGAAATAGCTCATTAATTTTATTTTTGTCAAAACAATCATCATCTAATGACGTGGCGACGCATGGCATAGACATGACAAGCACATAATGTTAGGTCAACCAAAAGTACTGACATGTTGGGCCCACACATCCACTTCATTAAAGTGCCACGTGGTCGAACGCAAACATTTTACTTTGTGTCGTGAGTCCCACATCATGTGCATATTTTATGTTCATACCCCATCCAAACTCTTTTTTTAATTGTTTTGATTAAAATTCAAAAATTTTTATTTTGACTCTCTTTTTTAAATGAGTGTAAACTAACTTATAATCTTATATCATACAATAAATAAAGTTTATTTGAATAAAAAATTTAAAAATAATATTTAAATGATATTAGATCATAAATTAATTACAAAAAAAAAGAATAAAATTAACAAGCTCCTTAAAACTCAATTCTAAATGAAGTTAGTATTACCTTAAATATACTTAATGTTATCTTAACTTTTAATTTTAAATTTTTTTTTTCAAATTTTTTTTTTTTTTGCTAAAGGCAGAATGGCTGGATTCTGACCATAAACCTTTTCCCTTGTGTTATTACTCACCAAAAGTTGAAAAATTGTGTTACTAATTTAATGAAAAGACTAACATTGAGTTAGTAACTTAGAAAAAATTCATAATTGAGTTGTTCATGTAAAATTTTCCAGTTTATCAAAGTAAAATTGATGATAGAAATAGAAAATAAAAGGTGTAGAATAATTAAACCTTAATAACAATATTAACTTTCATTAAAAGATAGGTAATCTATTAAATATTATCATTTACAATTTGTGCTATCCTAAGTGTACTATTTCTACATATCAAAGCACTCTAAAAGATAAAATTAGTTAAAAGTGGATGCAAAAACTTGAACTTTTCCCAACCTAAGGTTGACATGATCTGGTATCAGTCATGAAAATAAAAGGGACCCCTCAGAAAAAAGAAAATAAAGATAGTTTGTTTTTATTTTTTTTTTATTTTTATCATTTATTTTTATAATTTTTTATAACTTATATGTTTATTTTATATTATATAATTTTTGTAATTTTTTTTCACTTATAATCTTTAAAAATTTTTCATAAATATTTTCTAAATCAAAGAAATGACTCTCACAATTTTTTGTATCTAAACTATTATACTTTAAACTAATTGTCCTTGAGAGTGCTTTGATACGGAGAAATGGTATACTTGGTATAGAATAAATTGTAGATGACAATGTTTAATAGACTTTCTACCTTTTAATGAAAGTTAGTGTTGTTATTAAGATTTAATTTTTCCATATCTATTTTATCCTATTTCTATTATCACTTTTCTCTTGACAAACTAGAAATTTTATGTTAACAATCCAATTATGAACTTTTCCGTAAGTTACTGACTTAATGTTGGTCTTTTCATTAAAATTAGTGACTCAATTATGAACTTTTTGTAAGTTATCGATCCAAAGTAAAACTTTTGCGTTCTGTCACATGACTTTTTGATGATGTGGACATGTGGGTTAGATACGTCAGCACTTTTCACTTGCCACATATGTGCCACATGTCGTTATGTCATTAGACAATGATAGTTTTGAAGGAAATGAAGTTAATGACCTATTTTTAAATGTTTTTTTTTTTTATGGAAATGACCTTAATTGAACTTTTTTAAAGTTAGTGACGTGAAATTAGACTTCTCCTAAATTAATGACTTAAATTTGAACTTACCCCGCAACAATACCCTTTTTAACTTGTATTTCATACTTATATATTGAAACTAAAAACAAGGGTTACTATAAGTGTTGGTTTTGTTAAATGAAAATGATGAAGGAAAATGAAGAAAATAAATGAGCAGTAGAACTGCAATTGCAGCAAAGGAGCTATTAAGTTGCAAAAACCAAACATACAATAGAGAGAGAGCCATAAATCATTTTGTGATAAAGGAAAATATCAAGAGACATAACGAATTTGTTCACAGTTCTACTTTTATTGATACATTTGGTCCATTACACAAGAGTCTTTTACATGAATAAGACAATGCTCAAGATAAAGTTACAAGTAAATGGATTCAAAGAAGCAACCTACTGCTCATGATCACTACAAGAGAGAGGGACAATAGTTTCCAACTGATCTACTACAACTTGTAACTAAGAAACTTAATTAACTTGCTTTTTGGTTGAAATTTAAAGGCTAGTTCATACTTGACAACAAAGTGACAATTCTAACTCTCCTCTTGACAATTGCCTAAAAAAATTAGAAAATTTCTTCATTGAAATTAATTTGACATCATTTTACATCTTCTTGAAATCATAATGCAAAAGGATCTTTAAGAATTGACTTCATTTTTTCTCCTCCCGAACTTATGATGGAGGTCTTTAACTTTATGAGAGAACATTGATAATAAGTGGAAAAGATTGCTTTTGAATATTGAAACTTTGAAAGCATGGTTTTGAATGCCAAAATTACAGTTATGATAGCTATGGACAAACTGCAACATTTAGTTGGTAGTTCAATAGGAATCTTCAAGAACTTGTTTCTTTTTGGTTTTTGTTATGATATAAGCTCATTATAAAGCATGTGAAGGGCTGAGATAGTCCTTTTTTTCTTTGTAAGCAAATAATTTAGAAGTTGCTTGTAAAATTAGACAATATAGTATGGCTTGCTTTACTTACTTTGTCTTAATCATGGTTGTCATGTACCATTATACCTTAGCTCTGTAGTTACGTTGTATAAGAAAATGAAATGCATTAGAGGCTTTACTTTTGGCTTCAAAACTCTCTCTCTCTCTCTCTCTCTCTCTCTCTCTCTGTGTCTCTCTCTCATTTTCTCTCTTTCTTCTTATCCATTTAGATTTACTGTCATCTTTATGATGTGTTGTGTTTGCTGGTTTTCTATAGCAAGTTCTAGCATTTCAACGTTGTTCTTGATTTTTCTCACTCGCAAACTACTAACAATAAATGAGCATTGCATGTGTAACTTCAATAGTCAGTAAACCAAATTTTAAATAGATTTTTTGGTGACAAGAATCTCTCAACTAGAAAAATACAGCTGAAGTAAAAATGTTGCAGAAAATAAGCATTCTGAAATCATATTTTTGCCTTTAAGGTGATAACATTTAAAAGAAAAAAGAAGGGTTTTAAACTAGTTTGGAAGTTGAAAAATGCAGCAAAAATGTTTGAAGTGCAGCAGCGAAAGAGTTTTTGTAGAAAATGAGTGCGGGAGGATGCTAAAATTAAGAGTTGCAATAGAAATGAAGCTAGAAAAGTGCATCAAAGATGATGAATTATTGCAGAAAATGAAAGAGCGCCAATATGATGATGAAAAACTGATTTTTGGGCCCAAACACTAATTTTGAGAGGTCTTTATAGATCATTAAATGATTTGATAACATTCGTTGAATTTGATAAATGAAAATAATGAAGGAAAATGAAGACGATAAATGAGCAATAGAGCTGCAATTGTAGTAGATGAGTTGCTAAGTTGCAGAAACTTAAAAGCAGTAGAGAGAGAGAGAGAGAGAGAGAGAGAGGGTCATAAGCTATCTGTGATAAAAGAGACTATCAAGAGACATGATGCAATTGTTGAGAGTTCTACTTTTATTGATACATTTCTTTTATTATATAGGAGTCTTTTACATAAACAAGACAAATTAAAATAATTAACAAAGCATGGTTTACAATACTCAAGAAATAATTACAAGTAAATGGATTCAAAGAAGCAACCTACTGCTCCTAATCACTACAAAAGAGAGGGACAACAATTTCTGACTATTCCCACTGTAACTTGCAACAAAGAAACTTAATTAACTTGCTTTTTGGTTGAAATTTAAATGCTAGTTCATATTTATCAACAAAGTGGCAATTCTAACTCTCATCTTGATAATTGCTTGAAAAAACAAAAACATTTCTTCATTGAAACTAGTTTGACTTCATTTTATATCCTCCTAAAATCATGATGCAGGAGGGTTTTTAAGGATTGAGTTCATTTTTTATCCTTCTGAACTCATGATAGAAGCATTTAACTTAATCAGAGAATATTGGCAATAAATGAAGGAAATGGCTTTTGAACATTAAAACTTTGAAATCATGGTTTTGATTGCTAAAATTACAGTTATGTCACCTCTAGATCAATTGCAACATTTAGTTCGTGTTCAATGGTGTTGTTCCTAGTATAACCCAAAAAGGGGGTACATTTGGTGTTTTTCGATTCTCATGATTCACTCAATCTCAACTCCAAACAGTTAGTTGCAACGATAAATGATAATCAAAGATGAACATATAACATAAATACAACTAACATAAACCAATTTATTCTTTTGATAGGTGAAGAACAATCCTTTACAACCTCTTTGAACACACAATCAACAAGCTTCTGTGAATCTTTTAATTACAAAAATACTCGTTCTTTTGCACTTAATACTTGAGCTCAAGCTCCCACACTTTGCTTTTCTTTTTCTTTTTTACACACCCTTACAAGGATTCTCAAGATGTTCAATATCTCAATCTGTGTCTTACAAAGAGGTATTCCAACCTCTTTATAAACTGCTAGCTCTCAACTAGTTATTGGCCCTTGATTCTTTTCCAAAACGAGTAGATTCTTCTCGAAAAGGAAAGTCAACTTTATTGTCTGATGAAGCATTGGTTGACCGCAGACTTGGTCAGGTTGACCGACCCGAACTTTCTGTAACTCTGGACTTCTATCTTCTAGTTGTATCGGTCGACCATAGACTTTATTTGGTCGACTGACCAAAATTTTCTGGAACTCATCTATTTTGTCTTTCTATTACATTGGTCAACTAGAGCCACCCTTAGGTCGACCGACCTAAACTTTTTGTAACCATTCATTTTCTGCTTCCTTCACCTCCTGTTGACCAGAGCGACACATAGGTTGATTGGTCTGGACTTTTTGTAACTTTGCACACTTTTTTATTTGTTCATCTGGTCGACTATAGACTTTGTTAGGTTGAATAGTTTGACTTTACTGTATTTTCCAATTATTGGAAACTTCCTTCTTTGACCTTGATCTCACAAAATCACATTTAAACCTTTCTATGTAAAGAGAATTTCACAAACAACTACAAGATCTTGCCTAGGTGGTCAGCTCATTCAAATCAAATAAAAGATTTTGCCATAATAAAATATAATCACAATGATAACTTACCAATTTAGCTCATTCAATCAACTAATCAATCAATAAACTAAATATAGAAAAGTAATTAGCATAAATGGTCATCAATCAAGAATGGGGTTCAAAGATCAAAACAAATACTCAACAAATTTTAACAAAATTTTCCTTTTTGATAATGACAACCATGATTGATTGATGAACACCATGAATGTGAAATGATGCACAATATGGATGCATAGTGCCTCCTAAGTTCTAAGTCATCAAAACAAACAATGTAAAGCATGAACATAAAGAAAAATGAAGATCACTAAGCTCAAGCAATCCATAATACCGTAGCAGGTCATAATAACCAATAAGTCATAAGTTCATAGAGCATAAGTCATGAAAAAAATGGTATAAACTGCATAAACAGAAAATCCAAAGTATTGAGAGTTCTCAAAGCTAAATCAATCATCCTTTTTTTACCCTTTTGTCAACAACAAAAAGCATCAGATGCTTCTTGAATCCTGCTTCTTGGACCTTGTGTCAGAATGATTGTTTTGCAGAATGCCCAAGATGCTTTTCGTATTTTTTGTGTTTTCCTTCATGTAGTCCTTAAGCTCCACCCTGATCTCATCTACATTAACCCTAAGACCATTCATATTTCGTTGAACCTCATCAATTCTAGCTTCAAACTCTTCCCTTGCAATTTAGTCAAATAGTGTAGGTTGGGCTGAGATTGAAGGCACTTCACTTGGCTCGATCTTTTTCTTGGGAGGAGCAGACCATGTCTTATCATTTGAAACTTACAGCTTCATCTGCTTGAGAGTGGTCTCGCTGATGTTTTTGTACTTGCTAAAGAAGCTAGGTGCCTTATGCATGGTTGACACACTAAGCTTGATGAGAATGTTGCACAGGTGCATGCCATAGGGGAAATTTCTCACTGTATCAATCTTTGCCTTGTCCAATACCCTAATTATGTGCTTTGGTAGGTTGAACTTTTCTTTCTTCAGGACAAATTTAGGCAAGCACATGATAGGGAAAGTTAGGTAGTCATAGTGTCCACCTTTTGGATTTATGCTATAGGCCATGATCCTCTAGATGATTCTAGACTTGATAGGCAAGTCTGAGGTCTTCAATGGCTTCTTGACGTCAGTGACATGCAAATCTAACATAGCTTGACCCTCAAATACTGTTTTAAGTTGTTCTTCAATAGTGAACTTGTGAGAGTCCCAAGTATCATGCCACTCAACCTTCTCTTCCTTAGCTTTTAACCCACAAATCTTAGCAATAACTTGGGGAGTCAACTTCATGTCCTTCCCATTCATATTGGAAGTGATCACATGCAAAACTCTCATTTGCATTTACATTAGAAAAGAAAAAAAAGGTAGCAACACTCAAAACAGATAAACTTATCCCATTTTTGAAATTTAATCTCCTCAAAGAACCCATTCATCTTCAACTCATAAATATAACCAAAATGTAGAGTGGTCTACCCTCATACACATTCCTCCTAGCATACTCAAAATCATATTTAGAGGCCATTTTATAGGTCTTGAAGTATAAATTAAAGTACTTTGAGGGATCTGGGTCTGGCAAAGGTTGGAAGCTTGCTAGAACTGGAGGGTTTGAGGAGTTCCCAGTCTTCCTTAATCGGTTAACCTGAGGCTGGGGCTGGTTGACTGATGAAGGCTTTGCTTTTGGCTTAGGTTTTGGCTTGGCTGCTAGCTTGGTTGACCTAGCAGGCTACGCTTCTCTTTGGACTTGTAAGTAGTAGGAGCTTTGGTGGGTGCTGGGTTGACCAAATGAGATGTTGAGTTGACTGGGTAAGCTGAGAGGGCTCTGATTAGCCGACTAGCGGGGTTGATAGGACTTTGTGGATATGTTTCAGGTCAATTTGCGAGTGCTGCTCATCTGTTAATGGGTCTTGAAGGCAGGAGGATCTGGTGGAAATTCTAATGAGGGTGTTTTTGATTCGGCTGACTAAGAGGGGTGAGAGGATTTTGTGGATGAGGCGGCTAACTAGGTTTTCTCTGAAGACTCAGAATCATCTAGGTTAACAGCGGCTGGCTCAGCGGTGGAGGGTTAGCAAAAGCAACATTTTGTACTTTGACCGACCATCTTCTCAGTGGCTCTTTGATTTTTGATGCTCTCCTTGGTGCCATACACAATGGAGAGAAGAAGATTGATGATTGTGGCATTTGATTCCCCAAAATCGATGGATTTATTTAGATTTGAAAATTTGAATTTCAAATTGAAAATTGGTTTCCAGCCTAAAAGAGGGTTTGCAAGTTCCCCTCTTCCCCCCCAAAAAAAGAAATAAACCACCATCAGTGGACCAAAGTAAGTCATAGGTCGACCGATTACATCAGTTGACCAAACAACTCAATCCAAATGTAATATGATGTAAAGATGTAATCATGACACATAAACATAGAAAATGCATAAAATCACATAGAATCAAGAAACATGCATCACACATATAAGACATCAATTCGATTCAAGTAAACCCAATTTCTTTCTAATGGACGCAAACCTATCCTCACTTAGGGGTTTGGTGAAGACACTAGGTAATTGATTATCGATATTCACAAATCCTAAAGTCACATCACCTTTGAGTATATGATCCCTAATGAAATGGTGTTTAATGTCAATGCCTTTGGTCTGGAATGATGGATGGGATTCTTGGTTATATTGATTGCATTAGTGTTATTACACTCACTATGCCAAAAATGAGTTTAGGCTATTGCCTAAAGGCCTAAAACCACTACCTATTATCTAAGCTAGTGGCTTTGTGTCTGCTGCATTTGATAGGCACGGCAATCGCTTTTAGGTAGCGGTTTTTCAAGTTATTGCAAAGAAAATGAAAATTGCTATCTAAAGCTTTTATGCAGCGGTTCTTACAATCAATGGTAGTAGTTTTGTGAAATTTTAAGTAGCGGTTCCTATGACTAATGACAACAATTTTTGGTGCCAACATTAAAAGTAGACAAGACTTAGGATACAAACCTCTGTCTAGGTCATACAATTTTTTAAGGCTTAACTAATACCAGTTGAACATTTGGGAAGACATAAAAGTGGAAGGCTCTCTAACATTACTT
Source organism: Carallia pectinifolia (assembly GCA_037832335.1). Classification (NCBI taxonomy): domain Eukaryota; kingdom Viridiplantae; phylum Streptophyta; class Magnoliopsida; order Malpighiales; family Rhizophoraceae; genus Carallia; species Carallia pectinifolia. The sequence goes on from CM075453.1 coordinate 17,616,488, forward strand.
GTAGAAGTTAACTGTTTTGTTTTAAAAGTAACAATACTAATTTCAATTTTTTTTTTGCTGTATCAATTTTAGACAAGAATAATGAATAGGAAAATTTTATCTAGATTAGATTGCAAACTATAACAGTTTAATTGCAAAAACATCAATTTTCATAGTAGCTTTAATTATAGTCTCCATTTGCTCAAGCCATTATATTAATTGGTACTACCTACTTCTTACAATAATATTCACCTTCTTTTTTAGTTTATAAGTATTATTCCAAAGCTTTCTAAAAATTACCCTGCATATAACCAGGTAAAACTATCCAGGCTACATTTATCTTCTTTTTGTTTTTTTTTTTTAATAATACTGAACACATAGTCCATTGATAGTTGACAACCAACTGGTTTTGGTCCCGGCAATTAAAGTAGAGGAGTTTTAGGATACGAACTGCTGTCCAAGTCATACTATTTCTTAAGTCCTAACTAATGTCAGCTGCACATTTGGGAAGAAATAAAAGTGGAATGCTTATTATTTCTTTTTTTTAACAATGCTTGTAGAAGTTAACGATTTTGTTTCAAAAGTAACAATATTAGTTTTATGTCATTTTGCGCAATATCAGTTTTAGACAAGAATGATGAATTGGGAACTTTTATCTAGATTATATGGCAAACTATAATAGTTTGATTGCAAAAACATAAGTTTTCATAATAGTTTTAATTACAATTTCTATTTGCTCAAGTCATCGCATTAATTGGTGCTAATTACTTCCTACAATAAAGTTCAGCTTCTTTTGCAGTTTAAGTATTATTCCAAAGCTTCTTAAAAATTATTCTGCATATAACCAAGTAAAACTATCCAGGCTATATTTACTTTCTTTTGTTTCCTTTCATAATATTGAACACATAATCCATTAACAGTTGACAACCAACTGGTTTTGGTTAAAACAGAAAAATAAAATGATAGAACATTGAAAATGGAGAAAATGCGCAACAAGCATGCTATTTACCGAAAAACACCCTACCTAATGATTTATTATAATTATTGTTTTTGTTTTTACATATGATGCCTCGGGCCCTTCATTTTAATTACTAATTCAAATTTCATTAATGTCCCTTCTAAGAGCATGTTGCAGTATAAAGCTAGTACAACTTATTGATTATCGTGTTGTAGATTCTACTTAGTAGAATCCATATTTTAGTTCTTGAACTTTCAAGTGACATTGATTTTTTTGATTTTATTTCACAAATCAATGTTCACAATAGCTTCACACTGATTTTTTTTTTTCCAATTTAGTCTTTCCATGGATACGATCATATAAACATAGCATTTATCTCAAATCTATACACTCTCCTATTGTCATCCTTCCTAGAAATTCAGCTTGCTGCACATGCAATCCTTGTTATAACCAGAAATATTTCAAATGGTTATATGACGTAATATTGATTCAATGAGAAGGACTTACTTCTGAAATTGCTAGAATTGTTGGTCGCCAAGGGCATGTTGTTCATTGATCCACAAGAAACTAGATACTTAAAAATTCTCAGCTTTTTGTATCTCTAACTTGCTTACAATATGCTACCTTCTTTAACTAATTTAATAAAATCAAACAGAATGTGGATGGTCCCAAAAAATCATTTTTATTTTGAGCCATATAGCAAAGACTTGCTATCTTTTTTATCTCCCCTAAACACCTAGATAGTTGTTTCTAGGATCACAAATCCAGTCAATTACATACTCCATTCTAAAAATAGCAGAATGTCTCTACAAAAATAATGGGCTGCATTCAATGGTGTCATATTCATTATTAGGCAAATAGATACCAATGCCCCTTATACATAATGAGAATAAACATCTAACTAAAGACAATCATACAGTTAGGCAAATACAACAGGTAATTTATGCTTTTGAGACTGCTCATCTAACAATTTTCATTCTTTAACAAAGAGCTTAACATACCATGTCAAAAAATAGCATCACTAGAGAGGAGTTACTATCCCAAATCCTCTTTACTTTTAATCCAAAAAATAATTTGAAATGAGTACAGTTATTTTAGAAATCAAATCATTAAGATTTTGAAAGTAACAACATCTAAAAAATCATACTTGACCTTTTATGTATTCACAAATCACAAGTGGTCATTATTAACAAAATAACATTAGTAGATAGGATTTTCTATATCAAGTCATCTATAGTTTTATTACGATAAATGATTTGAAATGAGTACTATTATTTTAGAAACTAAATTCGTAAACTTTCAAAAGTAATATCTAAAAAGTGAGCATTATGTATTCACCAATTACAAGTGGTCATTATTAACAAAATAACATTAGTTGATAGGAGTTCTTACCTCAAGTCTTCTTTACTTTAATTCTACCAAATGAATATAAACAACTACAGTTATAAGTATTATTGAAATACGTATATAAACTAACCAATCTTGCAGATAAAAGTCAGACCATAAAGAAATTGTAAAATGAAAAGCTAGTAATGCCAAGTGCTGTGACCAATTCATGGAGAGTAATCGACTTGTCATGGTTGTGTGCTACATCCGATATGCCTAGATCATTCTCATATCTCAGTAACATTGGATGGTTAAATTTGAATATATGGTTATAAAAATGAGCTTGAGAATCGAAGAACTTAATAGCCTTTTGGCGCTCAATTGTATCATTAGCTATATGTACCTTACATTCCTTCCCCTTTTACTCTTCCACCATTATATCATTTTATAGGGCTTTCGTTCCCTTACATTTTTGTTTTCCTATGGGCATTAGTTTGGAAGTTCACTAGAAAAAGATAATTGATTGCTTGGAGATATCGCGATTTTATATTTATTCAACCTCGTGCATGATCTTCCCATAATTAATATCAGAAGAATCTCCAAAACATTCATGTGTAAGTAAAAACCTCATTCCCAATAAGATTCAAAACCCTTTTGAGTCACAGCTAATTCAGTAGTTAAGTAATTATGCTTATTGATCATTCTTTGGGAGAAAAAAATAAAAGGAACAAACCACTTCCCCTTCCCAACCCAAAAAAAGGAAAATAATAACCAAACCCTAATTCTATTTGAAAAGCTGAAAAGGAAAAAAAAAACCAAACTCTAATATCACTCTAAACAATCCCCACCCCCAAAACCAAAAAGAAAAGCAGAAATAAATGAAGACCACAACGAATATTTCCCTAAAAAGCTAAAACACCACAGATAAAACCAAGAATTTAATCAAAATGTCACTCAGTTCCAATTGCAATAACAGAGGTTAAAACATAATTTTTTTTTTTTTTTTTTTAAAAAGCATAGTCATACCTTAAAACTTCACTTTGTGAACAAAATCTCCACTTTCTAAAACCAACATCTTCCTCACTCTCCAATAGGAAAATGAGAGCTCAAAGATGTAAATTTCAAGAGTTTTACCAGGCAGCGTGTATGAGAAAATTGTAATATACTCCACCAACACACTTCATCTTCTTCTTTTCCTTTGTTTCTTTCATTTTATTTTATTTTTTGTTGGACAAGCCCTCTCTCCTGCAAACAATACCCAACTCATCCACTTCTTTCTAGCCAGGCCAAATGTCAGTCTTGCCCTTCCTAAATCCTAACAGCTTACAATTTTTAAGTTTCAAAATTTTGCTCCCCAAATCGGTTTCTCAAAATTTTACAATTAATTTATTCTTTTTTCTTGGTGGGTCCCCATGTCCACATCAGCCTGAGAGATTATCGGAAAGTTTAATTCAGCACATGTATGGTCACTCAAGATTGTGTGTAGCACTTTTAACAAGAAAAAGATTGTGTAAAACTAATTTTTTATAGCGTACCGTATAGCTTAAGATCTAAGGGCTACCTTAATGGACCAAAGACTAGATACATTTCATATATGTGAGTAAGATTTATTTGGTTGATATTAATTTTTAAAAATTTTATTAAAAAGTAATACAAACAATTGTAAATTAATTCTTATTATTATTTGTCTCCTTTCTTTCTGCATATATAAATTCCAATTGAATTAATATATATATGGAAAGAAAATTTAAAAGTAAACCAATGTTTTCCTCTAGTTTTCTTTTTAATATCCGTATCTACAAGGATCATTAGCCTCATTGTGAAATATATGTCCCAACACCTTCAATAATACTGAATACATTGAATCTCTTCAAATAGATGTGTAACACCCATTGATAAAACTCAATTCAATTATCAATCGTCAATGCCAATATGATATGAGCTTAAACAATCCAATGAAAATAATACATTTCCTATCTATAAAACTAAGGAAGCTAAATGTGTTGAATTCTATTTAACAAATGAGTCATTGACCTTGATTGGTTTTTCTTACTTGTGTGAAATCGTTTATTGCTTGAATAAAGAGATTATATCACTTTACTTCTTACAAATATGTATTTTCATTAACTTATATTTTCCTTTATTTTTCTTTCTTAGTCGACGCCATTGAACTTGGCTTAAAAGACTTTTTTTTTTTAAACAAAAAAAACATCATGAGTATGTCAGTCATTATACTTACAGACCAAGACTAAAAGTCACTTATTAATGTCCTCATTTAACCTCCTCAATAGAGAAGACCTTCCACCTGAGCATTGTTGAGCCCGTATAGGCCTTTCCGGTGCCTAACTTCGGTGTCAAAGAATCTTGAATCCAATGTCGTGCCACAATATAAATCCCTGTAAACTCTGCGGACGGGCAACGACAAAGGGATTTGTAATCTTATGATTTACACAGCACTGGTTTATGTAATTTTATTATTATTATTATTATTATCTTGTATATATTATGGCAGCAAAGTTTGGCATAAGGTGTTTGATGTGAAAGGTCATGTATAGAGTATAGTTATATAAAATTAGGTAATACATAGAAACTAGCAAATTTTAAAAAAAAAACTAGCAAAAATAATAACAAACATCAATAATAGTATTGACAAATACATTCGAAAAATAAAACATCATGCCTTAATTGCCCAGAATAAATCATGAAAGAAGCAATTCCTTACATTATTTTTCAAGCTACCACACATAGCTTGTGATGTTTTTAAGAAAATTCTAGCTTTCACAATCCGACATAATTAATTGGAGTTCATTCCATCAAATCTTCTCTTTACTGCCAATAATAAACCAATTTTTCGAAAATATGAAAATGGGAATGCTGGAAGTTGGCAATATTTGAGCCATTGCATCATTGCTTTTATTACAAGGATCAATTCTTTTTCTTTTTTTTTTTTTTGGTGAAAATTACACGACTCGAAAGATAGTTAACGATAAATTGACCTAAAAAATGTCCAATCATGTTTATTTATTACACCCGTTTTACATTACACCACCCCATCTAATTAATTAATACGGGCGACAATTACCCATTAGTGGAGAGAAAGAAATGAGGCCATCTAATTTATTATGTTGATGTACCACTTATTCCTGTTCAATTTCTTCCTATTAAAATCATCTAAAGTAATAGTTTGGTGATTCGATGTGCTTTTTTCTATAATGGGTTAGGTGGAGTTTTGCTCGCCTCTAAATAAACGAAAATTCAAGTTAAGAGCGCGGTGTTAGGTTCTAAATTTGTTAACATCAAAACTAAGTACGAGGAGTCCCATTCAGTCAAACAGTACAAAGGCAATAAATTCACTTTATAGAAGATAAATTAAATGAGGATGACAACGGTATAAGAGTCAATATTAGTCTATTGGTGCTATAACTAACACACCACCGAGCACTTATTTTTATCGAATGAAAAAAAATCTTCCCATTAAGTACTAATTATAGGAACCAATGCTTTCCTTGCTTTATAAGGACAATACATGGAAACTTCTCCTCTGATGTGCATGCCGGATTGGCGACTCCAGAATTACTTTCCGGAATCATTTGCCCGAATCTGGTAGCAAGCCACCGTCTGCACATAATCATCAAAAGTATAATTGACACATTTTAAAAGAAAAAAAATTCTCAACTAACTAGCATGTTTTAGCATACTTGCCACGTACACAAAGTTGTAAATATACGTGGGAATGGAGAATTGCAAGGTTGGGTTTGGAGAGTCGGAGTTTGTAGATTTAGAAGCAAAGGAGAAAGAAAAGCCATGCAATTACAAGCTGACGGACTTCAAGGTCATTAATATTGCAACCCTCGGAGGGATCAAAGCTGACAAGTTGAAGAATATGATATTGGGGGCACAGAAACCTGAAAAGTTGATGAGCTTGATGGTCTTGAGGGCTAATCAATTAGCTCTGTTCAAGTTCTGGGTGGTGGGAATCACAATCATGGTGCTTGTAATGTTAGCTTGTAGAACGCAGTACTCTACATTAGGAGAGACCACGGGGCCGAGGACCATCAAGTATGAGACTACTTCTTTTGTTCTTCCACTTGATAGTGATGATAGTAAGCTCACCTTCTGCAATCTATGAATTTCCTTCTTTTTTTTTTTTGTAAGTATGCCTGTATATGAATGATTTATATATATATTTTAATTTGTATATGCTGCGGCATATAGCTCACAGTGCACATGTGACTAGGATAAAAAAATTAATAATTGCATTTTAGTTTTTATTTTCCTAACATTACATTATATTTGTAGATATATTGATTGCAACCGTATTTTATGATGTCGTCTCCAGGGGCCTATAAGAACAGAGGATATTTGATGGTTTCATCCAACGGAGGATTGAATCAAATGAGATCTGGTGTACGTAAACTGCTTCCCTCGCAGTGTTTTTTATGTTAATAAACTGGCCGAACTGGCTAAATATTAATTGCTTACTGAGATTTATTTGAATAACAGATTTGCGACATGGTTGCCATTGCAAGGTTTTTGAATGTCACGCTCGTTGTCCCTGAATTGGACAACACCTCGTTTTGGAATGATCGCAGGTGGGCATTATTTCATCATTTTCAACATCTTTTGTTTGTTAGCCAAAACTATATCAACCAAATTGTAGACAGAAAAAATAGCATACCTCAACTAAATATAACACCAAATCCTGGAAAACAAAGTCCATTAAGGCGGCCCAAATTTATAAAAAATAATAATAATAATAATAATAATAATAAAAAACAGCTACTTATTGAATTCGGAATAAGTTGTGAATTTGGATTATGTCTTTCCACTGCAAGTAAGTCCTTATAGAAGTAGCACATTTTACCCAACCCGCTTAATGATCAAACATTTCAGAAGATGCACATTAATTAGTGTTCAGCAAAAATGGTGATTGATCATGCATCCCATGTTATTGGCAGCCAATTTGGAGACATATTCGATGTGGACTATTTCATCAAATCTTTGAGGGACGAGGTTCAAATAGTTAGAGAGCTGCCCTCTAGGCAGAAGAGAAGACTGAAGACAATTCCACTGTACTCCATGCCACCAATTAGCTGGTCTAATATGTCCTACTATTACAACACGGTTTGTCTTCAATCTCATTTTGTCTGAATTCTGATCATTGTGCTTGAGGTAGTGATCTGCAAGCATGGAATGTAAATGCTTACAGATTCTCACTCGTTTCAAGAAGTATGAGATCATCCATTTCACCAAGACTGATGCCAGGCTTGCAAACAATGGCCTTCCTGACGAGGTTCAAAAACTTCGCTGTCGAGTCAATTACAAAGCACTGCGATTCACTCCTCCGATAGAGAAATTGGGTCAGAAAATTGTTAGTATTCTGAGGCAGAAAGGCCATTTCCTGGTTCTGCATCTTCGATATGAAATGGACATGTTAGCCTTCTCTGGCTGCACCGAAGGCTGCAATGAGAAAGAAGTGGAAGAATTGACAAGAATGAGGTTAGAAATGCTTGTATTTACAAGAAATGAATTATGAATTTGCACTTTGCTCTATTCATGCACTCAATTGTTGCACTAGTTATGTGAATTGTGCAGATATGCTTATCCCTGGTGGAAAGAAAAGGAGATAGATTCTAATAAGAAGAGGCAAGCTGGTTTGTGCCCTTTGACACCGGAGGAAACAGCAATTACATTGAAGGCATTAGATATTGACCCCAACATCCAAGTTTACATTGCTGCTGGAGATATATATGGTGGTGAAATAAGAATGGCTGGTCTTAAGGCAGTTTATCCAAATTTGGTCAGATAGCTTAACCTCCATAACTAAGATTATATATATATATTTTTGATATCTGTATTCTTTCTTACTTAGCCACACACATTTAGTTTGCTCAAGTCTATTCTTTGTGTGAAACAGGTCAAGAAGGAAACATTGTTGCCACCATCAGAGCTTAAGCCCTTCCAGAACCATTCAAACCAAATGGCTGCATTAGATTATATTGTGTCATTGGCCAGTGATATATTTGTGCCGACCTATGGTGGAAACATGGCAAAGGTTGTTGAAGGCCACAGAAGGTATGCGCCTGCTTGATTCTGATATGGATCATTTGATTTATAATCCTAGACTCTCGTATCTCAAAAATATTGAACAACGAGATAGTTATAAACTGTGACTTCTAACTGAGAAATCTAGAATTTGAATCTCGAATCCTTCCCTCACCATTTCTCATTCCCAATTATTGGGCTACCAACTCCAAAGGACCCAAAAAAAAAAATATATTGAACAACTCGAAGACATTTGCTTCTCTACCCGAAACAAGTTGTTGTGGTGAGTCTATTTGACAATAGTCCTTACAGAGAGGACTAAGTTCTGATTGCAGAGAGGATTCCTTATGCCTAGAGAACACAGTGTAGCTTCATTTATTTATTTTTTCTTTCTTTTTGGGTTGATGCAGATACTCGGGGTACAAGATCACAATTAGTCTAGACAGAATGGTTCTGGTGAAGCTGATAGATCAGTACAAAAATGGAACAATAAGTTGGGAAGAATTCTCCCAGTCAGTTAAAGCAGCTCATGCGAATCGAATGGGGAGCCCTATTCAAAGACTGAAAATTCCAGGCAAACCCAAGGAAGAAGATTACTTCTACACAAATCCTGAGGAATGCTTGCCGCCCGTTGTTCAATCCTCAAGAAGTAGAAGAAATGTTAAGGCTGGCAGACACCCATCATAGTTCCCTCATTACTTTGTCTTGTCTACAGCTTTTTAACTGCTCGCAAGAGGCAGCTGTAAATTTAGATTTGCTGCATAGATAATTGACACGAATGTATTCCAGTTACCTTGGATTGTGTAAATGGATTGCAACTTTCCGTTCCGGGATTGTTTGCTATTCCGCACCATATTAGTGGATAACTAATCTTTTTGTTTTGGTCGAAAAAAGTTTATGAGTAAGAAGGATATCCCATATCTAGGTTAGGGACTGCCTACAAACCACTAAAAATTTAGTGTAATCTACTTACATGTTACCTGTCCACAAAGGACTCTAATGGTCATATTCGAACCTGATATGGATTAATAATCTCTATTTCCTGGAAATGAACATCCCCAGTTGGAATGGGGACATTGATCTAAAGTCTAAACTAAAACATGCGCGATGGTCTTGCTAATAATCTTCACAATGGGCAAAATTTTATTTCAAGATGTTCATTAAAATCCAAAGTCTGAGATAGACGAGTAATATTTAATTTTCTGCTAAATGTGATCAAAGGCGAGTATTGATATAATGGTAAGATTGCTCTATTATAATATGTAGTTAACAAAATAAGTCGTGTAAATAATTGTGAGTGTTAGATTATTCATGACCCCCTTTTGTATTTTAAATAGGCAGTAGCCGTGTCCGGGACCCTATTGAATTTGGTTCTATAGAAAATAAAAATTCCCATTGTCACTGAGTTCTTTCTAGAGATAACAGGCATACATGCAATATGCAATTCTACGTAACATTTTAATTGACACCATTAGCCTCGTAAATAGGCAACGTATATAGCACATGTTGCATAGGAAATTATCTCATTGATGAACCATGCAAATCTTTTCTACTATTTTGATTTGAGTTTACGTCAGTTTTAAACTCAGTAATCGCTATGATTTCTAGTAGAGGAGACTCACTTTTCCCTAATGGTGATTCAGTGGTGACTAGTGGGTCTACCCTTAGGGATAGTTGAATAAAACAGGTAAAAGTGTGGTTACCTAAGATTTTGGTTTATCGATATGGTAACTAACATATCTATGATGTATCTTTTTTTTAATCAAAAAAAAGGAAAAAAAAAAAAATCTATCGGCTTCATTCTATATAGCAGAGTGAATTGGAAATATGGTAATTTGGTTTCAACTCTGGCCCAGATTTTGAAATGTTCAGAATTTGATCCGGACTGTGACCCCATCGATTCCAAAATATGAGGCAACTCTGCATGCTTTTGCATCATCTGATTATCTTGATTGTCATCTAAGTTTTCAGGGTAAGGCTATTTCCATGGCCTCAAAGTTGCATCCACAAATGGTTGCAGACCTTAGTTGGAGCCTAAGATAGCTTCACCACTGCAATTACTTTAGGAGACAAGCATAGGAAGAGAAGCTATCAAACTTGTAATAGTCATTACTACGTTTAAAATGGGATGACTATCCAGATTATTCTGCATTAAATGTAATATAACAGTTACTTAGCCCACAGAAAAAAATTGAAAGTGCAGCCAGTATTTATGAATGAATAGTTAATGTGGTCCCAAACAAAGATCATTTCAGGACAAGTAATGGACTGCGTATTGTATTGCATAATTAGTTGATTTTAATATTAGTTTCGGTCTATTTATGTCACCATAATTACAAATTTCTATTTTGCTAAATTCCTGGGACTAAGGTTAAAGGACAAGCATTACAATTACTTCATTATGATTTGGAGCTCGCAGACTCGCAGAAACAATCCGTTTTCTTAAAAAAAAAAAAAAAAAAAAAAAAAAAAAAAAAAAAAAACACAACAGATAAGAAGGTGCACATTTGACCCTCTGCAAAAAATCACAATGTAAGAGATATTACAATTGAAGTCCACAATTTGTTGGTACTACTTAGGAGTTGAGGTTGAATCTCCCAATTCCTTCCAAGAATTTGGGTTTGTGGCCGAAGTAATTTGTTAGTTCTCTACAAACTATATTTTAACGACTATACATCCTATAACTGTAATTGCATGATGTTGACATTTGAATGAATTCCTCTTAATATTTCCCTGAAAGATTGCCTCTGGTAAACCAGAGTCCCGTTTCCAAGTCGATCCTAGTAAGTGGTGTCCCATCTCTTAAATAAATGAAAGGTTAGAAGCCATCACACACGAGGAAGCAAATAAGCATGCAATCACACAATCGACATCACAGGAAACTGAAATCCAATCACATGGTTAAATGGAAATCTTCTTTGATTCCAAATATTGGGTGTAAAAATCGTTTAATTCCCTTTTAAGGCGGCAATTAGGCCAGCATTCTTTGCACAAGAGGTCATTCCTGAAACCAGGATCCAGAGTTCATTACCTGAAGTCAGGTAAGGAATTTACCTCCAACACTCTTGCTGATTCCAAAGTCTGTGCTTCATCTATTGGGATTATAATTTCGAAAGTGCTTCCGTGCACTGTATGCCAACAAAGTCTGGCTTATTATTAATCCACTGCATCAGGCATGTCTCTTATGTTTTGAATCCACATATGCATCATGCTGTAGAGAAGAAGATGTAAATGGATAAAAATAGAATCCAAGGTTGATTTTGAAGGTTGCCGTTCACCACCGGGTGCACTGAAGGTTTAACCCACCCAGAGATTGTGGAGTTGGTAGATATGAGGTGGCAAAAGCATGTTCTTGTTTTTGCTACAAACTTGCTGTGCACTTTCGAACTGAGTCTCGTCCCTGGTGGAGAAGCAGATCCAATACCATAAAGAGAAGGAAATCGGGTATGTGCCCTTTAACTCCTGATGACACCGCACTTGCATTGCAGGCATTAGGAATTGATGTTTACTGACAGAAATTTATGTGCCCTTTAAATATGCAAGAAGTTCATAAGTCTAAACCCTGAACTTTGCTTATGAAGACTTTTTGTAACAGAAATGTATGTGATAAAGTTTAAGACTAACTCCACAAATGTTGATTGGCACCAAAAGACCCTGTTTTGTATATGTATTATTGCAAATGCCAATATGTGTGGTACAACCACAGTCCAGACGATTGCTTATTCTGACCAAGAAATGAAGTGGGAAACTGGCCGTAACAGAAACATATAAACTAAGGTAACTGCCATTAATATGAATCCAATAAAATATGAAGAAAGAGGACACCAAACCATATCATATACAACACCCAAAGGAGAAAACCAGGCAAATGAAAAAAGGGAAGAAAAATGCTGAGCAAAAGTGAAGACTCAAGAAAAGCCATACTAGTCACATGTCTTCAGCCGTTTCTGAGCTTGATCCAAGTCCACTAAACTGCTTGTGGCCCTATGATTTATCCCAGTTTGATTGCTAGAGAGGGGATTCTGAAAATCCTGTAACAATGAAGATATGAAAGTTGTCCAAGTGTAAAGATAGTTTCATAGCACAGCTTTTTACAAAAGCTTATTGTTCCCTAAGCATCTTATTCACCAGCTCTATACCTTAATGGTGGATGTTCCAGAGCTCAGCCCTCTATTTGCCCTCTTTCCAAGATCAATCTGCACTGAGATTTTCGCCTCTGACAAATCTATGCCAGCACTCTGAAGTGCTTGCGTCAGAGTGTTCAACAACCTGGTTTGTACAAAATTTGAGTTCTAGTCATCTTATACCTTGGCTTCCAAAATCTAAGGAAGGCTTCGCAAAAATGAATAACTACGCAAGGGAATATCCCCACTCTGGCCTTAACTTGCAGAAGGTAAATCAAAACACACAAATGAGCCCCTCCAAGAGTTAGCAGATAAAAAGGGACTTCCAAACAATAGAAACATACCAGAAGCTCAAAACCAAAAAGCAACTAACATACACACACCATGGTCCCAACCAAAAAACTTATGACTAAAAATAGCACACGAAAATTTATTTTTTAAAAAAAAAAGTGCCAGCAGCAACAACAAAGACAAATCAGGTTTATGCTTCATTTCTTCTTGAGATTGGAAATTTATGTAGGTTTCTGCTGTGCACCGAATGCCCTCAATATGAAGCAACTAGACAGGAAGATGATGAACAATGAAAACTAAAGAGTGGAAACCAAATACGAATCAGGTTCTTGATCTTTCTTGATCTATGTTGAGTCATACATGCAGGACACATAAAATCAGAAAAGATCTTACACACCCTTCGGAGTAAACACTGGACACACTGATTTTCCCTCCTTCAACAGTTAGCTCATCCTGCTGCTTCAGAGGGTCACTAATAATGGGACATTCATCTGATTGCAAGTCAGAGACCGCTTGATGAAGGGTTTGTGCAGAAACATCAACACCACAAACAGATCCAGGAATGTCTGTCTGCAAGGCCATGGAAAGAGTCATAGCCTTGTTTGCAAAATCAGGTTGCTGCTCCGTTGCTTTGCATGTGACTTCCTTGCTAGGGTCAGACTCTGCTGGATTATCTGGACTGGTGAGCATGGATGTTGAAATTGCAACATTATTCTCATCAAATCTTCCAGGAAACATTGACCCTGTACCAGAGCCATTTTTCACAGCTTGTGGTCGACCAACAAAATTTGGGCCATGCCAATTACTATTCCTCTGCTTACAAAGATGAGGAAGAAAAAGCTAATTTAGAAGCTTCTAATAGGAAATCAAGCACCAATTCTTATACCCAACTGCATGTAAACACCGGAAAGTCTTATATTCAAATTAATAATAATATTATTATTATTATTGCTCCTCGACAATAAACCATAAGAAACAATTAAAATGAAGCCAAAGTGCACCAACTTGCATGGAGATCCAAAGCGAAAACTAAGGCCCACATTTCAACATTAACAATAAACTCTGATGACTACAAACCACAAATGTTTAGTTAAAGAGGATACCATATCTAAGACTTCGAGAAACAATTAATTCTTTGGTTATCTGATTATGGATGTTGTATTAGCTTCTTTCAATGCATGTCAACTTACCTGTTTCTCTTTTACAAGAAAAAAAAATCATTTTGAAGGATTATGAAGTACATCAGGAGGCCACAATGGGATTGTTCACCAAATCAGACATTGACAACTAATTTCATTTGTGGACTGATTCATATGTCCTATACTCTATCACAAAGCCTCTAGTAATATGTGAACATGTTCTGGTCCCTAGTGTAGAAACAAAAGCTCAACTGTTGACATGGAAAAGCAGGCGACATATTAAACTATGTCTAGAACTATACCCATGGCATCAACTTTGCAGGCTCAGAACCCCATCCCTGGTATTGAGCCTCATACTTTTGCACCTTTTCCTGTAAATACTGGACATATTCGATCACCTGCAGAAGGAATTGATATTTTAATAAAAAATTTCAACCCAAAAGTCTATTGACTGAATTTACACATTCTCTGGATTGGATCCTGCAAGAGTGTTTCACCTCTAACAGAAATGATGCTGTATCTCTCTTTTGATCACCGTGAGGTATAAGTTCCCTCAATATCTGAAATCTGAAACAAAAAGAGAAAAAAAAAAATAATTATGGCCTGTCAAAATTCAGCTTTATCATTCCGAAGACTTCTTTTTCTCTTTTGGGCTGGGGATGTGAGGGGGGTGGGTGGGGCGAGGTGGACAGCTTCAGTCTTAACAGCTTGCTAAGACACACACACACAAGCTTCACAAGAGGTAACAGGGTTCCGTCACGTCTCTTTTTTTTAATTGCACTGTATTACATAACCATACAACACAGCAAGAACAGGGAAGACCCATCTGATACAAAAGTCTTATCAACTACCACACAAAATCAATAAGTTGTGGATGCCATGCATATACCTCTAGCTTTAAAGACTATCATTTGGCTAAAACATCAGACCGATCATGAATAAATGCATACAAATACAGAACATCCTGATTTGACAAGAAGTAAATTTACAAGACTAAATTCACCTTCTCCAGAACCATTGTCACATAAACTTACAAGTTATGAATGTTAAGCTTGAACCCAATCCTCCAACTATGTAGCTGATTCCCTTATTTTATAAGAAAAAAGTAGCCTTACAGCAGCAAAACCAAGTTCTAAGAACCTAAAACTGAAAAATGAAACATAATTTTTTGGTGGGGGAGGGAGGGGAGCAGCTTGTTTAAAAATCAAAATGTATCATATAAACATTTAGATACAACTAGATGCCATTTACATGGCCAAAACAATAGACAACAACGAACAAATTAACAACACTCTACCTCTCGTTGATTTTGATCCTCCTTCGCTGCTCAGTTACAGAATGCTTCGATCTTACTGTATTAGCCTTATCAATGTTCTTCCCATCTGCGCCCCACCCAAAATCAACATCAAAAAACACCCCCAAGAAGGGTGGACCAAAAAAAAAATGGAAACTCAAAATTGAATGGCCCAATTGCTTTTCTTTTTTTTTTTTTCCAAAAAAAAAAAAAAAAACACCATTTAAAAGTCCCAGAAAAACAAAGGCATCAAACTTTACAATTGACCAACCCACAGGATCAGAGAAATTGCATCAAAATATTGCTCTTCGAGAAAACGAAAGATCTGTTAGAAACACAGCCAAAAAAGAGGTGGATCTAATAGAATCAAAAGACAAATCTGTTACCTTTACTACTTGTGTTAGTGTTAGTGTTAGAGTGGTTGTGATTGATGGTTGTAGTCGAGACATTAGAAAACGGACAACCGTCTCCTCCGGGACCAAAATCCTCGTCCTCGTACTCTTCCTCGTCCTGATTTTGATTCCCTTTACCTCGCATTCTCGGCTCAGCCGTCTAATGATTAGCCATACACACCCAGAATTCAAATTCTGACAAGGCCAGAAATCGTGTTTCAATTACCGTAAACAGAAATGATTGAAACTATCGCTTATATCACGATTTTTAATTTTGTAGAATTAAATAATTGAAGTAAATTTATAATCTTCCTGAATGCGAAAAATATTATAATTTATCTTAACTTTTGATGCGAAGTCTTAATATTTGTTATTGTGTGATACTATTTCTCTTTTTTCATTACATGAAAAAAAAAAAAAAGATTGGATCTAGGTCTCAACTTTAGCGCACTTAATACTTAGTTTGAGTATGTGATAAAGTTCAGGGTTTAAAGATTGATTCTCACTCGAAAAAAAAAAAATAAAATTTTCACTCTAATTAGGAAAGAGAAAAAGAAATATTGGATTTTTTAGGGATATGTATAAGAAAGAAACGAATTTTTTTGTTAGGAGTTGCGTTATTATTTTTGTATATCAGATTTCTTTTAATTTCTTTTGAAAAGCTTCCAATAAGGGTGTTAATCTGTTGGGGAGGTTGTTAATCAAGTTGTTAATGCCAATAGTTAGCAGGGAATGTTAGGATAAACCAAGTGGCATCCTAGGGTTAGTCATGTACTAGTTATGTTAGTAATTTTCATTTAATACTAACAGACATTAAATTAATTGTGCTACTATAAACAACCACTCATTGAGCTATCATAAACAGTCCTATCCTAGTTAACGGTTAGGGAATAAATGTAAGAAAATCATTAAACCCGTCTCTCTCTCTCTCTCTCACTATATATATATATATATATATATATATAACAAAATAAAACGAAAGGAAATTCGAAAGATAGCAGAAAACAAAATAAAGATGCAATCAGATGGGCAACAGAGATAGTCCACGTTTGCGCATAAAAAGATATATGATAAACAAAGATTTATTGATATTAATAAAAGGGTTCTATTAGGTGGACATACACATTTAGTCATATGTTTCGGTCATACTATAACAACACACAGACTTTTTACAACTTTATATATATTTTTTGTAATAAAAAAATAAATTGTAAATTTTTGTTGCAAAAATATAATTGTTGTTGCAAAAATTATGGACGTTGTTGCAGTATGGCCAGCAAGTATACCCACCAACCTTTTTCGTTAATAAAATTTATAGGTCATAAAACAAATACTTACAAAAAATAAAATTTACATTATGGGAGAGAAAAGGTTGATTTAAGTAGAGAGGGCTTCTAAATAGAGATGTCAAAAAGTGATCCGACCTGATAATCCGTTTGAATTCATCTGAAAAAATTGGGTCAGAAACCCGATTTTTCAACCTGAATCCAAAAGCGACCCAACCCGAAAGTAACCCGAAAATTTTGGGTTGGATTTGGGTTGGATCCGGGTCACCCATTAGGTTAAGAAAAAGACAAAATAGTGAAAATTTTTTTAACTTTTACCTTTTACTTATCTTTTTTAAGTACAAATTAGTACCATTTTCGTAAAATATAAATACATATAATGCAAAAATTAAATTTAAACATTTAGTTCATTATAGAAATAAGTTTTAAATTTAATTGAAATGTTTTATTTTAGTGAAAAATGATTTAAAAAAATAATGGTTTAGTGCGAATTCGACCCGAATTCGATCTGAATGCAACCCGAATCTGAAACGACCCAACCTGAACCCGAACCGAATGTAACGTGACCTGAAAGTAACCCAACCAAAAATGACCCGAACCTAGAAACGATCCAACCCGAACCCAACCCAACCCGACTTTTTGACACCTCTACCTGTAGAGGAAAGGACCTTCATAGAGAAGGAGGCCTAGGGAGAATGTTTAGAGAGGGAAAGTGTTTAGAGGTTTTTGGGGGAGAGAGAGAGAGAGAAAGAGGAGGCCAAACAACTTCTACCTCCAAATGGGTGAGAAAGTTTAGTTTTACAAAGGCTTGGGCTTATTGTTTAAGGTATTATTACTGACCGGTGGCATGTTTATAATTTATGTGAATAGTGTTCTTACTATTCATGACTGGTGGCATGATTGAAATTATATTAAACAGTAGAAAGAGTAAAATTACAAGATTTAATGTTTTACATGAGGAAAAATCCAAAAGCAGTTGTCTTCATTATAATGAGCCATGTCTGGAAAATCTTCTTCCTGGTGAGAAACCAGAAGGTTTCCAATACTTGAGCTTGAAGAAGATGATGCTGAAGATAGTTCTTGTGACATCTGCTTCATTACTACAAGGCATTCTTACTGTATTTTAGCAGCAATAAAGTGGCTTTGCAAATGAGATTTAGCAATTAAGAAAGTAGCATGGGCTTTATCCATCATGGATTTAGGATGCTTCGATGGTCCTGGCAATTCTTGCTTGGTCTTAAGCCATTCTTAGACTGTAATTTTAGACACAGTTGGTGGAATATTATATGAGTTCTACTATCGAACCTTGAATCTTTTAGTTAACATGAGACCCAATTTTTGTAAAGAATATTCATATTCCCAAGCTAAAACCCAAGGGATAAAGAAATTAGCACAGAAAGAGAAAATTTGTGGGAATTTTTTTTCTTAAGTTGAAGGTTTATATTCTGTTTTAAACAAGAGGTAACTGGGTTTAATTTCTTCGTCAAGGATTTCAAGGACATAACCAAAATAGTCACACCATTGGATGAACCAATTTGGAACATTTGTAGGTTTATATTCTTTATTGAAATATATCAACCAAGTATGTATTTAGTTAAAATTTTAAAAGAAAAATATATTAAATCATACTTGTTGATAATCCCAATAAGAGTAATAGGGGCAATGACGAGTAGGTGGTTGATATTTTTTAGGGAAAAGTTTTTTATTTGAGGGATAACCAAAATCAGTTGGGTGAAGAATGTTTATTATGTGCCAGGTGGAAAAGGCGATTTCATCACCAGACTGTCTAGTTTATGGTGTTTGAATTTAACAGACTTGGGTTCGGTTTCAGAAAGGATTATCATATAATATTTAATGGGTTTATCCTAATCCCAAAGTTTATATTCCCAACTTTTCCTAAAAAGTCTCTGAACTGTAATCAAGGAGTTTTCATGGAAAAATCTGTCCTCGATTACAATAATATTTTGAAAAACTGGTTTTAGAAAATACTCAGTCCTTTTGGAAACGGTCTGAGTGGGTTTATATTAAAAAACATTTTGACATAGGTTTTTAGAGGAAGATCTTATCTCGATTTGTTTTGAAGCGGGTTTGGAAACCATACTTAAGGGTTTATCCTTTGGCTGAGGCTAATGTTGTGAAATTCTTTTGGAGGGCTAGAAGCAATTCTAAGGATTGAGAGAGAATCTCAACCCATTGTTTTATCTGAGCTTCTTTTTCTTTTTTCTATTCTTCCTCTTCCTCCTCAATAATATCAATCTAGGATTTAATAGGTTTAGTTGATACTATGGTTGAGGCCATAAGTTTTCGTGGTTTAGAAGAGTCTAGGTTTTGGAATTCCAAAAGAGAAACAAGTTTGGGTTTTAATAGACTTTGGATAGTGTCATCAAACACTTAGGTTTTACCTTTGTCTTTGGATTTATTTTTCTTGAGCATAATGGCTAAGACCTGTTTTGGAGGAATTCTCTAGTTAGAAAGTTTGGAATAAAGATATTTTCTCCCTTAATATATTTAATATCAAAATTAAATATGCTAAGTATAGCTTGTCATCTTACAAAAATTTGTTTAGAAGCAATATTTTGAACATCTTTTTACAAAATTTCTTTTGCAGATTTACAATCAATTCAAAGTAAAAACTTTTGATTGAGCAAATCGCTTTGAAATTTTGTAATGCACAAAACAATACTTAATTTTTTTTTGATGGTAGGATAATTTTGTTGAGCTTGATTCTAATGTCCAGAATTGTATTATACGATACATTCCTGACCATCTGAAACTTGTTTTAAAATTCCACCATATCCAAGTTCTGATGCATCAGTCTCAATGATTTTAGGAGCTAATGGGTCAACAATATGAAGATAAGGGATTTTTGAAACTTCGCGTTTGATCAACTGAACAATAGCAATATGCTGATCAGTCCAAGGAACATAATTTTTCCTTAGTCTGTCATGGAGTTGTTTAACTATGCGATTAATATTAAGACAGAAATCTAAGACAGTTTAAACTTCCTAACAATTGCTGGAGTTGGGTTTTATCAAGGATTTTGTTTAGAAATTTATCTGCAAAAGCAAGGGATCTTTTTATAGGAGTGATCTTTCTTTGGGTAATATAATGTCCTAAGAAACAAATATGGGTTTAAAAGAGAGACATCTTGGATTTGGAAACAATAAGACCATTTTTCTTAGTGGCGAAGAAAAATGTTTTTAAATGTTTAAATTATTGATCAAAGGAATGAGAAAATACTAAAACATCATCAATATAAATAATGATAACGTGTGAATAATCAAAGAAAATATTATTCATGATTCTCTGAAATTCACTTGGTACATTTTTCAATCCAAAAGGCATTACATTCTATCCATATTGGCCAAATAGAACGGTGAATGTAGTTTTGTATCTGCCTTTTGGGTGGATTTGTATTTGCCAAAATCTAGTTTCCATATCAAATTTAGAAAATATATATGCAAAATGCAATTTATTTAACAAATCCCTTTTATTAGGTATTGGATACGTAATCCATTTAAAGCTTTATAATGGGGTTTATAGTTGATCACAAATCTGGGTGTTCCTCGTTCTATTTCTGAGTTTTTGTTAACATAGAACGCTGCACAAGATTATGATGATCTGGATTTCTGAACTAATCTTTTTGCGACTAAATTATAAATTTCTTGTTTACAATGCTATTGTAATTCAGCATTCATTTGGATTGGCCTAGCTTTGGTACGGATTTCTCGCTCATCAAAATCATTTAAATATTGTAAATCTATCATATGTTGTTTTCATTCCCAAAAGGCATTTGGCAAATCCACACAAATTTCTTTTTCAAAAAATTTTTGAAAATCAAAAATCTTCTTTTAACAAAATCTTTTGCAAGATGAGCGTCAATTTGTTTTAAAGATATATCTCATTTTAAATGGAAAAGCTCTGTTTCTTTTGATTTAATTAAAACATTTATCTCATTATTATAAATGGAACAAGCCTTTATAATATTGAGATTTCTTGTTTTAGGTTTTTCCATGAAATTGAAAACATATTTATGATCTTTAGCTTGAAATGATATTCCATGATAG